>JADLZK010008719.1:0-486916 GCA_015847255.1 Hyparrhenia diplandra
GACACTTTGCCCAAGATCCCCGAGGAAACCCTTCCTAGAGTTAAGGCCACAATAAGAGTGAACCATCCACCCAAGAGAGTGAACCAACAACCACCCAAGAGAGAGGTGAGGTATCACTGTGAGTATTGCCAGAGAGATGGTCACTTGTTTGAGTTTTGCTTTAGGAGGAAGAGGGATGCTAGGCGTCAAGTTGAGTTTGAGAACCGTGACTTGTATCACCCACCACTTGGCATGTATGAGAGAGGTGTGCAGTCGGTTCAGAGGCAGTTTGCTAGGCCAGGAGGTAGGAGACCTCAGAGGGCTAGGCCACAGTTTGTGAGACCCCGTGGTGGTCGTGCTCCGCGAGTGGAAGGTGTTCCTCGCTTTGGGAGCTTTGAGTTTGACAGGAGGAGTGCACCACACTTTGTTGTGCGTGGTGAGCGCTTTGGGAAGAAGGGTCATGGGATGTTTGTTTTGCCTAATGCCTATCTCGGGCAAGATGGTCAACACTGGTATTCTTCCAAGTTTACTAACCCCAGTGTTGTGCCATTTGCTCATCCCATGTTTTTCCAATGATGAAGATAACTAAGTCTTGGGTTCCCAAGTTTATGCTTGTTAACCCTTTGGGATCCAAGACTTGGGTTTCTTTGTCCTCTCATGTGTAGGTATGAGGACATGGGGTGGAGAACACGTGCTTGGTGGAACTTGATTCTTTGTCGTGGTGTGATCAAGACTTGATGGTTGTCTACACCACTTTGATAGCCTCCAAGAGGTATGCACCTTATTGTGACACCTACACACAGTTTGTGAGCTATCATATACACTCGTACCTTGTACATTCATGATTTCCCTACTTGTGGTATGAGATAGTTGTTCATTTGCTCACTTGTATATTGCTTGCATGTATTATACTTGTATCATGCTTTTATATCCTTTATAGAATGTGTTATCTTGTGTATTATATGCCATGCTAGCCTTTGTGCCCTTTTGTTCCCTAGTTTTCTTTTGCTAGGTGTCTTTGGTTGAGAGGGAGTTGGGAGTTTGCTATCCTTTTTGAGGGGTAGTTTTGTAGTTGATGTACAGTTGTAGCTTTAGGTTTGTTTTTTGCTTCGTGCATCATCTTGTATCATGTTGCATTCATCATGTACACTATTGCATTTTGAGCTTCTTGTTTATATTGATCACAATGAGATTATGCTCTGTTTAGTGTAACAATTACATGTTGGTGCTTACTGACTTTGTGCTCTTTTCTCGCTTAATTGATATATGTTATGAGCAAAGCTGTTTTTCATGTGAACTTGCTTAACAACGATAAATCTTGCAAAATGTTCACCATTGAGATAGTTCCTAGCATGTTTAAGTTGTTGAGATTCTTTGTGCTTATCATGTATGCTAGGTGACTATGTCTCATTCACTGAGTTATATACACTTGCTTAGATGACCACATGCTTTTATCTGCTAAAATCTGAAATCTAAGCTAAGTGTATGGAAAAGATCGAGATGGGTCCATACCGTCCCACATCCAAGTCTTGGGACTGCTGCTCATTGCACTTGAGTTGAACCTGGGCTTGGTAGTGTTTGACCCAGACCATTGTCTTAAGCTTCTGATTGCTCACATGCATAGGCTTGACATGGTTGATTAGTAAGGCTGACGGTTGTGGATAACCACTCTCAACATGCTTTGTCCAATGCTTGTAACCGCTGCAACTCCGATAACTTGAAAATTTGACAAGTGTTGGCTCTATTTTTGCATGATGTATAAACTTTGCTTGGGGTAGTTCACTCGGTATACATGTGTAGCACTTGGTAGATTTCCAGCTTATGTGTGCTATGTGCTATTCTTTGTGGTGGACACCTTTTTTGAAATGCTTAAAACTAAATCAAAGTGCTTTCAAGCCATATTTCATATCTCTTGATCAGTTTGGGCACCGTGTTAAGCACTTGATTTTGTTGCCATGACACTACCTAGAGCATCTTCTCATTTGGATTGCTATAAACTTGAAGCTCCCTCATTGCATTTTCATGCATTTCATAGCTTGATTAGTGCATTTGCCAACAATGGGGAAAAAGATACAAAGACAGTGACTTCATTTGTCCAGGGGGAGTAGCACTTTGAGCTAGATGTGTTGTGCCTTTGCCTCTGTCTTGAGGGTCTAGCTGTTTGTGTGTGAAAGTGATTGGTTTGGAGCTGTGCTAGTGGTGTTGAGCCTTTTCTACCTCTTCTTGAGGACTAGCTGTTTATTTAGCTTGGTTGTGTCGAGCCTTTTGCCCATGTCTTTGGGAACCAAGTTTTTGCTCCACGTTTGCTATCTAGTGACTTTGGTTTAGCTTTTGTCTAGCTTGTGTTCACTTGGATGTGCTATCTTCTACCTTCTTCTGTCTTTGTGTTGAATGTTGACAATGCACTCATCAAGGGGGAGATTGCGAACACATGGTTGATTTAGGTCACATGTGTTTAGTTTTGTGATTGAGTGATTGTCAACAAATCAACATTTTAATTCTATTTTCTTTTATTCTTTATGCTTCGGCTATGTTCACCGGCACACGTGGAGTGTGTCGAAGACGTATCTCTTGGTTCGTGTTATGCGGGTGTGGAGCTCGGAGATGGTAGCCGACGGCGAGGTGAAGGGGCCAAGGAGACGCGTGCCGGGCCGACGACCGCGGAGGTGAAGGACGGGACGTGAGGCTTGGACCGAGGGACCGGATCGCCGGGTGGCTAGCCATGGTGGTGACATCCGGGACATCGACGAATGCAAGAGGACGGGCGGACCGCGGTCGATCGGGTCAAGACGGCGAAGCGTGCAAAGTGCGAGCGGGGAGCTCGGATGACTTGGCGACTCGGGCGGTCAAGACGGCGATGACACGTGTCGAGGAGGTTTGGTGGTTTGTCCTCAAAACCATCGATGCGGGTTTCGTGGTTTGGGCCTCAAAACCACGGTGCGGGTTTGGTGGTTTGGGCCTCAAAACCATCGGCGGGTTTTACGGGTTTGGACCTCAAAACCCGGGCGTTCCGGTGGACGGAAGGGCCGGCGCGTGGGCAAAGCATCCGGGAGATTGCGTGGAGCAAGGCTGCAGATGAGGAGGCGCGGCGGTCGTCGGATTGATAATTACCTAGAGTCGACCAAAATAGCCCTAGGGTTAAAAGATCGACTCATGTATCTTAGGGGTAGTTTAGGCAGAGGGAATATTGGACTATTTAGTGGAGGCTTACCCCTTCATCCCCTCTTGCCTCTCTTATTTTCGTTTTTATTTTTCCCCATTTTTAGAGTTCTTGTTTAGAGGTCCAAGAACAAATTCGTGGCTATTTTGCTGGGATTTTTTTAGGGGAAGGGCAGCCCCAATCCTGCCTGTGCCCTCCGGGCTTTTGGATCCTTTTCCTTCCTTTTGCTGTGATTTTCGTTGGATTTTTGGATCTTGTGTTTGTGTTGCAGGCCGGCGGCTTTTGGTTTGGAGAACAGCACGGGCAGCCGCGTGCGGTGGCCAAGGGCGAGCGGCACAGCAGCAGCTCCAAGCTAGCTGCGCCTAGGTGGCCCCTCTTGGAGCACGAGCAGCACTCTGCTTGGTGCGTCCCTTGGAGCACGAGAAAGCAGATAGGATCGGCAGCAGCAGCTCCAAGGCAACCGCATCGGCCATCCTTCACCAAGCTCGGTTCTTTCTTCATCAAAGGTTTAATTTTCTCTTGTGCTGTGGAGTTGGCCATCGAGCCACTCAATTTCCTCTTGTGCAGGGCTGCTAAGATCGGGTGCTGTGTGTGAGATTTTAGCTGGCGATGAACTCAGCCAAATAGCTTTTTCTCTGCGCATGCAAGCTGTTTGATGAATTGCCCCAGCAGTTTTTCTTCTCTGCCGATCTAGAATTTGCAGCAACTTCCTTTCAGTTTCTTGTGTGCAGCAGGCTCGGTAGCGTGCAGTCCAGGAGTACCTTGTTGTTTGCTTTCTTTTCGTTTGGAGCATCATCTTTCAGTTCGTCAGTTTAGTTCGTCAGAAAGCTGAGCAAATGTTGTCGAGCATCAGTTGCATTCGTCCTTGTAGCTAGCTTCCGCAAGCAAGCTGTGCAATTTGTTTGTGCGTGTGTTAGCGTGCCTCCATTTTAGCTTTTGGCCTTGTCCCATCAAGCAACAGCAAGTGCATAGCTAGTGTTTTGATTTGCAAAATCTTGTGATGTCTCCTTCTAGTTACAGTACTTGGATTTCTTTATTCAGGTAAGCTATTTGGAGCAACAGCTAGCAAGTGGAAGTTTTGTTCGTCTTGCTGTTTTTTAGAAACAGAAGCAAGCAGCTCATCTAGTTTCTAATTAGCTCATTTTTTTCTGGCTTATTTTTTTGTCCATCGGTTATTCGTTTGAGCTCGGTTTCACGAACTGGTTTTTGCATTGACTTTCTATCGTGCCGAGGATTTTTATCTAGGTACTCGTCACAAGTTGGCGTTGGTATTTTAGATTTGAGAACTCGCTTCTTCTCTATAGAAATCGGGTGGCTCATTTTTCTCTCCTCTACTTCGATCTTTGCGCTCCTCGGTCGTGTGTGATCTTTTGAGGTGTCCCGCTGTGTTCCTAGGGAACATCCACCCGATCATTTGGGTCGTGGGCATCTCACTGCTCTCTTTGCTCGTGACACCTTGCTACCAGTTACACGTGTGTTACTCGTCTCTCGTTTGAGTGTGTTTTTTGAGGTTGGGGGTTGAGCCGATGACCCAAAAGTGAAAAGGAAAATCGAGGCTCCCATTCACCCCCTCTGGTCGCCGTTTCGGTCCTTCAATGAATTAATGTTTGTGTACAAGTTTTTAATGATTTTTGAACCGTGCTCCTTTAGATTTTTGCTTGCAGGCCATGATGCCATCCGCCAGCTAGCACGAATCACTAGTGCAGGAATTGGTTACAATTCTCGGTTGGGAAACCCCTGTACTCCCGGTTTCCCAACCGGGAAATTCTTGTGACTAGGGGATGTCATCGGTGATGTTCCATAAGCCCCGCCGGTTTTCTAAAGGGGCGGGCTTATGGGAACAGCTCCATTGATGACTTCACTCAGATTGAGGTCAATGAGCACATGATGGCAAATGGATCCGTATCACAATACCATGTCACGGCCTTCAAATCATCAAGACATTCTATTGTTGTTTTTGCGGGAGCTACATCATCATCATGGCTTGTTATCCTTCATTGGGACCCCGCCCAATTGGAAGCCACTACTGCAGATTCGATAATCATCGCCAGGTCCAAAACCCCCTTCGTTGCGGATTTTGAACCGGCACAACCAAATCGGCAGTGATGTGGGGTTCGAATTACTGCCGGTTCCTTTGGCCCGGCGGTGATATGCAGCTGGACTGCCGGTTTCTTTCTCCAACCGGCACCACACTCCAAGATAACAATTCCGGTTTCACAGCAGGACCGACAGTGTTCACCAACAAAATGCTGCCGGTTTCGGATCCAAACCGAAAGCATACTACACACAACAGTACCGGTTTGAAGCGAGCACCGGTACCGTTAACAAAGAAAACACTTTCGGATCGACAAACGGACCGGCACTGTTGACCGAAAGAACACTGCCGGGTTATTTCAGAACCGACAGTGTGATCTTACTTAACACTGTCGTTTTCTCGTGCGATCCGACAGTGTAATTGTTCATAACACTGTCGGTTCATTCTTCAAACTGATAGTATAATATTAGATAATACTGATGGTTCGTTGTACGATCCGCCAGTGACACACGGAATGAACACTTCCGGTTCTATCTATAACCGATAGTGTAATCCGGCTTAACACTGTCAGGGCGTTCTGCAGCCGATAGTGTAATCGAAATGAACACTGTCGTTTCATAGTATGATCCGGCATTGTACATTACATTAACAATGTCGGTTTGAGGTAGAAACCGTTAGCGTACTTTAAGTTAACACTGCCCTTTTGAAGTCGGGACCGACAGTGTCATTACTCTTACAACACTGCCGGTTCTTTCGCATTTTGCTGTTTTTATAATTTTATTTTAATTTTTAATTTATACCTGCAATCAGGTTTCGCTGCTGTAAACCCTAAACGCAACGTAGAATATATATGTCAACAAAATATTAGCCCACATCTTCTATTTGGTTGCATACAACAAACTCCACGATCGAACTTTGTGCAGCCTATAGCCGACACCCAAAGCATGAAAGAAATAAAAGCATGATAGACCAAGGACTCCTAATCTTCATATCACCGGCTGCTGGCTGCCGGGTCGGCATTTCTTCAATGTGCAGGGCTGGCGCCGGCATCTCTTCAATCTGTACGGCGGGAGCCGGCATCTCTTCAGTTGCCTGCTCTTGGTCATGGTGGTTATCACCATAGTAGGCCATCAAAGCTTCAGCTTCTGTGTTGTATTTTTTTAGCAATTACCGGGGTAGCCATGGACCTGAGCACGGCAATCTTTCCGGGTTCGATATATCCCAGGCTCGTGAACAGCATGCACTACATACCATGCTATGGTTGCCTACACAAGTTGACATGTAACAAAATTAAGTTGATTCAGTATATCCAAATATCCAAATTGGAATTTACAACACTACTAACTCATGAATTTCAGCATCCATCTCATTTCATTCACACTTTGGAGCACTAGCCTTCAACAATGCTTATGTTTTAAGCTAATTTGTTCACGATAGATAAAAAAACCATTTCGTACTAAGGATTTAGAACTGCTAGTACACAAAATCCAAACAATCAAACTTCGAAAAACATTTGATACTAAGAATTTAAAACTGTTAGTACACAAATCTTAAAAGAAGGGAATAACATGTTGCATTTATTATCACGGGCATTTCAACTAACACCTTAAGGGCAGTGGCAAAGGCACTCACCGAGCTCCTGTGGGCCTCGGCGTTGCGAGAAGCAGGCGTAGACGGAGGAAGTCGAGGGCGCGGACGTCGTGTTGGTCCAGTGGTAGTGTCGAGGAAGACAAGGTCGCGGCAGGTACGGCGTCTGGCGATGACGAAGAGGACGGCGTCTCGTTGGGCGTACGCGAGGGGTGCAGAACGGCCGTGCGGCATGGGGGACGCTGGAGTGGTGGCTGGGATCGCCGGAATGTTGGTGCGAGAAGCAGGCGTCCGCGGAGGAAGTCGAGGGCGCGGACGTCGTGCTGGTCCAGCGGTAGTGTCGAGGAAGAGTAGGTGGCGGCAGGTACGGAGTCCGGCGTTGAATAAGAGGGCGGCGTGAGTGCTGCGAACGGCGGTGAGGGGTTGCGGCGCTCCTCCTTCGGCGTGGATGAAGACGATGGCTCGGACGAGGCTACAAAAGCTGCGAATTAGTTCACAAAGGCAAAAACTCGAACACCTAAAGGGCGAATTGGTTCTCACCTAAAGGATGCATGCCGGTGGGGGACGCCGGAGTGGTGGAGCGCAGCGTGTGGATGGATGGTGTCACGCTAGGCGCGGGGACGCCGGGCATGCCCGGACGCCGGAGATGAAGAAGAGGGCGGAGGCATAAGCTCACGGCAACGGGGCTCACGGGAAAGTTTTTTGCCGTGAGCCGGACGGCGAGCTCACGGCAAAGGGTGACGGAGGACGGACGGCGTCCCGCCGTGGCCTTTCCGTGAGCTCCCACTCACGGCAAAGGTTTTTGCCGTGAGTGAGGCCTTTGCCGTGAGCGACGCCCATGCTCACGGGAAAGACGGGCCTTTACCGTGAGCAGCTCACGGAAAGGTTTCCCCACGGAAAGGGACGGATTCCGGTAGTGATGGCAATGGCGCGTCCTACAAACATGTCCTTCCATCTCTTTTTGGCTGTTATATTCATCACCGTTGCCATGGACACCACATCTGCAGCCGGGCCATCCGAGTCCCAGGTTGCGGCAGCGCCATCTTCCGCGGAGGCGTTGGCGTTCCTCCATGCACGCTGCACTAACACCACAAACGCCACTGCTTGCTACAACTCCCTCCTCCCATTTGCCGGGTCCTTGAATGGCAGCCAGGTAAAGATTTCTACCGCAGCCACCGCGGTGGCATTTGGACACTTCAAGAGTTTCCTCAAGGAAGTTAAGCGTGTCCAAGCTGCTGGAGGAATGGGCACCGGACGCCGCGGGGATGAAGCATTGGGGGACTGTGTGGACGAACTAGAACAGGCCCTTGACAAAGAGACGCAGACATTTTCTTCGCTCCGCGTGCTTGACGGTTCGGGCTGGAGCCAGGACCAGCGCAAATTTGCACTCTATAATGTGGAAATGTATGTTAGCGGGGCAGGTGCTCACGGATGCATAAGCTACATGACGGATGCAGGAGATGCAGCACTCTCTTCTTTGGTTGCCAAGAAGGTGATGGCCATGGCTAGGAATTGCAATTAGTACCAGCAGGTTGCCTTTGACCTTGTGCTGGGCATAAAAGTGTAAATAAGGACGATATGCGCATGTATATATGTAACATGCATGTTTATCTTTAATAACACAATAATGCAGGTTTGAATCATTTTATTTCAATCTTTTTTTTTTTTGAAGGGACGGCAAAAGCCTTGCAGCGATTTTTATTAGACGGAGAAAATAAAAATACAAGTGTTTGACTTGGTTTTTAGTGGAAACCGAGCCCAAAAACCACCTACTGGCCAGAGAGTAGAAGTTACTCCCGGGTGCCAAAAATTCGGGGAGTAACCCAGGAAATGGTGGCTAGAGTAGAAGTCCATTCTCTACTAGTGTGAACTCGTATGGAGAAATGTTTTAAACAAAGGTTGTAGACTTGTAGTTCTGTATGAGAACTACAACTTTGTAGTTGAAAACCATTCCATTTCAAATAATTTACAATGCGAAAATTCTGTTTCAATTTCTCATCTTTTGAAATTAAAAAATTATGAACTATCCAAATGAACTTGGATGGAGAAATGACCAAAACAAAAGTTGTAGATCTTGATGTAACCTAGGACTCTGTAGTTTACCACTTTTTCATTGAAATCATTTACGGTGCAAAAAATTTAGATATTATTGCAATTATTTTGTGAAATTATGATATAATTACTGTAATAATATCTAAATTTTGTTAGAAAATTCTCAGAACTTGCATGATGTTACAGAATAAACAAAGAGAAAACCATACAATTTGTAACAAAAAATTATGCATTATTGGATTGAGCAGAGAAATGTTTTTTACCTGAAAAATCTATCACAATTCTTATATAATTTAATTTGCAGCTGATAAACAACCCAAAAAAGCAATAAAACCATGGTAATTTTGGACCGAAATGCATAAACCACACTTTACGGATTACACCAATAAGAATGAATAGTACAATCATATTTGTACTAGTTCATGTAGTCACAAGACTTGCAAGGATGAGGATATTTTGAATAATTTAATTTGATCCACGCATTATCTTATTTTGCAGTAATCTCGTGTGCATGTGTGCGCTCGATCAGACATGTCTTTCTGTCTTTGGCATACATCGTCCGACTTTACCAAAATATACCACGATGTTTTTCTTGCTTGAGATGAACGTATACCACATATATATCTGGTCCATGTCTAGACGTCTTTATTACATCTGGTCATTTCTTGCAAATCCACGGAAGCCCAAAACTTGATTGGAGCACGGAAGTCAAGATACGACACAAGACAATGTAATTAGCAGAGATGTCTTTGTCTGGCCTATACAAAACTGTACGTTAGCTAGGCTGCATTCTGTTGTAATGTGTCTTACATCATGCTTGAAGCCAACAAGCAAGTACCCGGCCGACCATGCATGCATGTTTTCGCATGCATTTATGCATTCGTGTCCATCCATCTCATGCTTGCTTAACAATGGCCCTGTTTGGATCCCTCTTGGTTAGAGTTAGAGTTAACCAAGTTAGAGTTACTTTCTAACTCTAACTCTAACCATCAAGTAACTCTAACCCTTGGATAGTTTGAATGACAAGGTTAGAAGCACTTTTCCAATTATTTGTCTCATTCACACCACCATTTCAATATGATCTAGTGTGGCCACCTCTTGTGTGATCTTTTCTCACTCACAAATAACAAAACAAATCATCCTTATAAATAAATCATCCACAACACGATAAATTTTATTTTGTCCGTACAAAATAAATGTCACACTTATACATAAAGTCCTCAATCAAGCATTGGGAAAAAAAAAATACATAAAGTCCTCAATCAAGCATCGGGAAAAAAAATACATAGTCCTCAATCAAGTATCGGGAAAAACATTACACTCCATGAAACAAAGCTTGAGCTAACTCATCACGGAAGGCATTCATGTTGACATCTTCAACAAGAGGTTCGTCTTCTAGCCATACGGATGCAGAAGAGCTATGCATTGGATTATAATTCTCATCCGCATCACATGCACCAAAATCCCTATCCGCAATTCTGCTCTCTCGAATGAAATTATGCAGAGCCATACAAGCAACAATAATTCTACTCTGTTTTTCTTCTGGAAAACTTGGCATGTTCAACAACATCTGAAATTTCATCTTCAATACTCCAAAAGATCGCTCAATGACATTTCTAACTTTGGCATGTGCATGGTTGAAGGTTTCTTTCATACCTTGTGGCGGCGGTCCATCGTGCCATTGCGACACATGGTACCTTGTACACCTGTATGGTGCAAGGTACCCTTGACGGTTTGTGTACCCCGCATCAACCACATAGTACTTCCCTACATATTGTGAAAGGTAAGCAGACAATAAGACTTAGATGAACAAGTGTTACTGGTTACGGCGGTCCATCAGCATTCCTTCCCAACCCTGTGTGTGTTTGCAAGTATCGCCAGAAAGAGTAGGTGCTTTTCAGTATGATTATTTGATTCTTCACCTGTAAACGGGTACAAACCAACCCCCTCCTAGCAAGCAAGCCGTCGATAACGGCTACGTAACCATCACCAGTCATTACGGTACCATTATATGTTCCTGCTGCACGTTGCTCCAAACACAATTCTAACAACCAAGCATGTTTAGCATCAGTCCATTGGGCTCGATTGGTGTAGCTCACCGATAAACCTCCGGAGCTCGCTAACTCCTCCACATCCTCCTCCATTTCTTCACCGGCATTGACGAAGGGAGCGCTGGAGCCGGATGCTTGCCCATGGACACAGCTCCTCGGTGCCCGAGCACGCGGTAATCGCTGGCCGCCGACGCCGCTGCCACGGGGCGCTGTGCTGGTGCGCTGGTTACGGCGGCCGGGTGCCGCGGAGGCCGAGTTTGCGCGTTGCTGGACATTGCCGCCGGCCCTCATCGACGACGAGCCTCTTGCGCGACCGGCTGCTGCTGAAGAAGAGCCACCGAAGAGCTGGCGAGCCGGAATTGCCCTTCCCTCTCCGGCTCCAGCGCGCGGTGGACGAAAGGGAGGGAGCCCGGTGCCCCTGCCATGGCCTGGGAGGAGCTCGGCGTCGTCACCCTCGAGGTATGCTCCGTACATGGCAAGATCCGGAAACCCGTCCATGGCCGACGCTTGAGAGTTGAGGTCGAAGCCGGATCCCTCCATGGCCGCGGGTAGGGAGGTCGCCGGCGAGCTGGATTGGGATGGGAGGCGGCACTGCTGAGCGGCGGCGCTGCTAGGCGGCAAACCCTAGCTGCTAGGCGGCGGTGGCGCAGACGGGACCGGCGCGAGCGTCGCTGCTGCGGGTGCGGGCGGCGCTACGGGGATGGCCGGCGCGGATGGACGGGTTGCTCGCCGGCGACGCTGGGAG
The DNA here is from genome assembly GCA_015847255.1 of Hyparrhenia diplandra. Lineage (NCBI taxonomy): Eukaryota > Viridiplantae > Streptophyta > Magnoliopsida > Poales > Poaceae > Hyparrhenia > Hyparrhenia diplandra. Next base: position 11,610 of record JADLZK010008719.1, read on the forward strand.
GCGGCGGCGCGGCCGGAAGAGCGCGTGTCCGCGCGGACGGGAGGGAAAGAGTCGCGGACGGAGGGAAATAGTCGCGGACGGGAGGGGAAGGGGATCGGGTGCGGCTCTGTGGCTGTTGGGTCCACAAAATAACCCCAAATATCACCCCCTTGAGGGGTTACTTCTTTTGGTGGGTTAGAGCCAAAATAACCCAATCTAACCCACTGTTTTGGATGTTTTTGGGTTATTTGGGTCAAAAGTAACCCAATCTAACTCTAACCCCGGCATCCAAACGGGGCCAATGCAAACAAGGTACATGCACTATATATACCCCAGCCCGTATGCAATGTTGGCGTTCATGCCGGATTGATCCCAGATCAAATACCAGCTAGGGCTAGATCACCCGGGTCGCCACGGACCAAAGAACGCAACAGATAATCAACATCCTTCCGCGGTGAAGAGCGGTGAGGTTTACAAGCAAACCAGCAAAGGTAACCAACCGTGCCTGCATTTAAGGCAAATAAGGAGTATCATAAATTGGACCTCGTACTAGCTTAGTACTGCCTCAACCTTGATTGGACCTCAAATTTATTCCTCAACAAGATTTAAGTGGTAACTACTCAGAAAAGGTTAGCACAACCTTGATACACTGTAATTAAATTTGGAACGTCTAAATAAATAAATTAGCCAGATCCGGACATTTAAGGCAATTAAGGAGTAACATGAAATGGAGCTGTTATTAGTACTCCCTCGATGAGTTACTTTGACTAGTTTGGTTTTGGTACATTGATTTTTCTATGTACCAAGATATACGTTATATCGAGCGAAAAAGTTAAACTTACTCACTACAACATGGCCCTTTATACAAGGCATTTAAAAATGCCTTCAGAAGTGGCAAAAATGCCTTTAAAGATATTTTGAGGCATTATTGAAAATGCCGGCTAAAAACTAGACTTAAAAGGTTTTTGAGGCATTTTTTCAAAAATGCCTTCCATTGTCAACATATAAAGGCATTTTTTAGATGCCTATAAAACTGTTTAAAGGCATTTTGGACAAGCCTTCAAAAAATTGTTTGAGGCATTATTAAAATGCCTCCAAAATCAGTACCGTCCATTTGAGAATGATCCTCAGTACTGTAGCTTAAGTTCATACAAAAATCGGTACAATATATCCATACAAATATTAAAATCATTCATAGAGACATAAGTTTTTATCTCCAAATATCCATCAAACAGAAAAGTAATCAAGATCCTTAGTACTGTAGCTTAGGTTCTCAATTATCAATGACAAGTTTATTGCTCCCTTTTAAAAGATATAAATAGCATGACATGCTCACACCAAAACTATATACATAATATGCTAGCATAAATCCAACTGAATAGATATCGCCCCATTGCTAGCCTTCTTACTGTCTTCACTTGGTGATTGCTTCTGTTTGCAACCAAAAGAACATATCCTAGTAAGTATCATTGTTTCAAAAAAAAAGACCACAAAAATCAGTAAATGCCACTACACAACATTCTCTTGTGAAGCCAGTATTGCTAACATAAATCACTCAGCAATAACTTAACGTGCTGATGGGCACAAAATTAATGTTCAGACTTTAGAGGAAATATTCGAGACCAGTGAACTCAGTATTTGAGAACTACTGTAGAGTAATGTCCAGATTCTACAAGAAAACAATTATATGAAAGGCAGAGTAAATGTTTGCTCCATAATATAGGATACATTATGAATATTGGTCTGGGTTGTATATAGCTAAGTGCTTTGCCTGTATAAAGAATGAACAAGTTGCATAGTTGATTCACTCTAGCAACAACTGAAATTTGACGGCTGATCTGGAATACAACTACTCTAGTAATGTGAGCATGATGCTAGGAAAACACATTGATATACTGTATTATACAGAGAAGAGAAGCAGTAGCTACCATTCCAAAGAGACCTATCATCGAACACCAAGAATCTCCTGACCTGAATCCTCCTGTTAATACAGAGTAGTAGATCCTCCTGACCTGAATCTCAACGTAATAAATAACATATCTCAAGTCAAAACAACCAAAGAGATCAAAATCCATTAGTAATCAACACTTATTACTGTGACTTGTTATTAGTCTGATGCATGAAACAGTATGAAGAGAATGCATACCATTAGGCATTCTGCCAGGTCAATCATCCAACATCCTCATGTGAGCTTGCATATATGCAAAGAGCTATGTTAGGCATTTTCAGCCTTCAGCTGCCATATTATTGGAAAATAATGGTGTCTCTCATTACTTTTGTACAATTGAATAGACAATAAGATTCCAGTCTACCTTAAATTCCAATGAAGCATGCAACGTAGTTTCAGATGTCAGTCAGTCAGTCTATCACTCGCAGCCAACACACCAAGCAGAATCAAAGCTGTACCGGTTCAGTTGTATCGTTAATTAAAAAACAAAAGCATCAGTGATTTGGCAGTAAGTACTTAAGGACTAGGTTGGGGCTAGCTACAATTGAATTTCGAACCAGACAGCAGGGATGATGGAAACGGGTCGCAGGCAAGAAGAACTCACCTGCGAGTGAGGTGAATCGCGACGGAGGCTGCTGGATTCTCCGCCTAGGGGGAGCTAAGGATGGGGGCGCCGCCATGGCCACCGTGCTCGCGGCCCGGCGGGTCGGGGAGGGTGGAGCCGCGTCGCCACTGCTCGGGGAGGCGCGTGTCGCGCCGTCGCCGGTGGCAGCGCCGGCGCCGACGTTGCTGCTGGTGGCGGGGAGACCGCTGGATCCGCCGCCGGTGGGGAGGGCGCCGCGCCATCGCCGCTGCTCCAGGAGGGGCGGTGGCGCACCGTCGCCGGTGGCCGTCGTCCCCGCCGACTCGGTGGCGCAGATGCAGTGGAGGACCTCGTCGCGGGCGAGCTCACGAGAACTCGTGAATGCCTCAGGCCGGGGAGTAGTGGAGGTCGCCGCACTGCGCCGCCCAACGAAGCCGCGACGCCTCCTCGCAACCCCACCGCCTCCTCGCAGACGCGCCGCCTCCTCGCCTCCTCGCCTCCCCGCAGCCGTGCCGCCCTCCCTGCGCCGGAGCAGGAGGCCCGGGCTTGATCGGAGTCGCCAGCCGCCGCGCCGCCGCTGCGTCTGCCTTTTTTTTCCCCACGATGCTGGGGAGGCCGATGCGGGGAGGCCGATGACCGTGCGAGCGTGCGACGTGTGGGGCTGCACAGGTATCGTGCGGGGAGGCCCAAATGATAAGGCCCAAATGACGTGCGGGGCTGCACACGTATGTTACAAATTTGTGCAAGAGACTTCCGTATGCGTACACGACTATAGAAGGCATTTTCAGAAAAATGCCTCTAAATACTAGAGCTATTTAAGGCATTTTTATAAAACTGCCTCCAATGTTAAAGTTAATAAAGGCATTTTCATAAAAAATGCCTCCAAAAAAATAGTTTTAAAGGCTTTTTCGTAAAAAATGCCTTTAAGTAAAAGGAAATTGAGGCAATTTTTAAAAGATGCCTTTAACAAAATGCCTTTAATTCAATGACGTGTTGTAGTGTACTTATAAATTAAAACGGGTAGAATAGATACTGTTATAGTACATATACAACCAGAGCGGTGTCGTCCTCTCCTCACTTTCATATATCATTCGTTGTGTCTATTGCCACAAAGTCTAAACCCGAGGCCAGAAGCACCTCGAGCTGATGGCAATGGCGCGTCCTACAAACATGTCCTTCCATCTCTTTTTGGCTGTTATATTCATCACCGTCACCACATCTGCAGCCGGGCCATCCGAGTCGTCCCAGGTTGTGGTTGCGCCATCTTCTGCCGAGGCGTTGGCGTTCCTCCATGCACGCTGCGCCAACACCACATACGCGACAGCTTGCTACGACGCCCTCCTCCCATTTGCCGGCTCCTTCAATGGCAACCAGGTAAAGATTTCTACCGCAGCCACCGCGGTGGCATTTGGACACTTGAAGAGTTTCCTCATGGAAGTTAGGCGCATCCAAGCTGCTGGAGGATTGGGCACCGAGCGCCGTGGGGATGAAGCGTTGGGGGATTGTGTGGACCAACTAGAACAGGCCCTCGACAAAGAGGATCTGACATTCTCTTCGCTCGGTTTTCTTGACGGCTCGGGCGGGAGCAAGGATCAGCGCGAATTTGCACTCCATAATGTGAAAATGTATGTTGGCGACGCAGGTGCTCACGGAAGCATAAGCTACATGACGGATGCAGGAGATGTAGCACTCTCTTCTTCGGTTGCCAAGAAGGTGATGGCCATGGCTAGGAATTGCAATCAGTACGAGGAGGTTGCCTTGGACCTTTTGCTGGGCATAAAATTGTAAGGGACATGTGTTTCTATTATCCAAATGAATGCTAAATAAATCCTGAGCTCGCAGGATTTTTACCACCCAGACCTGCTCACTTTTCTTACTACACAACACACACACACACACCGCCCCCACCCCCCGCACACACACACACAAACACGCTTTATCTGTACGCTGGACACATTGTATTTCATCTCTACATGATCGTAGGCACGTTTTTATGAAGCATGTTAGAAACGTCTTCGCATGGACCATGTCAGGACTTATATAGAGACAATTTCCCTAAGCGTGTCAAGGTGATAAAGAGACGTTTTGTATTTGTAGAGACATTAGTTGCATGCCTACGTATATTGATACACTGTTATAGATACATTTGTATAACGTATCTACTTGTGTTGTTACGTTATATAGCAGCGCTTCATTGTGTGCTAAGAAATGTAGAGATGTTCTTATTGATACATAGGTCAATGCATCGTAACAATGCTTTAACTTTATTTTGCGAAAATAATGTTGACTTTGATCTTACATCATGAAGCCTTTTGTAGGCGATCAACACTTTTACTCCATGACAGCTATGTGAAAATATAAATGTGCGACAAGCATGTATGATATCCCGAGCTGAGTAACGCATATGCCTTCTCTCAAACTTTTTTAGGAAATCTACATATCCTGATTTGCTTAGCCCAATAATCCCATGCCCATGCGTCCCTACCACCTGAGTCATCCACCCTCATCACAGCCACTCAATCCAAAATCACTCAGTTGAGAACCCAGATCATCGAATGGAACACAAGAAACGTCATGGTACTCGTACATAGCCTATTAGTCATGGTACTTTTTGGAATGTCCATGAAGTTCAATCGCCAACTGAAATCAAACTCAGGGAGAGCCGCCATCACAGCTACTATATAGTAGAAAAATAGCAAATTCTCTCTGTATTTTAGCAATGGTGTTTGCATCAAGGTTCAAATTACTTATCAGAGCCCTCCTATATGAAGAGATAGTTTCAATAGGAAAGCCTATTAATTTCCCAAGCTAGGAAGTAACTTAACTGGCCTACACATTGTTTCATTCAAGTTACAATTTTTCAAAGCTGGACGACAAACCTTCAGGTCCTATAGATTTTCGGGGGCTTTGTGTTACGGGTTTCTAGGCTATGGATCAATTTATGGCCATTTTATTCTTCGGGAACATGATTTGTATATTGTAGGGATCACTCCACGCCCCCCTTGACCTTCGCTCCCGGAGGAGGCGGGGAAGGGGGCGAGGGGCCCACGGGGTAAGTCAAGAACACGGTCGGGGAGCGGAGCGGCCTCCGGTCCGTTCGACCTTCGCTGGCGTTGCCGAGGGTCGAAATGATCGGAGGGTGCCCGGGTTCTTGAAGGAGGAGGGAAGAGACGAATCGTGAGGCGAGACGTGGGGGTAATAAAAACGAGTAAATGGCATTTAAACTGGCCAACAATCCATCCCCTTCCTAGTGCCCGTGCAGGGTATTTATAGGAATACAAGGGGTCGAGAGGGCTGATTTACAATTTGGTACATGGTAGGTAGGAGAATAGACGCTACATCCGGGCCCTCACGAGGGCGGGCTAGTAACTAACCGCAGGGGACAATGCAGGGAAATACACATGTGACTCCCTCCCGCTGGGAGCCGAGGGGTTTCTTTGCTAGGGCCGGTCCCGCTCCCGGCCCGGAGGGAAGCTGCTCGGGAGGGGCCCCTCCGTCGGCCATCCTTCTTTGTTCGCTTGCGTTGCTGAGGAATCCCTTCTGGCTGGCATTCCCCGGTTGCCGGGGGGCCTCCCGCGCTCGCCTCGATCGCCGACTTCGGGGCCACCCTTGGCGAGGGGCGGAGTCCCGCCGCTTCGTACATCTGCAGAGGGTTCTACGCTTTGCTGATCCCTGCATGATCTCATATCTTGTTAATCGAGGTTAGTTCACGGTCCTTCGTGGGAGAGGCCCGCGGAGGCCTCTCCTATCAAAGTGATGAGGCCTCGCCGACCAGGTGTTCTCACGGAGGGTCCTCCGCTGCTGGCCTTTCGAGATTTCATAACTTGTTAATCGGAGATTGTTTCTTGGCCCCCCGTAGTAGGGCTGCGGATTCTTAGAATTGGCGCGGTCGCCCTCCCCAACAAAGAGCCCCTCGAAGGTCCGGTTCCCTCAGGGGGCCGGCGGCGAAAAAAAGTCTTTCAGGAGGGTCCCGTGCGGGTGGCGTGCTTGCCGCCCCATGGGCCCTGCCGGGCGTCCCCATTTGCTCGTGGGCCTCGCGGAGGTGGGCCTTGGCCCTTCTAGCTGTTGTTGTGCGCTAGGGTTTCGTCGTAGTTGGGAGGATGGTGTTGGTTGGTTTGAAGGTGGCGCGGATCGGGGTGGGTTGTGTTTGTTTGGGCTATACGGATGCCGTTCGTTTTCCCGCATGGGGCGGATCGGAGGGTTTGGCGCTGTTTTGGGATCCGGGCCGTGATTTTTGGGGTTGGCATTTGCGTCCGCTCGCGCCCCTCTCCGATCTGGCCTATAAATATGTACGGTTGGTGGGGGTTAGGGCTTGTGCTCTCCTTTCGCTTTCACGCTTTGCTTTCGCGCCCTCTCTTGCTCTTGCGTTCTTTCCGCGGAGGCCCTAGGTTTTACTGTTCTTTTTAGCGGAGGAAGCCGGAGTCGGCGGAGGGATTCGGCGGATCCGCTGCCTCGCCGACCGCCGGCCGGTGGCCGGCCTTCGACTGCTTGAGGTGTATGACGATCGCCGAGCGAGGCCGACACCCGACGCCATGGACGGGGAAGAAGAAGCGGGGTCCGCAAGGCCGGACGCGAGTTGCTTCGAGCCCGGGTGGCTGGGCGCACGTCCCGCGCCCCCACCCGCCGCTCGGAGGGGGCGGGTTCTTTCGAGGCGGCTGGCCGGCGTGGCGGACCTCGGCTATTTCCCTCATCTCCGATGATGAGGATGAGGCGGAAGACGGAGGCGACGGAGGCGGTCGAGGAGGAGGCCTCCGACGAGCAGTCCGACTACGAGGAGGCGAGGAGAGCCGTGGGCGGGCCCTCCGAGGAAGAGGAAGGGGACGGGCGGGGACGACGGCGGCGGGGGTGCGGCGCGAGCACGCCCGTCGTGATTCTCGCCCGCATGACGCGGGTACCCCGCCCCCTATCGGCGGTTACACGTGGGGGCGGGGCGAGATTTTGGACGACCCTCGCAGGCCCCCTCGGGGAGTGGGAAGGCCCTTTGGGAGCGGAGGCCCTCTTCGCTGCCTTATGTGGCGGAGGAGATGATCGGCATCGATGATGTCGACGTGGGAGTGCACACGGGGCGTCGACCTCCAGCGACACCCCCTTCGCCCGGCTCGAGAGGTTGAGCCCGGAGGATGATTGGGGCGCGTCTTCGATCACGTGCGCTGCCGGAGGCGAGATGCGAGTGGCGAACCGCTCCCTCGATATCCATGAGGATATCAAGGTGAAGACAGCGAGCGGGCACTAGTGTTGGCGCGGGGGCGGCCATCCGTGAGGGCTGGGATTCCGTCGATCACGCTGGCCGAGGAAGGCGTCAAGCGAGCTCAAGGAGAGAGCTGCGGGAGGCCCGAAGCTCAAGGCGGCCGCCGATGAGGCGGAGCGCCTCCCGGAGGGGAGGTGGCGGACCTCAAGGAGGGTGCGAGATTCTCCGGCGGGAGAATGAGCGCCCGGCGTCGGTGGGCGGGCGGGAGGCCCGCGAGGCGCGGGAGGCGGAGGTGACGGCCGACGAAGAGGCTCAATGATCTTGGTTGTCTTGGTACCGGAGCGAGGCATTCAAGGCGGGCGCGCATTCTTGGGCGAGTCGAGGCCGCGGCCGCCGCTTTGCGAACCCGGACCACGCCCTTGTTGGCGCTGGATGCGGCCGGGGAGGTGGAGGCTGCGAAGGTGGTGAGCTGCGCGGGGTGGAGCCAGCACCGCGCCGTTGCCTTCGAGGGCCCCTCGTCATCCGGATTGCGCCGCATGTCGGGAGCCGTTGTCCAGGCCCCGGACCGCCCACTTCCACGGCGGCGACGGCAGGGCCTCGCCGAGGAGCGGGGCGTGAAGCGCTCGCGACGGCCTTCATCAAGCGCTTTCAGTACGAAGGAGGGCGGGGAGCCGGCTCGAGTTTGCGGGCGACCTAGCCGGGAAGGTTGGTTGCCTACTTGTCTAGTTTTCTTGTTGTTTGTTCGTTTCTTTCCCTTTTTGTTTGATGTTGCTCCGTTGTCTTATATATTGGCTTGGTGGGGTTATAGGTCACCGCTGGTGCTGCTCGGGCGGAGTGGGCTCCCAGGCTGCCCCGAGAGGGGGGCACAGTTCGGACGGGTTGAGGTGCGGGGTCGCTTCGGCGACTACAGGGGCCTCCGCCGGCTGAAGTCTGCATCAAGTTGCCTCGACCTCCGCGGCGTCCGCCCCAGGGCCTTTCTTCCCCAACTCCCGCATATCTCAGGACGATACCTCCGCCTCTGGCGTGCCGCGGATGACATGCCAGCCCCACCGCGCCTCAGGCGACTCCTCCGGCCGCCGGACGCTGGCTGCGGCCTCCAACGAGAGGTAGCAGGGCTCCGTAGGGTGTGTGTGGTTCACTCTTCGATGAGATAGTCATGTCTTTGTTGAACTCTTGGCCTTCGGGCTTTTTAAGTTAAATGATTAATGGATGGCTTTGGTGGCTTTGCTATTTCCTGTTGTTGTTGCCTCCTCCGTGGTTTGTTTCTGTCGGAGGTGGGGCTAATAGTACTTAATAATTGTGTCGGCCGCGCAGGTACCCGGGGGACTGCGCGGAGGGTACTTAATGTGGTTCGATGATGAACCACCAAGATGTGTTTATTTCGGGAGTCTTGGGTTCATGCCAAGCAACGGTTCCACTGGCTGCCCTTCGAGCGATTTCCGGTGTGGCGGGGGTTCGTAAATATGACATAGCCAATCAGGCTTCGGAGGCTTTTTGGCGGACTCATGACTTGACAAGGCGACAGGTGGAACGGGTTCTCTTCGGAGCGGACCCTAGCAGGGTGTTGTTGGAGGACGATATCGAGGATGACGAGGCCATCGCTATCGCGCTTGGGCATGCGGCTTGCTGGGTTGATCGCGGGGGCCAGGTTGTCGTCCCGAAGCAAGAAGAGCCAGGCTTCGAATGGAGTGATCTGCGGAGGGTCTATCGTCGTCGCGTATTAAGTGGTGATCTGCCCCTAGTTGTATCGGAACCTCCGATACCGGAGGTTTGCGATCCTGTTGACGATTTGGTGGAGGTGGTGGATGTGGAGCAGTTTGTGGAGCGTGTTGCGAGGGTGTTGGTTAGGGCTGTTTTACACGGGGTTGTGACTTCTGTAGCAGAAGAAGTGTGTGCCGAAGGCCTGTGACTCGTTCGCCAACGGGTGGTTTATGTATTTTTGCTGCTGTTGTTTGGAATAAAGATGTAATACTCCTGCGGAGGTTTGTGCGTGTTGTTGCCCGGTTTTTAGTAGAGTGACTTTGGCTTTATCGCTCTGTGTGTGTTTTTGGGAGGGACGCACTCCTTTTCGGAAGGTAGCTGCGCAACACCGCGATGTCCTCTACTTTCTTTTGGTGTAAGACTCACGCGACGTCGAAAGTAGCCGTGTTAGACGCGGCGTCCCTATATTTTCTTTTGGCGAGACTGCGCACATCGGAGTAGCTTGTTAGGCCGGCGGCGTCCTATTTTCTTTTGCGCGAGACTTGCGCATGTCGAAGGTAGCTGAGTTAGACAGCGGCGTCCCTAGTTTCCCTTAGTGCGAGACTCACAAGATTTTGCGAAGGTGGTCCGCGATAGACAAATGGGCGTCCCTATTTTCCTTAGTCTGCGAGACTTCGCGCGTTTTGCAGCTGCAGTCCGCGTTAGGCAATGGCGTCCCTATTTTCCTTAGTGCGAGACTCGCGTGTTTTAAGGTAACCTGGCGTTAGGCAGCGGCGTCCCTATTTTCCTTAGTGCGAGACTCGGCGTTTTCGAAGGTGGCGCGTTGGAAAGGGCCCCCTTATTTTCCTTAGTGCAAGATTCACGCGTTTTGGCGAAGGTAGCCGCGTTAGGACAAATGGCGTCCCTATTTTCCTTAGTGCGAGACTCGCGCGCTTTTGCGAAGGTTTGCTTTGACCAAATAGTACTCGTTGCTTTTTATTGCGGGGTTTCGTTACAAAGTTCTTTTGGGACGCGGAGGGGTCCTTTTCGCTCCCCCAGGGTTCCCTGTTGAAGCTTGAAGTTGGTGCGGGGTGCGCCCTTGTATTTTCGAAGAGCGCGACTCATCGCCCGAGAGACTTGGGTGCGGACGTCCCCCGGCGCGAATTGGGACTCTTGCAGAGGTGGCTTGCGGGGGGTGGGTTCTGCGCCTTGTGCACGCCCATCCTTGTTGAATGGCGGTCTTGCGAAGTTGTCGCAGCTTGCGCCACCTTTTCGCGTTCGTGTTCGGGGCTGCGTCCTACCCCCTTCGAACTTTGATTCCTTTGGTGGAGTTACCACGGGAGAATGTTACATTCTCCATTGTGGTATCCCCTTCGTGAGTCTCCATTCCGGGCTCCGAAGTTGGCCGGGTCCCGAGGTGCTCCCGGGCAGCCGGCGTGGGGGTTATGGAGGACCGAAATGCTCTAGTTTGTCCGCATTTGGTCTTTGTTGGTTTTGCGGAGATTTGGATGTTTCATTTGCCTCGGGGCACTCGTAGCGCTGTTGCTCTTCATTGCACTTCGCGGCTTGCCTCGGGGTAGGGGTCCGTTTACATTTTCTATTGTGGTGCCTTCGCTTTGGATTGGGAGGCCGTGGGTTCGGAGGTATCCCGGCATCCGCTCTATAGGATTGGGGTTTGGCTATGGGTGGTAGCATGGTGGCGTATGTGGTGATGGCTGCTCTCTTCCTAACATGGGACTCGTGGGGGAGGTTTGGTTTTATAGTGCTCCTGGGGGGGTGCTCCTCGGTGGTGGTGCTCGGCGTTGGGTGGATGTCATAAGTGCTTGGTGTGATTATAGTTTGTACGGGCGGAGATCTTGTCCTTGGTGGGTGGTGGTGTTAAGGCCGAACGGCGGAGGTCTTGTCCTTGGTGGGTGGTGGTGTTGAGGCCGTACGGGCGGAGGTCTTGTCCTTGGTGGGTGGTGGTGTTGAGGTTTGACGTGCGGAGGTCTTGTCCTTGGTAGGTGGTGGTGTTAAGGCCTTAAGGGTCTTGTCCTTGGTAGGTGGTGGTGTTACTACGACGACGAAGGTCTTGTCCTTGGTAGGTGGCGGTATTTTTCTTTGTTGAGCCCCGCGAAGGTGCTCCGGGTCCCACCCCGGAGGTGCCGGGCGCTCGGCTTTGTGTGCCTCCGCGGGTCTCCTCGGAGAGCGCGGGGCGTCTTCATTGCGAGCCCCGGGGGGTGCAAAAAAAAAAAAAAAGGGAGGTGCCCGACATTTGTGCGCCTCCGCGAGTCTCATACTTGGAGAGCGCGGGGCGTCTTCGAGCGTGCCCTCAGGCGGGGAGGTGCTGGGCGCCCGACATTTTGTGCCTCCCGCGGGTCTCATACTTCTGAGAGCGTGGGCGTCTTCATTGCGAGCCCCCGGGCGGAGGGTGCGGGCGCCCCTCCGCTGGTCTCATATGCGCGGGGCGTCTTCATTGCGAGCCCAGCGGAGGTGTGGGCGCCCGACTTTGTGCGCCTCGCCCAGTCTCATACTTGAGAGCGCGGGCGTCTTCATTGCGAGAGCCGAGGCGGAGGTGCCGGGCGCCCGATTTTTGTGCGCCTCCGGGTCTCATGCCGGAGAGCGGGGGCGTCTCATTGCGAGCCCCGGCGGGAGGTGCTAGGGCGCCCGAGCTTTTTGTGTGCCTCCGCGGGTCTCACACGGAGGCGCGGGGCGTCTTCATTGCGAGGCCCCAGGCGGAGGTGCGGGCGCCCGACTTAACATAATTTAGAGTAAGGAGTGTTTTTGCTGGTTTGACCCCGAGCGGGGTGCAGCCTTTGCGTTGCCCTCCCGAGCATGGGCAATCCCGATTACCTTCACGCTGATGAGGGCTGGGTGGCGCCCCCGGCCCCACCCTGTCTATACTTAGCGTTTGCAACTTTCTCCGATGTGGGGGTAACTAACTCCGCATATATTAGATATTGGTACTGCCTCGTTAAAAACCTTGTGCCCCTTCGCAAGGGAAAAGAGTGCAGCCCGTATTGTTCATGGTCTTAAGTTCGGGAAGAGAAAAATGAAGTGGTAAAATGAGCGGAGCCCCTTACAACTCGCGAGTGCACGGTACATTGCACCGCTAGGGGTAGTACTTGCGGAGGTCGCCGACGTTCCATGTGTGGGGAGATCATGGCCTTCGAGATCTTGCGAGGTGGAAGGGAGGCGGGTCTTGTGGACTTCGTGACGAGGTATGGGCCCGCCCACTTGTCCATGAACTTGCCGACCATCTTCGCGTTTCGCTTCCCCGATCAGACGAAAGTCTCCGACGGAGATCATGCGCGGGGGCTGAGCTTCTTGTTCCTCCATCTTGTGGTCTCCCTCCGGTATGCGCGGAGGTTGAGGACGGCCATGTTTCTTGTTTCTTCGAGGAGGTCCTTCATGGCGCCTCTTCTTACGGGGGCTTCACGGTGACCCTTAGCGATGCATGCTTTAGCTCTTCCGGGAGGACGGCCTCCTCTCCGAACAGAGCTTGAAGGGTGTGAACTTGGTCGCTGGCTCGGAGGTGTTGTGTGACCACACCACCGGGGTGAGCTCTTCCACCCATTTTCTTCTCTTGGCTTCGCGTGGACCTTCGCTACCGATGCCTCGCAAGATTATGCCGTTGGCTCTTTCAACGAGCCCATTAGATTGGGGGTGCCTTACGGAGGCGGTGTATTTTGGTGCCTATTTGGTGGCGTAATTGCTTGAAGCCTTATTTGTCAAACTTGGGTGCCGTTATCGACCGTAATGCTCGCAGGCGTTCGAGCGACACGCGATCCGCTGCCGGAAAGAACTTTTGTACCGAGTGAGAGGTTATGCTTGCAGAGGGCGAGCTTCGATCCATTTGGTGAAGTACTCGACCGCCACCTGCTGCATAGCGGAGGTTGCCCGAGCCGGGCGGCATCGGTCCGATGAGATCTATCGCCCACCGCCGGAGAAGGGGCCAGGTGGGACAGATGAGGGTCGTTGGGGCCCCCGGCTTCGTTGGGAGTGGTGCGCCCGTTAGCCGGCACCCTTGCGGTGCTCGACCAAGTTTGTTGGCCGTTGAGTGCGGTGGGCCAATAGAAGCCCCTGCCTGAACACCTTCCCACTAGCTGCGGGGCAGCGAGCCGCAGATGCCTTCGTGTATCTCCGCTAGGATGGCGCGGCCTTCGCCGGTAGATATGCATTTGAGCCATGGGGCGTTACGGAGGCTTTGTATAGCTTGTTGTCAACTAGACGGTAGCCTCGGACTTTCTCGCTCAACCCTCTTTTTGTTCTTCCTAGGGGCGTGGCTCGAAGTGGCCTCTCGATGAATGCGATGATTGGGGCTCTCCAATCCGGGCCGTGGATGGCGCCGACCGATTTCGGAGGTGGGTTGTTTTCTTGGATCGCGGGCTACGTAGCACTTCAAGAATACGCCCTGTGGGGTGGCTCCGCCGGGGACGCGCGGCCTCGCGAGTTCGTCGGCCGCCGTTGTCCCCGCCGGATATGGTCTTGGTTGTGACCGCCAAGAAAAGAAGGCTTCCGTCTTCCTTAGTCTTGCGAGGTATTTTTGCTCGAGGGGGTGTGCCGGCTCGTTGTCCTTCTCGCTTTGTTTCGAGACCACCACCGAATCGGTTTTGATGATGGCCCTTCGTGGCCGACATGGCCCGGAGCTTGTTTAGTGCCGTGAGCAGCGCCTCGTGATTCTCGCCGTGTTGTTTCAAAGAGATCGGAACTCTAGCCCCGCCGTATCTCAGCTTGACTCGAGGGTGAAGTGATGATGGCTGCGATGCCCGCTCCGCGTGCCCCAGGCTCCGTCGCAGGTGTGCCGCCCATATCGGTCCAAGTTTGTCGCCCGTAGAATGAATGTCCGGGGTCCACCGCGAGGAAGTCCGCGAGGGCCTGGGACTTAATGGCCGTTCGCCGACGAATCTGATTGCGTGGTCTCCGATCTGGCCGCCCACTTTGCTATTCCCGCCCACCGACCGGGGTTCCCGAATATGTTGTCAAGGGAAAGCTCGAAGGTATGGTGACCTCATGTGCCCGGAAGTAGTGCTTAAGTTTTCTTGCTGCCATGACCACCGCCAGAGGCCACCTTTTCCAGGTGGTCGTAATTTAGCTTGGGCCCTTCGAGGGTTTCGAGACATAGTAGACGGGATTTGCCTCGGATCGGGTGCCCTTCGCTCACTTCTTTGACGAGCACACGACGGCATGGGGCGACGCAAAGAACATAGAGAAGGAGCCCTTCGCCTCGGTTCCGGGAGTGGCGAGGGTGGTAAGGTTTTTTGAGGTACCGCTGAGGTCCTCGAAGGCTTCTTTTGCGGAGGCCCCCTGGTGAACGGGCATTTCTTTTAATGTTTGGAAGAACAAGAACCCCCGCCGGGCCGACCGAGATGAACCTCGCTCGTGGCGAGGCGCCCCGCTAATCTCTGGACCGACTTTGCTCTTCTGAGGCTCCATTGCGGTGATCGCCGCGATCTTCGAGGGGTTGGCCTCGATTCCTTTTACTGATACGAGGCAGCCTAGTAACTTGCCCTTGCTTACTCCAAATACACACTTGGCGGGGTTGAGCTTGAGCCCGGCTTTCGCGCAGTTTGACGAAGGTCCTTTGGAGGTCCGTGATGTGGTCTTCCTTTAGCTTGCTTTGGACTACTGTGTCGTCGACGTAGGCCGAGATGGCGCTTATCGCCTCGAACACCTCCTCCGTCCATTCGTGCGAAGGACGAGCCGGCGGGGCGGAGGCCTTGCCCATTCTTCCGGCAATAGGTTCTCGGGGTTATGAAACTTGTCTTCTCCTCATCCGCCCGGTTCATCCAGATTTGGTGGTACGAAAAAAAGCAATCCCAGAGGGACAACCTTTCGCATCCCGCCGCCGCGCCGACTAGAGAGCTGATTCGGGAGGGAAAATCGCCTTCGGGCATGCTTTGTTCAGCCGGTGAAATCCACACACATTCTCCACCTGGTGGGCTCCGCTTTGTCCTTTGCCGAGGCTTGCTTTTTCACCATGACAACATTGGATAGCCAAGTGGGGTACTTGACCGGGCGGATGACCTCCGCGTCTAGAAGGCGGTTCACGCGCGCCGCTATTCTCCTTTCCTCCGACATCTTGCGAAGCTTCGCTTTCACGAGGGTGGCGTCGGGCCTTATGTTGAGATGATGCTCGATGAGGTCCCGGCCGACCCCCGCAAATCTTCCGCTGACCGGGCGAATACGTCGGAGTTTTCGCGGAGGCACCGCAGGAGCTCGCCTCGGAGGTCCGGGTCCGGGCGGATATGGTTACTTCTGGGCCGGGTCGAAACTAAAAGCCCGACCTTCTTTGTTTCTTCTCACCAGTAGCGCCGGGGGGGGGCGCGCCGCCTCTTCCGGGCTGTCTCTCTTGCCTCTCTGGTTCTTGTTCGAGGTTGTGGACGTGCGCTGCCCGGCGGCGACCCCTCCGTGTTTCTTGCCGCGGGCCCGATCTCCGAACACGGCAATTATCCCGCCGGCGGAGGGCATCTTCATGCAAAGATAATAACTTGGGTGGAGGACCGCGTCGAACATGTTGGTGACTCCGCCGACCGAAAAATGGCATTGTAGTTGTAGTACAAGTCCACCACGCCGGAAGGTGATGTTTTCTCGATCGATGAATGGGCTCCTTCCCGAAAGAGACCGGGGAGGGGTGATTTTGCCGATAGTCCCAACTTGCCGCCTCCGGGCCGAAGAGGGGGTTGCCTCGCTGGTGCAACAGATGTTCCCCGTTTCTAGGCCCATTTTGTCGAAGGTGGATGCGTAATAAGATGTCCGCGGAGCTGCCCGCGGTCTACTAGGATTCTCGTAATCGCCCCCTCCGATGTTAGTGTCAATGACCATCGCACGGCAGGTGAGGGTAATCTCTTAGCTTCATGTTGCCGGGCGTTGAAGGTGATCGGGATGTGACCAGCGGCCGCTTCGTGAGGCCCCTCCGTGCCCAACATGATGGACCCTCCGATAGTGCTCCTTCCGCCGCCGCTTGTTGCCGTGGTCCTCGTTGGAGCCCCCGTGATAGCGAGGATGACCGTAAGATGAGTTGGGCTTGCCGACAATTGTCCGGATTTCTTGCTTGACCGGGTGTTGCCGGGTCGAAGGTGGTGCGGGTAGCGAGGTGGAGGTGGTAGGGCTTGGTTGTGATACTTTGCTGCGTGAGGCTCGGGGTGTGAAACTGTACTCTTGCCGGTAGTAACGCCGGGCTGGTTCCCGGGCCGAAGGTGCCGGAGTGGAAAGCCGGGTAGTGGAAGCCCGGGTGAGCCGGGGTTCCGTGAGTCGTGGGGGTGAAAGTGTAGTGGTTGGAGTGGGTGTTTGCCGGTTTCCTTTGTGTGGTTAACTTGCCTCGGGGTTTTGTGAAGCGAAGTTCCCTATCCATCGCTTCTTTCCCTTGGCTAAATACTCGCATTGTTTGGTGTAGTGGCCTTTGCCCTCTCCGCAAGAATGGCAAAGAGGGGTTGTTTTTGCGGAGGCCTCATGTTGGTGTCTAGGTTTGGTCCGGGGTTCTTGGTGGGTAGTTTTGCCTCGGGGTGGTTGGTGGGTTTTTGCCGTGGGCGGGGGTTATTGGCGATGGTGCCGACTCGACGCCTCCGGCCTTGGGTGGTTGTCCAGGCGTGGTGGTCGCTGTGGCCGGAGCCGATATG
Organism: Hyparrhenia diplandra; assembly: GCA_015847255.1. Classification (NCBI taxonomy): domain Eukaryota; kingdom Viridiplantae; phylum Streptophyta; class Magnoliopsida; order Poales; family Poaceae; genus Hyparrhenia; species Hyparrhenia diplandra. The sequence goes on from JADLZK010008719.1 coordinate 28,586, forward strand.
GCGGAGGCCTGAAAGCCTCTATCTTCGCTTTGTGGTTATCGCTCTTCAAGATTTGTCCATTATCTCGTAGCTCCGCTTAGGTCTTCGGTTGCCTCCGCCGATCTTTGAATGACATGGGCCTGGGCGGATGCAAGAGACCACCGCCATGATGACGCCTCGCCTCGGAGACCCCCGGTCCCCGCCTTGGTTTGAGAAACCTCCGCCACCACTCTTTGTAGGGGCTCATTTGGCTTCGCGACCACGCTCAGCAACTCGGTGCTATTGATGAGTTCGAGTCAACTCCCTTGAAATTTGCGGAAGGGCGCCGCTGGGCTCCGACCAGCCCGGATTGAGTTCGGGGCAATGCAGCATCAAGATCGAGCTACCTCTTGGCGATGATCACAAATGACTTGGCCATTGTGGAGTGATCTCCCCGCCGCTCCACGGGCGTGCTTCAGAGCTCATAACGAATATTCGGGCCTGAGGCCCCGCTGTATCTTGGCAAGTGCCGGTGGCAGATGCCGAGGCCATTCCGCTGATCCGGCGCGAGGGAGAGCGGGATTTGGGGGTCAGAATGATGATTTTTATGGAGGCCGTGGCTCGAAAGCATGGCGGGCGTCGCCTCCGATGGGGAATGGAAGGGTACAGCTTGACTTGGCGCGGAGGGTTGAGGATTGCGGTGTTGCACCGTGGTTGATTCTCGTTGAGGTGGTGGTGGGGGTTGGCGAGACGGGGCTTGCCCCCGGAGCGGGGGATGATGATTGCTGGCCGCGGCCGCCTCCCCTCCGGGACTTGCACCGCTCCAGCCGCCTGGTTGATCCATGCCAGCCGGTCCCGCGGTTTCGGCCCGTTTCCTCGAAGGCCCGCAGCGCCGGCCTCCGATCTAGGGCCTCGCGAAGAACCTCCCTCTTTTCTCGCGATCCGGGCTTGGAGGGCCTCTAGTGCCCGCCGCTTGCTTTGCTCGGCTTCCTCCTCTTCATCTTCTTTAGCGCTGAGGAGCCCTTCGAGCGGATCCGCAGGGTTCGCCGAGGCGAGACCTTTGGCGCCACCGGTTGCTCGGACCACGCCCCTCGCCCCCACGGAGCGCCGCCTTTGCCGGGCATCATGGCCTTCTTCCCTGGTGACCTCCGATATCGGGATGACCGGGGTCCGAGATGGCGGCCCTCTCCGGCCCCCCGCAGCCCGGGCGCGAGCGCTTGCGGTGGGTGGTGGCCGCATGTCGACCGCTGATGGGTTTGATCCTTTGGGTCCCCTTCGGGCGGGAGTTGTTCCGGCCGCGCGCGATGGGCTTCGGTTCGGTGAGTGGCCCGGCATGGCTTGGCTTTTGTGTCGGGTCCCCACGGACGGGCGCCAATCAGGGATCACTCCCCGCCCCTTGACATTCGCTCCCTGAGGAGGCGGAAGGGGGCGAGGGCTTCCCACAGGTAAGTCAAGAACACGGGTCAGGAGCGGAGGAGCTGCCTCCGGGTCCGCCGACCTTCGCCGGGCGCTGCCGAGGGTCGAAATGATCTGAGGGTGCCCTGGTTCTTGAAGGAGGAGGGAAGAGACGAATCATGAGGCGAGAGATGGGGGTAATAAAAATGAGTAAATGGCATTTAAACCGCCAACAATCCATCCCCTTTCCTAGTGCCCGCAGGGTATTTATAGGAATACAAGGGGTCGAGGGGCTGATTTACAATTTGGTACATGGTAGGTAGGAGAATAGACGCTACATCCGGCCCTCACAGGGCAAAGTTAGTAACTAACCGCAGGATGGACAGACGGGAAATACACATGTGACTTCCCTCCCGCCCGGGAGCCGAGGGTTTCCCCGTGTGCTAGCCGCCGGGTCCCCGCTCCAGCGGAGGGAACCGGCCCGAGGGGCCCCTCCGCGCCATCCTTGCCGCTCAGGCTTGCGCCCTTGAGGAATCCCTTCGGCGGGCGTTCCCCTCGCTGCCAAGGGGGCCTCCCCGCCGGCCTCGATCGTCGACTCGGGGCCACCCCTTGGCGGAGGGCGAGTCCCGCCGCCGCATATTCGCGGAGGGTTCTCCGCTTGCTGATCCCGCATGATCTCATATCTTGTTAATCGAGGTTAGTTCCTCGGGTCCTTCCGTGGAGAGGCTGCGGAGGCCTCCTCCTATCAAAGTGATGAGGCCTCGCCGACCGTGTTCTCGCGGAGGGTCCTCCGCTTGCTGGCCCCCGCGAGATTTCATAACTTGTTAATCGGAGATTGTTTCTTGGCCCCCGTAGTAGGGCTGCGCGGAGATGCCGGGCTGGCGAGGGTCGCCCTCCCCAACATATATAATATGTCCGAAAGTGGACCAAATAGGCTGTACATCTTCACGGTTGTGTGATGCAACGCGTATCTTCTATGGTTTTAAATTAAAATAAAGCCAGACTGATTCCTTGTTCTTTGTGCACTTGATATTGAGGAAACAATTCACCATCTCTTCCTGCAATGTGAATTTGCAAAACAATGCTGGGAGTTTCTTGAGGTACATATTCCTGCAGCAATCCCGCTGTGTTGGGTAATCTGGATAACAAAGGAACAACTTCATTTTCAATGGTGTGCAACCACATTTAGCAGCAAGCAGAGAAGTCTTTGTCAGAGAAATAAAACTACTGACACGGAGAGTAAAATCAAGAGGCAGTCAACCCTTTGTTCAATGGCTTTTCTGATATTGACACTGTCTCACTTAAATAGCATTGCACACTTGAAAAATTTACCTCAAGGCATCCATAGTCAAGAGCAGGACCATGATTTATGCTCACTAACAAGGGAGAAGGTTGACATTTATTGAAATTGAAATTAACAAAATAGCAAATATGCATGCTAAACTCATGCTGAATGCATGTCTAATATTGACATTGACTCACTTAAGCTGTACTGAGCAATTGAAAAATTACCTCAAGGGCATGGTCAAGAGCAGGACCAAGATTTTCGCGAGAAAACCCTTTGTCAGAGTCTTATGCAAGGTTATTGTTTGCAAAGCCTTATCTCCTTAAGCTTCGCCTTTTCCAATCGTAAGATGGTAGAGGCAATAGAGAACCTGGGAATGATAGGGAAGTTGTGCCCTGTAGGTACAAATCTAGAAGAAATTTAGACTTGTTCATAGCTAAACCTTAGTATCATCCACGCCTTTTGGAATACATGCTTTGGCGAGAAAAATTGATTCTCAAGGATTCCTAAGTAAAGCTTTCCCACATTGGCACTAACAGTTCCAAAAAAAGTGCATCAATTTGACCAAATAACTCAAAAAACCAATATAATTAGTTCTTTTGTTTCTGTGGCATCAAGACAACCATGGACTGAATCCAAACAGCAAAGCAAAGGACACTCACCTGATCCAGCACAACTAAGACCAGCTCGTCATGCAGGAGGCCAAGGTGCTCGATCGTGCAGCTGGGGCGCCGCGACGTTGTCGACTTCCACGCAGTCCTATGTGGGCCCCGCAGCAAAGCCGTGTTTGTGCTCGAGTACATGGAAATTTAAAAGGTGAAGACAGTGGAAAAAAAATCTGAATCAGTTTTAGATGCTTGTGAGTTTGCAAACATTGAAATGTTGTCTTGATTGGTGCTGCTGCAGCTATAGACCTAAAGGAGTCCAGCAATGGTAGTTTGCAATACATCTCTCATAATTTTTTTCCAGATTGAGGCACAAATAATTACCCACTATGCCACGACACACCTCTAGGAACCTACTACTTCCATAGTTGGAACATAACCATCGCTTGCTCCTTTGTTTCCTTGCTAAGATGAAGCAAAAGCATGAATCAATACTAATATGATACGGCACCCACAGAAGCATTCCAACAAACACCTAGCATGCAAGTAGAAGAAGGTGCGATTGTTCCTGTTGCCTGTCTATGGCTTCCAAGTTCTTGTACATCCTGACTTGAAGACGATGAGATGTGTCGTAGTGGTTTCTGAACAGGGGCTTACAATGTACGAGAGAGAACTTGAAGTAACCAAACAACCACATCCAAACCCTCCAAACCACAATAATTACTCACGATTTGCTCAGCTCCCGCCCAGTCGCCTTCGATCCAATCCCCGCAAAGGTTACTCCCTAAGATCCAGCGCCAATCCATGGGGAGGAGGCGGAAGAGATGGGGAGAAAACCTGGAAGCTGTTACGACCGGTGATGAAGATCCCGCTGGAGGCTTGCACCACGGGCGTAGTAACCACCATCCACCGTCTTGGTCCACCGCCAACCGTAGTGACAGCTCGGCGCGCGTCGAGTCCTGCTGTCGGCGTTGGCGAGGGGAAGGGGCTCGTCGTCGTGGCAAGGGACAGAGGGCCGAACGCCGCTGCCGTGGCGACGAGTCGCGACCGTGCCGCCATGTTGCCTTGGCAGAACAGGCGCGCGGCTCGATGGGGCACAGCAGTGGAGGTGGTGGTTCTGCGTTGCTGCAGAGAGCGGCGGGAAGATTTAGGTTGCGCGAGTGGACGTGGGGAGGAGCGGACGAGTTGGGCGGGGACGGTTGCTAGAGCGCCGGGCCACCAATCGATCGGTGAGGAGATGCGGGCTGAAGCCGGGCGGACTTTTACCGCGAGGCGGGGTGAAAGGGCGGGTCGACGATCATTCTTTTAGTAGTATAAATGGCCGTGTGTTGCACCGAAACATAAAAGATTATTACGAGATAACATTGTACTATGATTTGCTTAAAATTTTCAATGCAATATGCATCAGGAATTTATTTTTGTCAAAATGATAGTAGATGAGTTAAAAACGATTGTACTCCTGGTATAATGTCAACGACGGTGCAAAATCCTTCTTCAACCTTCCCCACCCCTCTGCCTATCGTTCCTACAGCCTGCCTACCAAACCACATTTTATTCCTCAACCGATGACTAATACCCCTGAAAATAATAATATACGCATCTAAGGACACTCTGACCGATTACTCAATAACAATCTTGTGAACCCTCCTTGGGCATCTCCTACAGGCTCCAGCTAAAGAATCATTCTCAAAGCAAGTGGAACCATTGCCGTCGAGGAGGTGGTAGGTCAGGCCGTCAAGCTCAGGCCTTCCACCGCCCCACTGCTAGAACATGTCAACCCCATCAGGGAGAACTTGAAACCAGGTGCCAAGTCATGCAGGAACATAATTACAAATAAATTCATCATTTACTTGTGGCCAACTTCACCAATTTACATTTACAACACTTGCCAAACAGGCACCAACCTTGATATGTGACACGGTGAGGATTCACCAATTTACATCACTTGCCAAATAGCTTGACCTTTTCTTATGCAAATCCAGGAGCACGAAAAGAGGAACACGATTAATTTGGATCGAGGGCTGCGGTGAGCTCGCCGCTGGTGAAGTCATGCATTGTTAGAATAATAAATAAAATCCAGAAGATCATAAACGCATTGCAGACATTTTTTTACCAAAACTGCAACCATGGACTGACCCGAGGACTGATTGGGAAAACAAAAACCGTGATCCTGAAGCCCTAAGGCCCGAGGCATGACAAAGAAACAACATAGTAGAAATTCGACCCACAACCTATTGCAGGAAATTCCCATGGCCCGTGCAAGATGCTATAGCAACGAAAAAAAACGAAATATCAGCATACCGGTAGGAGAGGAAATATCATCGGACATTGAAATCTGAGCAAGTTTCTTTAACTTGGGACAAATAAAATCGATCACCCCAAGCAGTCCATCGGATGCAGCGTGATGGGCAGGATCTGCCGTCGGGGTTTCTTGTTGGCTGGGGTCGGCTGCGCCCCCAGGCTGCTACGACGGCGGCGTCCACGCCGTCGCGGCACGGGGCGGTGGTGTGTCGTCCGTCTCGAGGGGCAGCGCAGGAAGCGGGCATCCATGGCGAGGCCCAAGGGAGGCGGTTCGGTGCTGCTGCCACTACTACAAAGTTGTTGTTTTGTCCCGATGCGTTTTACACTACATGCAGCTTCTCATTTTGAACGGGATTAAAGTTCTATTAGTCCCGGTTGGAACTACCAACCGAGTAAAGCTCTTGGAGGAACGATGTATGAGACATTTTTCATCTAGAGGAAACCTTTAGTCCCAGTTCTAGTTAAAGACTCGACTAAAATAAGATATTTAGTCCCGGTTTGAATTCTCAAGCTTTTAATCCCGGTTTGAGAGTAGGACTGGGATGAAAGATTTTGGGTTGGGTCCCCAAACCAACAGCTTTAGTCCCAGTTGGAATATGCAATCGGGACTAAATCTTTTTTTAGGCAACAACACTTTTGCACAAAAGGACCCCCGAGATTTTATTATATTATGACCAACATTGTTAGCGTAATATAGAATTATGTTTCCAGAACTTGAATTGTAGTTTTGGTTTTCTCTTATTCAAAATACGTTTTTTCGTTTATTAACACATTTGCGTATTCCATGATATTCCAGTGTGGTTTTGACCTCAAACTTTTTGCCATGCTTTCACACATACGTGTGCAGGAACCGCCAAGTTTGAGAATTTTTTTGAATTGGTTTGGTATTTTTTCCAGTTTAATCAATTTCCACGCCGAAGTTCTTCTCGGTAATTATAAGTTGATCCGAGTCTACCCCAAAAAAGAACTGAAACGGTGCCAAACTTTGTGAGAAGGTCTCTTGTGCCCTAGGAGACGAAGTTTTGGGTAGGTGGTGCAAAATTCTGTTGTTTTTCCATACTAAACTCGCCATGTTTGTCGCGACGCCGGCGAGAGAAAAATGCAGTAATTCAAATAATCATGACAAAAACCTAAGATTTTGCGTGAGATCATATTTTGGGTGTATATGAGCACAAAAAAATTCAAGCAATTTTAACACCGGTAGACCCAACATCCTTCACGGAGAGGTATACGCAACCTTTCACCAACCTTGTCTCCGCACTTTGGTTCTCCATGATGATTGAGGTCCACGCGTATTCCAAAGGTGGTTTTGGCCTTAAACTTTTTTTTCCCACTTTTTCACATGCCCCTGTGTGTAGGAACCGCGAAGTTTGAGAATTTTTTGAATTCATTTGGTACTTTTTCCGCTTTAATCAATTTCCGCTACGAAGTTCTCCGATAATTATAAGTTGAACTAAGTCCACCCTCAAAATGATCTGAAACGGTGCCAAACTTTGTGACAAGGTCTCTTGTACCCTAGGAGACGAAGTTTTGGGGAGGTGGGTGCAAAATCCTGTTGTTTTCCATACTTAATTCGCCATGGTTTGTCAGACGCGACACAAAGAAAAATGCAAGTATTTCAAATAACCATGGGAAAAACCTAAGAATTTGCGTGGGATCATTTTTTTCTGGGTGTATATGAGCACAAAAAAATTAAGCAATTTTAACACCGGGTAGACCCAACATCCTTCACAGAGGATCATAATTTGTCGCACGTGACACAGAATAGTGATTATCCTGTTATATTATGTTCAATATTAATAAGAAAAAGAAAAAAATTAGGTTACATATTTTTCATGTGTGCAGTAAAGAAAAAGTAAACTAAACTTGTTTTTTAAAACAAAATTTGTGCCAAGTATACAATTTATTGGGCAATTAACAAGGCTTTTTAGCATTTAAAAAAAAACATATACAAAAAAAAGTGGCGGAAGTGGCGGAAGTGAAAATTTATCAAACTTTAGCCCCAGGTGATACCAAGACCCGGGAGTAAAAGCGACTTTTAGTCCGCGCGTCGCCGCCAAGACCCGGGACTAAAAGCTGCCATGATATATATAAGCCACGCTGGCTCTCTCCCTTCTCCATCTTCACTTCGTGGATCCATCGTCTTCTTCTCCGCCGCGCTTCCCCATCATCGTGGGCTTTCATCTCCCGTGCGCGAGCTTGCCCGAGCCATCGCCTCATTTCAGCTCCGCATGGTGGCCAAGTCGCAGTCGGCCGCCGGCACTGAGCAGGCAGGGCAGCCTGTACTTTCGAAGCAGAGCTCCTCGCCCCACGCTAAGCAGGTAGGCCTGCTCCCTCTATTCCATCAACTCCCCAACAATGAATATCTAATTACATATGTATGGAGTGCAATTAACTAAATCTGCAGACTACTAATGAAACTGATGAAGTGCACAGCCTCTATTTTTTCCTGCTTGCGAGAAACTCATGTGCATATTACATTAAATTAATATGTATTTTTCTCTTTTCGATGCAGCACTCATGTTAAGTAAGACATTGATTTTTCTGAATTTACAGTGCGTGACGACAACGACGTTCGTGCTGCTGGTGTACGCCAAGCACTCATGTGGCAAGCCGGCAAGCAGCATGTGACTACTTATTTCTTTTTATTTTTAGATAGATTAGTGTCATTCTAGAGTATCACCAAATACTCTTTTATTATATACATATATGTAAATGCGCTTAGGCGTGATTGTAAAGAAAATATATATATGTAAATGTATATTGTATGTATATACATCTTGTGTGTACTTTAGTTTGATACTTTTATTTATGTGCATGGATCAAACCAAAACTTCCCTGAACGCGTATATCATTTGTAGTGTAAAATCGTATTCGAAAACCAAATTTAAAAGCAAAATATATCATGAAATTAAAAGAAATAGAAAAAGAAAAAAAAAAACAAAAGAGATTTAGTCCCGGTTGGTAACCGGGACTAAATCTGCCGGTCTGGCCTCGGGCACGGGTCTCGTGGGCATCGGTTGGTGTTACGAACGGGGCTAAAGGTTATTATTAATCCCGGTTCGTATTCTCACCACTCGATTTTTAGTCCCGGATGCGTAATCCCAGTTCAATTTACACTATGGAGAACCGGGACAAAAGAGCGTTTTGTGTACTAGTGTGCGGGCAACGCCGCTGCCAGGGGGACGCCACGGCTGCGGGGGGCACGGCGACGGCCGCCACGCCTTGGCGGAGGATCCGCACGATGGTCGCCGGAGGAGGTCGGAGCCGGGCGTGGAGACGGTCTCCGCAGGTGAGAACGACGGCGCGCCCAGCCGCAGATGCCGGCGAAGTCGGGTGGCGGGCCGAGGTCCGACGCGGCTCCGGGCGACATTGGGCGGGCGTTGATCAGCCGGTGAGGACAATGGCAGCGCACGCGAGGGCGGCGGCGGCGACGCAAGACGGGGTGGGGCGAGGGAGAGGAGGCGGGGCGCCGGGCGCAGCGCTGAGATGGAGCAGAGGCACAAGCTCGAGCGCCGAGACGGAGCCGGAGGAACCGCCGGGCGGATTGCGCGTCTTGCGACACGCCGCGGGGAAGCGCCGGGAGGGGATCGATTTTGGAGCCGGTTTAGACGGGCGATTGCGCCGATTACGTTGGGACGTGGAACCGCCGGGTCCGAAAGCCGGGCGGGGAGCGAAGCGCTAGCGTGGTCATGCAGCCCGCGAAAGCGTGGAGCGAGGGACCGGTTGCCGGCGTCGGGCGGAGTTCACGAGGGAGGGGGTGATTAGCCGGGTCGACGATTTACTTTTGGTTCTTTTTAGTAGTAGATAAGATTTATATTATGTGTGTACTAATGTATTGACGTTGTTAACTATGTTGTATTGTGTTAAAAAAGTTTAGAGACGTTTTTGAGATACATTTACATTGTATGTGTACTAATGTAGTCACGTTTTTTATAATGACATTGTATTGTGTATTGAGAAGCATAGAGACTTTTGAGTTTTTTATGAAAATAGAGATACTACGCATGTATATTTTGGTCTACAAACATAATCTACAAACATAGAAACGTTTTGTAGTAATGGTTTATAACGTTATCTTAAAAATACAAATAATTATGCATCCATGTAATCTATCTATTAATATAGGCATATTTATAGTAACACATTCTTACTTACGAGAAATAAAGGGACATGTACAAATTTGGACACAAATGAATTTGGATGACAAGATAATAACAAAGTGAATCATAAAGGCATTGCATTGAAAAATTCATTGTCTTTAAAACTAAGATAAGGGTTAATAACTCATTAACTGCAATCTCAAAGACAACCACCTTATATTCATAAACAAAGCATAGGAAAACTGGCAATATCGATCATACAAATATATTTTTCGCTAACATATCTATCTTGTTCACTCTGAAACTTGTATCTTGTCTTTGCATCCACATCAAATTACATGTTTCCATCATGCCGCAAAAAATAAAAGAAGATTGTGTTGACAGACATGAATTCTAATCAAACTAATATAGCAAGAATGAAACATAATGAGGTTACCCGTTTGAGTTGAAACTCCCAATGGAGCATTAATGATAGTTTCTACTTCTATTAAATAGCTTGCCAACTAAGCAAAATGATGATGTGGCAGCCTAATTAATGAGGAAAGAGAGCACAAATCATAGAAATGGTTTCTTAATGAAGAAACCATATCTACTATTGACCCAATGCACAAGAAACCATGAATTTACCATTGGAGAGAAACCACTAGTTTCTATTGGGTTAATGTAACTCTCCCCATTGGTGGAATTGGAAGAGAGAAAGAGAAAACATTTATTACTCGAAGACACTACCATTGTGAACAATGGTTTCTATAGATGATTTCTTTTTGCTATGGAAAGCGTGTTAGTTTCTTCCATTGGGACTGCCATAAAACAAATAAGGGCACTCCAATGGAGTATTAATGGTAGTTTCTATCTATTAAATAGCTTTCCAACTAAACAAAATGTTGATGTGGCAACCTAATTAATTAGGAAAGAGAGGACAAATCATAGAAATGGTTTTTTATGGAGAAACATGTCTACTCTTGACCCAATGCACAAGAAATCATGAATTTGCTATTGGAAAGAAACCACTAGTTTCAATGGGGTTAGTGCAACTCTCCCCATTGGTGGAATTGAGAGCGGAAAAGAGAACAATTATTACTTGAAGATACTACCACTATGAAGAATGGTCTCTATAGATGATTTCTTTTGCTATGGAAACCGTGTTAGTTTCTTTTATAGAAATTCATGCTCTGTGGTCTCTGTCAGTCTTAATGGGGAATTAATGATGATTTCTACCTTCATTAAATGAGATGACATATAAGTAAAATGTTGACACAGCAACCTAATTAATGAGAAAAGATTCTAATTAATGAGAAAAGAGAGACAAAATTGAGGAAACTGTTTCCTATTGGTGAAACGACGTCAACTCTTGTACCGAGACACGAAGAAACGATGAAATCGGCATTGGGGAAAAACCACCGTTTCCATCGATCTGGGACCCGCACGCGGTCGACTGCGCTTGTCGGTGCCGCACCAGCCCTGCTCGCCCACGCTGGCAGCAGCGGTCGGGCCAGGCGCTTGACCAGGCTGATTGCGCCCACCCACGCTCCACGCCCATACGCGCCGTTGTGCCCGCCCGCGTCGAACATGCCGCGCTGCTCGCATCCATCAGCTGCCGCCCTGGACGCGCCGCCCAGCCCGCGCCATCCGCGCCGGCTGCATTGGGCATGCTCGCCGGAGTGGAGCGTTGCGCTGCGCATGCTCACCATCTGCCCAGGCCTTGCCTGCTGTGCTGCACGTACTCACCGGAGTGGAGAGCCGCTACTGCATGTGCTCGTTCCGCTGGCCGCGTGCCTCCCACCACCGCTGCGTGCGTTAGCTCCGCTGGCCACCATGCTCGCTGGCTGCCACCATGCTCGTTCCGCTGGCTCGCACGTCGCCCTGCCCTGGCGGCATGGCCGTACGCTTCCCGTCAGACGCCCCTGCCAGCATTCTGATTCTGAGGAGAGAATTCAGGCCGCAGTGCGTTCTACATGTGAGGTGAGGAGTCACGATAGAAGTAGAGAACAGTAGCAGAGAGAAAGGGACAGGGAGAAAGAGAAAAAATATTCCATATTAATTACACAAAGACCATTATGTGAGATGGTTTCTATGGACAATTTTGCTGGTCATCTTGGACTTTGTGTGTGGCTTCCACCATTGACTGCCCTCACTGTGCTCCTCTCATGGCGGGACATGTACAACAGGTATGCTCTTTTGCGCATGATAGGGCAAGCGCAGCAGAGCAGGAGGCACGGGGCATAGGCGCGTGGCTGCTGTGTTCCCTCTCTCTCATGGCAGGACGACAGACGCAGCAGAGCGGCAACACGTGGGCGCGGACAACACGCTGGACAGGCACAAGTGTTCAGACGAGGGCTGGGGTCCGGACATCTTGGCGCTATTAATTCTACTAGAACGTCAGGCGCCCTACATTGATTTGAGAAAAAAAAACAATTTATGACCGGTAAATAATGCTAAACTTTTTTCCAACCGGAATTACCCATTTCCATTGATTAGACGGAAATACACAGCAGTTTTGAGAGTGATTACAGAAAGAGAAAGATACAGGTAGCTACGACCTGGAAAAGGACTCCTCCGTGCTACAGAAAGCAGCAACACAACTGACTTAAACTTTTGACCTCAACATAACTGGACAGCAACTGTAACAACTAAAACTTCCACCAGTCTGAGCTATCAAGGCCCGGTGACAATAGGAGTGGCAACAAGAGAACATCAAAAACAGCCAACAACCACAATCATAAAGAGATCAGCGCCATCTGGAGGTTCCCAGCACCAGCTACCCTCCTTTGGCTCTCCACTTGTGGCTCTACTCCTCCTCATCTTGTTCCTGGTCGTCAGCACCTTGAAGCAGCAGGAGATCAATTATTCTGGCAGTGTGCTCCTTGAGCACATCCTTAGCAATTTGCAGCATAACATTTGCACCATTAGTCCAAAATTCCTGATCTTCTTTGTTAAACAGACCTGACCAGTAAATCAAATAAGAATGAGCTTGACAGAAAATTTCTCTAGGATTTTTCATTACTTTCTTATCAAAAACAGCCTTATTTCTAGTTTTCATATACCCCAACAGATAGCCCCAATGCCTGAAGCATAAAAATTACTTCCATTTGGAAACCAACAATTACACCATTCCCAACATTGATCAAAATTTTGAGGGATGTTGTTAGCACCCAGACATTTAGCAATAACTGACCAAATGACTCTAGAAACAGGGCAAGTAAAGAACAGATGAGACATGTCTTCTACTTCATTACAGAAAGCACAGCAAGGATCACCCTTCCAATTTCTTTTAATTAAATTGTCCTTAGTCAGAACTGCATTTCTGGACATTTGCCAAAGAAAGATCTTTATTTTTTTCTGGTATCTTGCTTTTCCAAATCAATTTATGCTAAGCTACTAAGCATGATTTTCTATTGTCATAGCATCAGATCAAAGCTGTCATATTATTAGGCACTTAGCACAAATCATGAAACTATTGCATATAACATGAGTTGTTTGGCCGTTGCTGTTCAACCGTAGTCTACATGATCCTTTGTTACATCCGGACATACATTACATACCCATCCATTACAATTGACGATCGAAATTTACTGACTACCGGGCCCTTTCCTGTAGAAGAAAGCCAACTGAAAATACAAGCAATCAGTCATGCATAGATGATGCCTTTTCCTGTAGAAGAAAGCCAGCTGAAAATACAAGCAATCAGTCATAGATGATAATTTCCACATTGCACAACCTAATCCATATTTCACAACGTCAAAGCAAAGACACATTAGAATTAACATGCCTCTATTAACTAAATGCGATGTAGGACCATGAATTATATTCGAGTCGGGCACTGCATTCAGAGGCTTCTTTTGGGAAAAGCTTCCCTGTTTACTTTATAATTTATTTAGTACATATAAGATTGTGTCTGTGTTCGTGGGCGTGGGGTGGGGGGTATGCTATTCTGCTCAGTAGAAAATTCTGGAGCAATTAATAACGGAACACACTCAAGATATTGCCAACAACAAAATCTGACCAAAGCAACATACCAAAATTACGGATTTTTTACTACATCATCAATTCCTAAAAACTGAAGAAAACAAGGAGTCATTTGCAGTGACTTCCACATATAGAGTTCTTACTTGTGATCATTTTTTTGTGAAACCTTACTCGTGATCATTGACGAACTGAGATCTCTCCATGCCAACATGATCCAGACTCGATCAGAGAGAGTAATTTGGACTCTATCAGGCTCTCATCCTCTACCAGCTAGCTGGTTAGCCTGCAGTATAGCATGGAGAACTCCCCAGTAGCAAGCTGGCCAGTATCCTTGTACCAGAGCAGAGTAGACAATCCAGTCGGTCAATTGACCGTATCGGGCTAGCATCTGTCATTCCTCATATCATCTTTCTACCTTCAACATGTCGTCTCGATGGAATCCTGAAGGGACCTATCTCGTATTCTCGTTCTTACCTCCACGGCTCCACCTGCCTTTAGCTTCTTCCCTGCAGTAAAAGAATTCAAAAAGGTCAATAAGATATCTGGTTAGCTGGTGGATCACATGATGCACCCCGTGTAGGCCACAAAAATAGAAAAAAAAAAAGGCAACAACTGAAGCATACCAATCGGAGTTATGTCTAGTGGGGCAGACAGTTTTCCCATGGCGGACAGGTGAGGAGATGTTTCACCATTTAACTGAGAACTCCATGTTGACCCGCGCTCAAATTTCTGGAGTCCACCGAGCATGTGCCTCAGATCTCGAGCGGAAGCATCACTAGTACCCAAATGATTTTGCGGGCGAAATTGGTTTTTGCGCGGGCGGACACGTAGCCCGCCACTAATGAAAGGTCACGGTTAATCGCATGTTTAGCGGCGTGACGGGCTACGCGTGCGCCACGGTAAAATGACATCCGTGGCGGGCAGATTAGGATGCCCGCCACGGTATGGTTCGAAAAAATAAAAAAAGAAAAGAAAACTGTCCGTGCCCCGCCGAGCCCATCGCCGAGCCCGCGCGGGGCCATCCATCCACCGCCCGAGCCCAGTCCGCAACATCTAGGGTTTCAGCCGCCGCGACGCCGCTGCCGACGGATCCGCCGCCATGCGCGCCGCCGGGCGACGAATCCGGCGCCACGAGCTCGGCGTCGACGGATCGGGCGCCACGCGCCGCATCGACGGATCCGCCGCCAGCGCCGCCGGGCGACGGATCCGCCGCCACGCCGCGTCGTGCCACGCCCTTGCCTCCGCCGCCTCTCGTGGATCCGCCAGCGCCGCCACGCTCCTGGCTCCGCCCTGCGGGATCCGCCGCGCAGCCCGCCTTTGATCCGCCGGGGCGGCGGCCGGATCCGCCGGAGCCGCATGGGAGAGAGGCCGGCGCCCCGCCGAGCCGCGTGGAGGGGAGGCCGGATCCGCCAGAGCCGCTGAGAGGAGGGCGATGCGAGAGGTTGTGGTGTGCCGCCGCGGACCTCCTTGCCCCGGATCATGCGAGAGGAGGGCTCATGCAGAGCTTGTGGTGTGCGGTTGAGAGAGTGTGGAGAGAGACACGCGTGAGAGAAGAAGGAGAGGGAGAGCTGCGTCTTCGCATGTGAGGGAGAGTAGGGAGAGAATGAGAGCGCGGCCGAGGGAGAGAATGAGAGTGATCGGGCTAGGGTTTTGATGTTGTATATATATGGCGAATATCGGGCCGACATGGGCTTGTTGGGTCGCAGCCTTATCAAGGGGCGGGCTTTAAAACTGCTCCGCCACGGAAAATCGATTTTGCGTGGCGGGCAACTTAACACGCCCGCCACGCGGAAAATAGCGTATTTTTGGCGTGGCGGGTAAAACACACGCCAAAAAAAAAAAAAAAACAGGATGTGGCGGAGTATTTTCCGTGACGGTCAAAAAAAGTGCCCGCCACGGAAAAGATTGTGCCAGTGCTCGCAAAAAATCAAATCAGTACTAGTGCATGGAAGGACCGCGCGCCGGGCGGCGTTTTGCGTCAGCCACCATGGCGGCACCAGGACGGCCGGGCGAAGGTGAGGCCCGTGCAGGTCTACCATCGGGAGCACATCGCCATCGGGCGTTCCACGGAGACCCTATCCTATGGTTTGAGTAGGGTCGAGAGTGAGATGATTGGCGACGGGATGCGTCTCGAGAGCCATGCCTCAAACGTGCAGCTGTCGGCGGATCAGATCTTGCTGCAAAGAGCAAAATAGATCTAGAGAAAACAGTAACGACATTGGATGAAAAACGACGCCGACCTCGCAGAGTATGCTTAGCTCTCGGCGCAGCACTCTCACCGCGAGCAACCACGGTAGCCCCCGTGCCACCGCCACGAGATTGCGAAGCTCGGAGACGCTGCAGCATTGAGCGGAGGGCGGCGCCGCGGAGAAGAGAGAGAAATGAGAAAGAGGAATGAGGGTACTGGGAGCGCGGGGCAGCGGGTAGCAGGAGGGCTTCTCTGTAATTTTGCATGCGGGCGGTTTTATGCAAAATGGCAAAGATCAAACGTGTCAGCTCAGGAATAGGCCACCGATGCTCCAAATTCTGTCGTCCGAGGAACGCCGAAAGTGACTTTTAATAACCCCGATTGTCCAAACGACTTCAGACTGAGATACAACCTACACCAAAGAAGTAGAGATCGAAGAGATAAATATTTGTAGTTGATTTTTATTTGAAAATATTTCAAATCCAAAAAATTACATTTTAAGTTATCAGTGTTTTAATTTTTTCTTAAAACTTTCCAAATGAACTCTAATAATGTAGATACAACCCATTACTACAAGATTTCATTAACGTGACGTTTTTTTTCATTTACCATCATGGTTTTTGTAACCACCATGAAGTGAAGGCCCGGTTAATCGGTTCATTAACCCAGCGCCCGGCTATATAATTTCAAGGACTCTTGGACAAGCAAGAAAAATATGGGCCCACTGAACTAATCTTATACTCTTTTTATATATATACATAAAAGTATTCGAATAAGAGATTCTTTTGCGGTCCACATTTAGGCCATGAAACATAACAATGTTGTAATAAAAAACTAAAAAATAGCAACCCTTATAATTACCTTAAATAAGATGTAGTTGCTTCAATTTATACAAACTTCTTTTGGCTGATGCCGCTGTTATCGAATGGTTAACAAAATTCGATATGCAATCGAATCTTGTTGTTCATCAATATGTGCAGTTTCAATATCATCTCCTAGGGCCTGAGTATGATCATTGGCATTAGCTTCAGCATCTAAATTATGCTCTTCATTGACATCAATGTCTGCAACATGTTGATGCCCTTGATCTTGACTGACTTCAGCATTACTTGAAACTTCAACATGTAGAGCACCCCTTTGCGATTCTGCGGCCTGTTCTTGTTGCTTTCTTCTTCTTTTTTTTTTTGAGCTCCTAACAAATGCTTGCTAGGTAACATCTATGATATTCAAATAAACACATTGAATAGGAATTTTATAATCCTTGTAATTAATTTAGGGAAATTTATAACCCTTGTCTTGTTGCTTACCTTGAGGAGCAGATCGGCTTGTGTGATTGCGTCTTTAGACATTGGCTTCTTCCTGCAAGTCTTAAGGTGTTCCGCTTTTTGTGATCGTCGGCCGCCAGGTGAGTGGTGATGGGTGAGGACATGAGGTAGGGGGGCACTAGGGCGTGGCCACGATGGCAGCAGGAAGGAACAACGTAGATCAGCGATTCAACGAAACCAAAATGACGTGGCCTGGGGCTCCAATCGATGGATGAATGGATCGTGGACGAGTGATGTTACGTACATACAAATGGACCAAGGAAGTTACGGCTGAGCCAGCTTGGGCTACTTTGCTAATCCTTATGGGCCTTCAAATGAACAAGTTTATTTTATACCAAGTAGATAATTACATGTACTACAACGCAATGTCAAAGGCCATTGGTTGGGAGCTCCCACCCAGGGTTCAAATCACGGGTGTGACACGCTATCCCGGATTTATTTCAGAATTTTCCAGTAGCTGCGTATTAAGTGGTAGGCGACGCCCCCATCGACAGCGAGGGCCGTGGTGACTTCGTGAACTTCAAGATTGTCGGCTCAGTCCTTCGGAAGGTGCTCATAGGGGTAGGGTTTGCGTGACGTGTGTTCATAGGGGTGAGTGTACGCGGCGTGTTAAGCGCCTGCGTTGTACTGTGTAATCTAAAAAAAAAACTAATGATTAACCGTGGCGGTTTTTAGACCACCAAATAACTGCCACGGTAAAGCTGAAAATAGGATCTATTTATAATAAAGTGAATAAAAAAACAAGAAACACAAACTAAGTCACAAAGTGACATTGTGGTGTAGTACGTGGTAAGTGACAATTCACGGGAATCCTCCATCACAGGTTCCTCGATGGATTTGGACCCTCGAGAATATTCTATTTTCCGGTAATGAAAGAGTGTCCAGAAATACAACTCTTTGTAATATAATCCGTGTTTGTGCCTACCTTTTACACAACCTACGTAATAGACGAGCACTTCACAATACAACTCTTGTAGTATAATCCGAGTTTGTATCGACGTGGTCACGTGGACCTACGGGACTTGCATATATATATATGGTCTTCCATTGTTTCTACGCATCCACAGTACGCGAGCGATTGAGGTCGAACGACAATCGATGACGACTAAGGCGTCAAAGCAGAAGCTGGGGGTCGACTCTGACGATGAAGCCGCCGATCTCGTGGCGGCGGACGGGACGTCGACAATGACAGTGGTGGACGCCGCCGCCTTCGACTGCGGCGTCTGCAACCTCCCGCCTCAAGCCGCCCATCTTCCAGGTATTAATGTCCAAAACAATATAAATTTAGAGATTCGTGGGATAAAGGATAAACCTAACATGCATGTTGATTGGCTACTGCACGCAGTGCATCGAGGGGCACGCTGTGTGTTCGCCATGCCGCATAAAGCAGGTCCTGGCCACCACCGGCAACACAAGGTGCGATGTTTGCCGTGTTGACTTAGCTGAACGTGCTTACATCAGGAGCCATAGCCTGGAGCGCATGGTCGAGTCCGTCCGCGTGCCGTGCCCTAACGCCGCCCATGGTTGCACCGCTAGGATGACCTACTATGACCGGAGCAGCCATTGCCGGGCGTGTCCACACGCACGGTACATCTGCTCCGGCGATGGGTGTAGCTTCATCGGCTCGGCGGGAGCGCTGCTGGACCACGTAGCCGGCGTACACGCCAACAAGGTGGTCATGCAGCAGTTCTGGACGGAGGAACTAACCAGGTTGATGGCAAGGCTGAAGCTGGTCATGGACGCAGCTGACATCGGGACGGGGGTGAATCCAAGGACATCGAGCTCATTATGGTGCAGGCCAGCGTGTCGGTGGACAAGGCCGTCAAGGCTCTCAAGGACAGTGGCGGTGATATCGTCGCAGCCATCATGGACCTTTGCGAGTGACGATATATACGACCTTCGGAGCGGACGCCGCGTTCTCTTTTGTTTTATTATTTTCTGATGATGAAATTAACTATATATGAGTGTTTTATATTAGAATCATGCTGAAACTCTTTTCTTCACACTACTAACGAATTGATTTTTGTGACACACCTTCAAATATTATATATCCATGGCGGGCACTTCTTAGTGACACGCGTGGTGTAGCATCCTTATATTTTGCCCGTGTTAACGTAATTGATTAACCCGGAGGGCGCTTAAATCGATTTACCGCGGATAGACAGTTTTGCCCGCCACGGAAAATCGAATTCCCGTGGACGGGCATCCTTACGCGTCAGCCATGCAAAATATATTTACCATGGCGGCAACGTTAAAAGCCCGCCGCGACAAAGGCCGAGGCCCATCAGGCCCAAACCAACCCGATTTCCACCTCGAAGTATAAATACAAGCCTTAGGGTTTCGAGGGATTTCAGCCAACAGCGCCCAAACCCTCACTACATCGAACCCGCCGATTTCCGTGAGGCCTTCGCGACACGGAAAGCCCGTTTTCATCACGGAAAGCCTATCCCGGGCGTAAATCACGGATAGCCGCGGACGGGAACGAAATCGACGGGAAATTGCCCTTTCCCCGTGAACACAGTCATACCCACGCGGGATATCCTTTCCCCGTGATCCCATTTAGCACACGGGGATATACTTAACGCGGAGGGGGGTTGGCACCGTCAACGGGGGAGGGGTAAAACCCCGTTATGGCCTACGTGGCTCGTGTGGCATGAACGGCGTTTTGAGAGGTATCCCGTGAGCGTAACGGTGCAGCTCACGGGATATCCTCTCCCTTTCCCGTGTGTCAATGTCCGCTCACGGAAATCTTTTGGTCAATTTCCCGTGAGCAAAGTGCCACTCACGGGAAATATTTGGTCAATTTCCGTGTGTGGCTCACGGAAATTGACCTTTTTTTTTTTTTTTTGTTCCAAAGACATTGTTGGCACATATAAATATATATATACATACACAGATTTCATAATATCCATAATACCACATATATGGCTCGATAAATCCATAATACCACATATATATTACATCATATCCAACAAAGTCACAAGTTCAACCACATGTCCAATAGTGCAACCACAAGTTCACAAACTCACATAAAATCCAAGTTCACAAGTTCAAGTGCACAAGTTTTGAACCTAAATCATGACAAATTTACGACCCACGGCCTCCAACCTTCAAGCGCGTTCCCAAGCGTCCGGTTGAGATTGGTTCGAGTTGGGTTCGAGGCATGAGAATTTTCCCTGCACGTAGGCAAAGATAAATAGTTAGAAATTTGTGAGACAAAATTGAAGGTAGAATCTATTAACTTGAAAAAGAAGAGAAATAGTTAGAAATTTCGGCAGCACCTCCCCCGCACGGAGGGCTTTCCAACCTGCAAGAAAACAACGGCTCGATGGCCGAGAACCACATGTCCACGTGCACATCTCATGGTGCATTCAAAACTCGGATCATATCCATTCACATTCATATATGCATATTTCGAAGTTACGGGAGACAAACTCACGTGAGAGGCTCCATGCGGTGGAGGGAAGATCGACGGGCCGACCGTAGACGGGCGGTGGGACGACGACGGGCAAAGTGGGACTAAGACGGGCGGTGGTATGGAAGACGATCTCCGGTGGCAACCGCATTGACACCAACCTGCCACCAACGCTACTGAGGTAGTGCGCCATGAGCTTCCATGCTCTTCCGGTCTTCGCCAGCCCTCTCTTGCTCCGCTCGAGCCCTCTCTTGCTCGCCGAGCCCTTGCCCGCTCCCTCTCCTCGGCCTCCTCCCGCCGCTTCCTCTCTTCCTCTATCTCGGCCTATTTCAACACAAAGTTAGAACACGGAGAAATAGTATTCAACGATAAATGAACCTTAATTAAAAATAAATAAACCTGAAGTCCGGAGACCGTGAGCCCGGTAAGTGGTTGGCCGCCCGCGTATCACCGGGCCCCCGAGCGTGTTCGAGCTCGATAGCTTCTTTGTGTTGTGAGGGTTGATAACGCTATCACCCAAATAGTACCGCCTGGTGCTTCTTGCCTCCTCCGGCGATCATGGCGATGTCCCCCTCAATGTCGTGGGCGGGGATCGAAGCTTTCTCCATACCGCTCCCTCACCACTTCGGTGTACCCTCCACGATCTTCTCGTGAGGGCGGTCGGGTTGGTGTAGGCTTCGTGCCCAGCCTCGGGGTTGAAGACTAACCGCGGGATCTTTATACCTGCCGTGTGTGGGAGTTAGCAAAGGCCTCGAGCGTGCTGATTGGCGTGCCATGTGTCCGCGCCCTCGTGTGAGAAAAAGAAAAGTAGCTAGAATGGTAAGAAAGTATTGAGTTGCACATCATAAAATAGGAATTGGATAACACTTACATATCTAGCTTGGTAGGTAGCGAGATTAAGGTTGCCTTGATGGTGTGGTACACGGCATCATGGCACGCCGTCCCGGTAGTCGTTGTGGACGCCCCGAAAGTCTCCAGATCGACCCACTTGTCCACACGAAGCTCCTAGCAACGCCTATGCACCAAGCACCACTCGGAATCACCTACAAGACACCAAGTATAACACATATTATAAAAATCACATTAAGCATAATTAAACTTAGTATGAGCATTCAATATTTACCTCCATGTATTGTTCTTTGGTCAGATTCAGCGTTTTCCATTCATGCTTATCGAGCCTTCTTTTTCTCCTTTAACGCGTATTCACGCCCCCGACGGCTCGGCCGCGTGCCTCGTACCACATGTCCGCCACATGCTTGAAACAGCGTTTAGAGCCACTTCCTCCGCCTCGACCTCGTATCCCTCCTCGCACTTGAAGTATTTTCGCACATAGAAGCAATGTAATAAGTCATTATTTCTAACATTAGAATTTGGAGCGATGTATTTGTACAAAGGCGACATAGACTTACCCAAAACTCTTTGACCACACGAACAGCCTTGTTAGCATATTTAATGCCATCGTCATCATAGTTGTCCGAAATTCCGCAGATCGGTGGAACGACGCGGACAAAGATACTCTTCTCCGTCGATTTTAATAAGGCCGTGGTAGTGCTTCCTCACCGGAACACCAAGAATGCCGGGCGGGTCTGGCGGCCTTGAACCGAGTTCGCGGTGACAACAAAACCCCCGCCCAAATGATCAAGAATAACTATTAGTTCCTATTACGATTTTAAAACCCTGAAAAAAATAAGAAAGTAGTGCTAAAGTGTAAAGTAAATTACCTTGGCTGTGTTGGTCTTATGGTCAGGGGCCGCTCCTCACGAGGTTGTCGATCCGGGAGTCCGGAGGGGCCTCGCAAGTAGACACGCCTCGACCAGAGGAAGAGGAACCCTCCCGTACTCTGGCTAGTCCTCCCTCGTGGTGCGACGCCGAGCGGTCCGCGTGGTGCGACGCCGAGCGGTCCGTGTGGTGCGACGCCGAGAGGTCCTCGTCCTCCGCCTCCGCCTCCGCCTCCTCCTCCTCCCCTCCTCCTCCCCGCACCACCGGTGGTGGCGACGGTGGTCGGGGTGCACGACGCCTGCCCCCGCCCCTACCTTGTGGCGGTGGTGGCTGGGCTCGACGCCTCCCCCTTCGCCCCCGCCCTTGCCCTAGCGAGGCTACACTTCGAACCTCCCGGTCATTCTCTTGAACACATTCGCGTTCGAGGCATCTTTTGAATGACCTGCAAATACATATAGATAATTAGTAAAAATGCAAAATTAAATAGAACGTAATTATGAAGAGATTGAAAACCAATAATCAGAACATAATTATTAAGAGATGCATAGTATTACATGTATTAGAAATAATCCTCATCCCTCGTCACGATTTCAAGACCGTCGGATCATAATCCTCATGATCACTATCATCCATGTCTCCACGTCTTCCAACATATGAAGATTGGCGGGATCCATGGGAGGAGGAACGACGTCAACACCGCATTTGTCCTTAAGTAATTTTTCAAGTAACTCGTAAGTCCTTCGCATCTCGAACCTCCTCGCCCCTCCTCATCATCAACAACACTTTCATTGTCTACTTCCATTTCGTTGGGCCGGTTATTTCTATCACAAATTTACCTTGTAGCCCATCTTCTTGGAAGAACTCTCCCTCATATGTGTTTGCATTAAAATGGTAATCGTCCCTATTTGGGACGGGTAGTCTACCGTGTGGCAATACCTTCGCACAACATCCCAACCCTTAAGCCGCTCGTCGTCTTTGGCAACACCATGGGAGATAATAAACTTGTGTGGCATGTTGAGCCACGATGTAGACATCATCTCCGGCCATCCGGGAGTCTTGTCGAATCCGAACAATCCCAAGTTGTTCGAGGTCCGAATTTGTCATTTCAGGATCGAACCAATGGCGCTTAAACACGATTGGGGAGCAAGCCGTTTAGAGCCGGGAAATGGAGCTCGTATATTTCTTCAATTCTTCCATAATAACCTTTAGTGCTAGTTCCATCATCACCTTTAGTGAAAACTCCGGTATTTGTGGTTCTTCGGTTTGGTCGATTCGCTCATAGCTCGTTGTATGGTAGCGATATCCATTCACATCATAACCGTAAATGACCTAACCCCTGGTCTCAAAGCCATTGGCAACCTGTATGAGCTCGGGATGCATACCCGGATCGGTCTGTGCCTCGCAAGCTCAAGCGGGATAAATAAAATGAGACAGATTCGTTAGCATATCAAACGAGGCGTTATTTAACACGCAATTAGGCAAGACTGGCGTTTGAACCAACTAATGAAAACGGTTTTCCATTGCCAAGACTTCTGTCTAGCAGGGCGTCCAATTCATGTGCCGGGCGGCGTTCGTTGACGCCCAGTATTGCCTTTGAAATTTCCTATACCATTGAGAGACAAAAGGGTTGGATGCGGGATATTAAGTACTACAAGACAAGTTGGTTTATACGCTTAGAGTTGTGACTTATCAGACGTAAGGAAGCACTTCGTCCAGGTTGAAAAGTATATAATTCATTATCTTTGATCCACTCTCGATTTGTCAAGATCTTTATTTTTGAACCACTTGCACGTCCTAGTTCTCCTTGAAAAAGGCCGAGGGTTGATTCATTTTCATCGGCATTGTAACGAGGGGGGTGGATAATGCGAGCTAGGAAGGTTGTCACCATAGTATTTTGATGTGAAGTCGACACCTCTGCCGAACCTTTGCTTCGCGATGGAACCCTCAATCTTACACTTATTTTTACAATCGGCCCGAACATGCTTCGTAACTCTCTCAACAAAGATAGCACCAACGAAATCGTGCAGGGCCACCCACCCTTGCCTCGTATGGAAGGTGCAAAATCAAATGCACCATCGGAACGAAGAAGCCCGGCGGAAATATCTTCTCCAACTTACGGACCAATACGGGTGCCACTTTTTCCATTTCTTCTAGTGTGGTCCGAGATAACTCTTTAGCACAAAGCTGCCGGAAGAAATTGCTCAACTCTGCCATCACATGCCGGACATGATCGGGGACATAGCCTCGAAGCATCACTTGGAAGAAGCCGCTCCATCCATATGTGGTAGTCATGACTCTTGAGCCCATTGATTCGCATAGTAGATAAGTTCACTCCCCTCCTCAGATTCTTTGCATACCCATCGAGGGAACATTAATTTACGAAACCATTGCAGTACTTCCCTCCTTTGGGGCCTGCTCAACACGTAATCGGCCTTAGGTTTTTTCCATCTCTTGCCATTGCTAGGAGGCTTCATTTCTTGCTTCGGTCTGTCACACAACTCGCGGATCAATTCTAGCCTTAACGTTGTCCTTTGACTTGCTAGTTTCCATGAATGTTCCAAAAAATACTCGGCGATGTTCTTTTCGGTATGCATTAAATCAAGGTTATGTGGAAGAAGAAGGTCATCATAATAGGGGAGCCTCTCTAATCCTGACTTGTGAGTCCATGCATGATGCTCGCCATAACCCACAAAGACACCATTTTCATCAGCCACAAGGGAATCCACTTGAGCGTGTACCTCGTGAGATGTCATCATCCTCGGCTCTGGGTCCATAACTTGGAGACCTTTCGTAAAGTTCTTCTTGTCTAGCCTGAAAGCATGGTCGGGGCGAGGAACTGTCGATGCTTGTCGAACTTGAGAATACTTGCCACCCTTCTTCAACCCGGGTGAACCTCACGGCCGCCTTGCATCTTGGGCAAGGGAACTTGCCGTGCACACACCGCCACGAGAATATCCTATACGCCAAGAAATCATGCAGGGAGTAGTGGTACCACACGTACATCCCGAAATTTCTCTTCAAAGCTCGGTCGTACGTCCAAAACCCTTCATTCCAACCATTGATCAATTCATCAATCACGGGCTCTATGAACACACCCATTTTATTTCCGGGTGGCGGGGAATTATCAAAGACAAAAAGAATGTTCTTCGGTTGAAAGCGCGACGCCCGGGAGCGGATTCAGCGGGATAACGAATACAGGCCAACAAGTGTATGGGGCAGCCATCATTCCATAAGGATTGAACCCATCATTTGCCGCCGCAACACGCACATTACGAGCCTCCATAGCTTTGTCGGGATGAATATTGTTGAAATGGGTCCATGCTTCGGCATCGGATGGGTGTACCATCTTATCGGGCTTGTAGCGGCGCCCATCTTTGTGCCATGTCATCTGTTTCGCAGAACTCCTCGGTCATGTACATCCGTTGTAACCTCGGTGCGAAGGGAAGGTACCGTAGGATTTTCACGGGGACCATAAGCTGCCTCTTCTCACCGCCTTCACGGGGTCTACCTCTATGAACCTTGAGGATTTACACTTTGGACAAAGGCGTATCATCTTTGTACTCTTTCCTAAATAAGACGCACCCGTTCTCACAAGCATGTATCTCGCTTGTATGGCATCTTGAGTACCTTGAGGAGTTTCTCGACTCATACATGTTCTTTGGCAAAGACGTGACTGGCGGAAGCAAACCCCCAAAGATCGTCAACATGTCGGTGAAGCCGTCTCGACTAATATTGCATCGGGCCTTCAAGTCCATAAGGCGTGAAATGGCATCTAGTTTGGAGACCTCACAATAGTCGTGAAGGGGTTTTCGTGTCGCCGCAACATGGTATAATAGGCCTTTGCGGTTTCTTCCGGCTCCTCCTCCCCTCATCCCCAAGTCCTTGCTCAAAGTTACCAGGCATGAAAGTCATCTATCATGTCTCCTATCCCGCATCGAAGCAAGATCATCGATGCGTTGCCTCACGACCTCGTCCCTCATACGCTCGTTTCACCATGGAAGATCCACCGCTTATAGCCCGCCGTCCATCCATACTTGGGAAGATGTTTAGACATGTCCTCCTTACTTTGCCTTTTTTATTGTCACAATTCTTGCACGGACACCAAACCTTACTCGCACTTTCGAGCATTCTGAAAAGCATAATCCACGAAAGCACCGCTCTTGCTAACCCATTCACGGTCAAAATCTCCAAAACTCCTCCAGCCATCGTATATCCACGCACGGTCATCCATTCTCTATCATTTCGGCGAGAATATAAGAATGCAGTGCATCTACACAACAATCCTACCATCTAGTAGGTGAAGATAGGTCCCTAATCCCACGGGGATGCGGAGATGAGGTCCGTTCCATGCTCCACTCCTATCCGAGGCAATTTGGCGGCACCTCCTTTGTTCTCGAATACACGTCCTCCCCGAGGGAGCGTGTATTCGAAGAACAACAGGGAGATGCCAAAACTCGAATCGGGACAGAGTGGAGCATGGAACGGACCTCATCTACGCATCCTCGGCTGTCAAAACGTGGACAATTCAAAGCGATATACGGTTATAGGTATGCGAGGGGATGCATACTTCCAACCGTATCTCTTTCGAACGGAGACGCCCTAAGCGAAGCTGCGATCTAGCTACGACCATGGCACGGAAGGAGGGGATATACCTAGGGTCGCGGTGGAGTCGGAGCTACCCGATGAGGAAGGAGATCGGGGCCGCCAAGGGACTCCGGCTCGACAGCGACTCGGCCGGGAGGGTTCCTCTACGCATAAAAGAACCACAGGGGATAAGTTCAAAATTTTTGTGAGAACCTCCCGCACGGGAGGTTTCCAATACACTGCAAACAAAACACACGGCACGATGGCCGACAATCACATTCACATCAAGGGCACGATGGCCGACAACTGCGGTTTCGAACACGACGGCGTGGCGGGGACGGACGGCGGTGGGCGGTCCTCCTCCTCTCCTTCCTTCCCCCTCCTCCTCCTCCTCTTCTCCTCCCTTCTCCCTCCTTCCTCCTCCTCTTCCTTCCTCCTCCTCCTCCTCCTCCTCCTCCCTTCTCCCTCCTTCCTTCTCCTCTTCCTTTCTCCCCTTCCCTCCCCCCAACCCCTCCCCCCTTACTCCTTCCGGCCCGCCTTGGTCTTGCGGGGGAGGCCGCCGGGCGCGGTCGGGACGGGGCCTTGGCGAGGGCAAGGCCCCGCCCCGGGTAGTGCGGCGGGCGGCCAGTGGCGTTTGTGGCGCGCCGATGAGGCGCCGCTGGGCGGGCGGGCGCGCGCGGGCTTGGCCGGGCAGCGCCGGCGCCGCGGACGGAAGCGGCGCCTTGGCCGGGCAAGCGCCGCTGGGCGCCGCGGCTGGGCGAGGCCGCCTTGGCCGGTCGGGCGGGAGCTGGGCGCGCAGGCGGGCCCGCGCTGTCGAGGGCGGGGCGGAACGGAGGCGGGGCGGCGCGGAGGCGGCGAGCCGGCGCGGTGGTGGCGGCGGCGGCGCTCGGGGGCGGGCGTGTGTCGTGTGTGTGTGTGTGCGTGTGCGTGCGTGAGTGGAGTGGAGTGGGTGAGTGAGTGGAGTGGGGTTGACTAAATTTAAAAAAAAAAAAATCTTTCCGTGATGGATCCGGGATCACGGGAAAGACTCCTCCCTTTCCCGTGATCCCCCGGATCCATCACGGGAAAGAGGAAAAAAAAAAGGTAAACCCTAATCCTCTACACGTGGGTCCGCCAACGATTTCCGTGAGCTCTACGTGGGATCACGGGAAAGGAGTATATTTCCGTGAACAACTCACGGGGAAAGGAGTTTTCCGTAAACAAATTTTATTTCTATCTCTTTCTTTTTCTAGCATATATATTTTGAAACTTTGATCATGATAACTTCATAAATACCTTTCCACATACACTCACCAATCCTAATTTCATCCTTGCGCAAAAAAATTGACCATTATTTCATGTGGTTCTATCTCTATTTGCATTTACTTAAGCGCAACAAAAATTATAATAATTACAAAAATAATCCAAAAAATTCTCGAAAATAGACATGACACAATATTTGAGGTCTATTGCATATAGAAAAAGTTTCGTAGCCAAACCACAACTTGATCGTCACATTGACATGAAATCACACTAGATCACTCTCAACAAACATGAAGCTTCTACGTAGATGTTGGAGCCCGCGTGAACATCGTGACGTGCCAACTTGTCTTGAAACGTTCCAAGTTTTTTATCATAGCCTCGGCACAAGATATCATGATAGATTATCAAATTTCATGATTTTTTGTACATCGGTTTATTTTCTAGAATTTGTAGACCAATCGAACAGGGATTAGAGTTGATGATTTCGTACTAAGATGTTCGATTTCATTATTTTTTTAAATGCAAGGCCTTACATTGTGTTGAGTATGAGGAATATAAATTTTCTACTAAATTTTTTCAAAAAATTGAAGCACTTGTAAATTTGGCCTCATTTCATAAATTCCCATAAAAGAGAATAATTACCTAAATATATCAAATGAAGTCAATAATTCACCAAACTTTAATATTGAGTGTCATATGATGTGCAATAAGTGTAGAAAAAGTTTGGAGATCAAAATCCAAAAAAAATATTTCCCGTGAGCGTCTTTCCGTGGAGCGGGTTGTGGCGCTCACGGAAAGGGTCCCTTTGCCGAGGCCCACTGTTCAGCCCACGGAAAGCCACACGCTCACGGGGAAAGAGGTATCCCGTGAGCTTGACGGAGTTATCACGGGAAAGTGTGGACGGAGTGACGGAGCGGGCTGGGCCGGCGGCCGTCTTTTTTCCGTGGCGGCCTCCTCACGGGAAAGGGTCGAGTGATATCCCCGTGAGGTTTCCATCACGGGAAATTGGTTATCCCGTGGGTCAATTCTTTCCCGTGATGTGTTCACGCTACTCACGGGATATCCTGTGTTTTCCGTGATTATTGCCTCCGAGCTCACGGGAAACGGTTTGCTCACGGGATATCGCTGGATTCGGTAGTGCCTCCTCCTCGCCCAAGGTGAAGCACGGCGGATGGAGGCAGATCCAAGCGGCAGGTCCCCGGTGGCGTCTCCACACCGGGCAAGGGCGGATCTCGGCGTCTCCTGTCCCCAACCCACGGCGGCCCCAACTCGCGGTAGTGGCGCGGATCAGCTCGTGGTGGCTTCGGCGTATCCAGGTCCAATGTGGCCCAGATCCGAGCCCATCTAGGCTTTTTTTTTTTTTTTCTTTTACGAGCTCTGTCTTTGTAGCAGTGTTGTGGGGATGGCTATGGCGAGGGCAAGGCGGTGGCGTCGGCGGACTCTTGTGCGAGTGCGAGGACAATGGGGGCACAATTATGGTACTAGCCTTCCACTTAAAAAATTAATTAGTGTTAATTATTTGTTTAGAACCAAGAGTAACCAGGAAGTACCCCAACCACCATAAAACAACTCTTTCTACATACCCGACACATTCTATGTTAAGCTCCCCATCAGTTATCCAATTTGCTAGCCAAGCACGGAAAAACTACCCAAAATTGACTCACTAGGGCGGCTGGGCCTCTATTCCGCCATTCATGATGGACACGCCTTTGGGAGGGAAAGTGATGATTTTTTAAGGTCACCACCAGGGACCATGTTGCTAGTGTTGGGAAACATAACCCTAACATATAATTGTGGGCTCATACCGAATATATCTCTGTAGGGTTAAGACTGTATAAAGGAACCTGTACCCATCCACAATGAAGAGAGAATACTAGTTCCACGACATTTGCTCTCCTTCATGTTCATCTGGTGTGCTACTGGGAGGGATACAGGAGATCATCTACACCTTCTCACACCTGATCTGCTACGGGAAGGGAATGGAAGGGAATTGGATCGGAGATATCTGTAATAGCACCGTTACTTAATACGTTATCAGCACCATGAATTGGATCTTGTTTATCTGATGATTTTTTTTTCATCGGTCTGCTAGTACCAGACGTCGGCCAACACACATTCTATGCATGCATGCCAGCGATGAGGCAGAGGGGTCGGACTATATTGGGGACGGTGTCCGCGCTGGGGATATGGCGGTGAGTATGTCAATGCAAGGGACTGTGTTAGTGAGGCAGAGGGGTCGGACTATGTGTCGAGGCCATGACCCTAGTCGGCGATGAGGTGAAAAACTTGCCTGGCATGGTGGCAGGCCTTGGAGCATTGATGCCAAGTTCAGAAGATGACAATGATTCCACAAGAAGAATATGAACCTTTTCTTCAACAATACATTCAAGTCAACTAATATGCATGCCTACAAACTACCTTTTGAAGTACAAAAACTTATAATGTTCCAAGTTTCACACATGTGTAATAGCTTAGCTCCTACTCCTATGTGATAAAACGATTTAAGCGCAAATCTAGATAGCTGGATAGGAGTAAATTAAACTACCATCATCGTGCCCTTCTTCTCGGGCGATTTGGGCAACAGTCGTCACCGTCCTCACTTTGCACCGGCCATGGCCGCCGGCCGCTCTCCCGGCCGAGACAAACTTCCTCCCTCAATCTCATGCCATGGAGGAGATGCCCCTACACTCTACGCTTCCTCGAGCAGCGAAGTAGCGAAGGGAGAAGGATGGGTAGGGTGGCGCGGCGGCCGAGAGGCCGCTGGGTCTGGCGGTAGGGAAGGAGTCAACTCCCACGGCGCACGAGGGAGTCAACTCCCATGGCGGCAACGAGGCCTACGTCGGCAGGGGCGGGTCGGTAGCGGACAACATGGCATCGCTTGTCACGCCTCGCGCGATTTCGCAAGGGGAACAGATATGGGAGAGGGGAGGCGGGGAAGGAGGCGCGGGCGAGGGATGGCGTGGGGCCATCGTCGCCCCGGCGAGGTCGGCATGGGAGGGGAGGGGGGGGGAGGGGAGGAGAGGGGGCGGGGACGAATAGAAAAGAAAACGGTTCAGACCGTGTAACCGATGGCAAAGGTGGGTAGTTTTATTGCAACTCCATGTCTAGGTCTATTTCAGCACGATCTCCACAATAAATGAACTAGAGCTCGAATAACTCTACGGAGTTGATTTTTTTTTTTGAGTTGGGGTGTTTGGCCAGGTCACGGAGTTCGCTCCGAGCCTTGCCAAACACCCCCTTAAGATAAGAGTGAAGAACGATTGCTAACTCTCTAAGTCATGAAATTAAATGCCCCATGAAACCACGAAATGAAACTTTCGATTGAGAGTAGATGTTTTATCGAAATTTTATTTCATTTCATACGATAGCAGTCTTGGAAACAATTAATGCCGTGAAACTCACTACTAAAACTGGCCTAACAAACCGGCCGTATATATCGTCAGTTAATAAGCTCCCTGATGGCCGTGTCGACGTTGCCGTCACTCTCCTTGGCGGCCATTTCCACGGAGACGCCGGCCTCTGACATGACCCACTCGATGTCAATGGGATGGACCCCTCGCTACTCCGATGTTGGCGATGCGCATGCGCAGCTTCAGCTTATCCATCAATCTGCTTAGTTCCTCCGTCAACAACTGCTGCATGGCTGGATGGTTGGTGTGGACGCCGGCTGCGTGATCCAGCAGTGCTCCCAACGAGCCCACGAAGCTGCAATCACGGCCGGAGCAGCTGTACCGCGTGTGCGGGCATACCTTGCCATGGCTGCTCCGATTGTAGTAGGTCAGCCTAGCGGTGCAGCCGTGGGCGGAGTTCGGGCACGCCACGCGGACGGACTCCACCACTCGCTCCATGGCATGGCACCTGATGCGGTCGTCGTCCTCCTCGAGGTCGACACGGCACACATGGCACATGCCGTTGCCGTTGGACTCGAGCTTGCGGCGGCACCGGAAACACAGCACATGCCCGTTCTCGCACTTTCAATACATACAATGAGCACCAGCAAGCGAATCAGTGCAATTGAACAAACGATGGTATATCTACACATGTTGGGTATAAACAAGTAAACAAAATGGTGGTCAGAGAATAAAGGCACACGACGTACGGTTACTAACCATTGAGAGATTGAAACATCTTTCTTAATACTATACTGCATTCACCAGCTTCTATGCAGTATATATCCGTTCAGAAAGGTATGTTAATCCTTATATTATTGACACTACCGCACAGAGGGCCTCTACCGAGCGCTAGAAAGTCCACCAAGAGCCTGATGACTAGCGCTCGATAGAGTATCCCTCTACCGAGAGCCGCTATCGAACGAACCCAGCTCTCAGTAGAGCTCCCTCTACCGAGAGCCAACCCCTCGGTAACCCCGGCCTCTCGGTAGAAGTTGAGTTCACCGAGAGCTAGCCCTCCGCCAAACCTATGTTCTCGGTAGCGTTGACGCCCCCGCATCTGCCAGCGGGCTAACACCCCTATGCCATCAACTCTACTGAGAGCGGGGTTAGGCACTCAGTAGATTGTTCTCACGGTATTGACAAAAACATAACTGATGTGGTGGCAACTGATTGTAGTGCTCTAGCATGGTTGATTGATATATAAAGATTGCCTACTGGGGGCATTATTTTGAGATTTGAAGTTCTTGTGGCCAGTAAAAGAATTTGACAGGAAAATCGAATTTATATATTCTGGCTCCATCCCTTGCATGTATAATAAACTTAATAATACCGCATGCCTCTTATAAAAATTAAAGAAAGATAATACTTTTGTGTGTTCAGATGAGATTAATTCTTCAGATCGAACCTGATGACCCTATTTTTCTCAGAATTTATGTCCCTTTTTGTAAACTAATCTGACTGATTTTATTCATTATCTGAAACTGCAAACTCATTATATGTTTTGGATCCGGAGTGTCGAGATTCAGCAAACTTAATATATTGCTATTGCTACTCATGCATCCACTACCGGAATCCCCATCTTAATTTGTAGAGTGCCCATACCTTTGAAAGAATTCAAAAATATTTTCTGGCGATAAGTAGCTTTTGCAGGCAACGATTTGATCAGATATATAAGTAGGGCTAGAATGATTAGTATGCGCTTGTACCTGGAAGATGGGCGGTCTGAGCGGGAGGTAGCAGACGCCGCAGTCGAGGGCGTCGCTGCCGTCCTCCAACGTCACGGCCAGAGCCCCGTTCTCATCGATGAGATCAGCGTTATCGTCCAGTTTCTTGGCCATGGGATCACCACCAGCATTCGAGCTGGCTGCCTGATCCGTTTGTGGATTCTTCATCACCGTCTCTCCTATCACTACAGGCAAAGCATGTAGCTCTTCGAGAAGCCTGGGATCGGCCGAGAACGCGGATCTGGCGAGGTCGCCCACCACCCTGCATGCCGCCGACGCTGTGATCAAACAAGCCAGAACAGTGATTACATTACCAGCGCGCGGCCAGATGGCTACTGGATCGGGACACTAGATTGCGCAAACCCGGCACCCCGCGGCGGCGGGGTAATCTGGTTGCGGCGATTACCTTCGGGAGTTGGCGTCATGATCGGCATAGCTGCGGCGGCAAGGTGGTACTGGAGCGTGGAGGCAGGGCAAAGCAAAGCGCGAGAGGGTTCAAGGTGAAGGAGCTCGGACGCTCAAAGGAGGTTTTGTGCATATGATATGATGATGACCTGCGGCGACCACATGAATGGGTTAGGGTTCAACGAAGAGACGTACGGGCTTGCGGTAAGGATGAAGTCAACTGAGTGCAGCCCATCAAGATATAGAAAACAGGCCATGATTTGTGTCATTCGGCCCATCTCTCCAACGTGTCTCTGGTTATAGAGGGATGCACAGATCCTGAGATAGCTGAGGTTGCAGCTTGTCGTGAGGCCCTAGCCTTGGCTAGTGACTTGGACCTTCAGTGTTCCCAGGTGGCAAGCGACTGTTCGAATGCAGTCAAGGCCATCCATATGGTGAAGGTTTAGGAGTCATTGGCGTTCTAGCTAGTGCAGAAGATTAGCAGCAGGACAGCAAGTTTTCTCAGAGTTGATTTCGTATGAAAGAAGAGAAGCTAATACCGACGCTCATCGCTTGGCAAGAAGTCATGTTAATCATTTGATAGGTAGATATGTTTGGTTTTTATGACCTTTTGAGGGAGTTTAATTCGTAGAACATGATATAAAAGCTGTGTTCGCTAAAAAAAAAAAAAGGTGTAATTCTCAAAAAAAAAAAAAAAAAAAAAAAGGGAGGCAGAAGCACGACTGGAACTTGTGCCAAATTTTTTTTTCCCTACCTTTGCAGCACACTCCTCGATTTGTTAGGCCAGTTTTAGTAGTGAGTTTCACGGCATTAATTGTTTCCAAGACTGCTATCGTATGAAATGAAATAAAATTTCGATAAAACTTAAAGTCTATTGGATACAAGAATCGAGAAAATTTGTGAGATACTCCCTATGTCCGAAAAAAATGACGTTATATGAAACATGCAAGTCAAACTTTTGATTACTTTGACTAGGTTTATAGAAAATACATGCAACATTTATATGTCTAAATAAGTTTATTAAGAAAGTATATTCATCATCTATCTAATGATATTAATGTTGCATTATAAAAAAATAATATTATTTTCTTGTATATAATTGGTTAAAGTTTGAAAACGTTGACTTCTAGGAAACGAGAATGATTTTTATTTTGAGACCGAGCGAGTAGACAAGTAGGTCATGTGTTAATGAAAATCTAATCACTATATGAGGGGATGAGGGAAAGCCGCAAGGATCCTAATAGCCAGTAGCCTACTATAACTGTTAGTCGTAGTTGGGGTCAAAAAAAAAAAAAAACTATTAGTCATAGCCTTGCTCTTAGTGGACTGAAGAGTGAGATGTGTAAAGGTGGAAAAAGAAGTCTCGGACCACGAAGACTCAGGGGCTGTTTGGTTAAATGTTCTAGGGTATTTTTAGGGACTAATAGAAAAAAGTCCGGCCCTAGTCATGCTTTTGGTTTCTGACCTTATAGGGTTGTTTGGTTAAAATGTTCTAGGGTACTTTTAGGGACTAATAGAAAAATATCCGGGCCCTAGTCATGCTTTTGGTTTCTGACCTTCTATAAGTGAGTAATTTTTTTGAGTCGCCTCTTATCTAGGTACATACACACACCATTACACACGCACACCCTACACACGTCACCTATGTACAATCAAAGCTACAACTACACTCAGCTTGGAAGATCGTGTCTTCTTGAAATCACCAGAATCAGCCGACTCTGTAGACGATGAGGTGCGCCGTAATCCCGTTGAACGAACCACGCCGAAGAGGCAAACGCCGGACAGTCCGAGCCAAGGTTGGGATGGGAACCTACGTTCGCAATGAGAAACACGAACGATCCCAGCGATCTAACCAAGGCCCAGCTGTTCGCCCACTCGAACACTACCGGCCGAGCTAATGCTCGTGCTCAACTATAAGTGAGTAATTTGAGAAGACAAAGGAATCGGTCTCGCCGGGATTGGGCCGACTGACTCAAGTCATGGCCCCTTTTTTCGACTTGATTTTTTTGAAAATTACACAGTACAACGCGACACTCACAACACGCACGCACACTCACCCCTATGAATACACGCACGCAAACCCTACCC
Organism: Hyparrhenia diplandra; assembly: GCA_015847255.1. Taxonomy (NCBI): domain Eukaryota; kingdom Viridiplantae; phylum Streptophyta; class Magnoliopsida; order Poales; family Poaceae; genus Hyparrhenia; species Hyparrhenia diplandra. The sequence continues at coordinate 64,281 of JADLZK010008719.1, forward strand.
CTATGAGCACCTCCGAAGAAGGACCTGGGCAGCCGACAGATCCGGAGATTCTCGAAGTCACGATAGGTAAACACCACTTAATGCACAACGCCGGTAAATCCCGGGATGCCGCGGCGAGCACCAGATTTGAACCGGGATGCGGCGAGCACCGGGATTTGAACCCCCGGTGGGTAGTGTCCCACTCGACCCTCCTACCATTGGACTACAAGCCATTCGCTTTTTCGACTTAATGATTCCTTTTTGAATAAAATTTTTTGGAGCTGCACTCAGTTTCATCCTTACCGTGAAGCCCATCGCCGCTGTAGGTCGTCGTCGTATGCAAGTCATGGGCCTTTTTCCTGTCTTGAACCCTAACCTCATTTGCACCTCATATGCAAGTCATGGGCTGCACATAGTTCCATCCATGGCCACCGCAGGTCATCATCATATATATGCACCTAGTTCCTCTCGTGCTTGCCTTGCCTCCCCTCTACACGCCCAGACCCTCGTCACCCAAGCCCCACCTCGCCGACGCAGCCATATGCCGACCACAGTGCCAATTCTGGACATCGTCGGCGAGCGCCAGTCCGGCCAGGACCTCGTCCGCACGCTGAATGATAACGATAGTAACCACTCCTTCGCGGACGCGGTCGCGATGGCCGACATGATCAAATCCACGCTCGGCCCCAAGGGGATGTGTATGAATCTACGAACGGAGATAGCCATCAAGAATGCTGATGACCTGGACGATAACGCTGACCTTATTGATGAGAACGGGGCTCTGGTCCTGACGTTGGAGGACGGCGGCAGCGCCCTCGACTGCGGCGTCTGCCACCTCCCGCTCAGGCCGCCCATCTTCCAGGTATATTACTTATCTGATCTACCCGTGCTAATTTATTGTCACAAAATATTTATCGATTCTTTATGTTGAGAGTAGCAATATAGTATTAATCTTGCTGAATCTCGACACGCCAAATCCATTAGATAATAAGTTCGTTACCCTCATGGAGTTTCAGCCGTGAATTCGGGGCAAAATCTCATCATCTGAAAACAAAAAATAAAGTACAGCAGCAAATACAACTGCACTCCTGAATGACATAAGTAGGATTTTCCTTGTTTTTTTATATATTTTTTTAGATAATGGAGATTATATTCCAGCTTCAGTCATCCGAGGATGCATCAGGCCAACAAAATTACAAACTGAAAAACAGTGTTACAGGTAAGACGAAGTCACCCGAAAAACACCTGGTGCACTTTTTTAAAAAAAATAAAACAACTAAAAACTCGTCCACCAATGGAGACTCGGATCCCGTAACATGGCAACAGCATAAGACCCCATAAGCGTGTGCGATGAGCCGCCACCTTGATGACATCCAAGGGATCTTCCACCCGACGTCTCCAACGAGAAAATGTCATCCAAAAGACGCCATCGCCGCCCACCCAACCGGTGTAGGTTTTCACCGTAGAGATCCGCTTGAAAAAGACGGCGCCTCCGGTGAGGAAAGTGGCGCCCTCAGCGCCACCGCCGTCGTAGTAGTGAGCGGCCAATGCCATATCTCCCGGGGCCATGCCGTTTCGCCAACCGCCGGCGCGTGCACCATCGCGAAATACTGGATCCGGAAAACAAAAGCCGGCGTCCGCTGCCATCCTCGCCGTCCCTTTCCACGAGTCCTCCACCTCGGCGGTTGCTGAAGCCACCATGGCCAGCCACCGAGTTCTCGATCACGGTCGAACCAAATGCTTCACCAACGCCGCCGCCCAAGAACCGCCTCCATGGTCGACGTCTTTGCGATGCCCATCGTCCCGGGGTCGCCGGATCAGCCCGCACCGGATTCTCCGGTGCCGGATATGGGCGGTCGATCGTGCCACCATGGGTCGGACCCGCCTGCTCCGCCCAAAGCCCTGCGCTCCACTACCACCGCCGCGACGTCCGCATCGCTTCCAAATCGCTCCGAAGACCCCGCCGCCGACACCTCCACCACCGCGGCCTGTAGTGGCCCGAGGCGGAGGCCACCTCACCACTCAAACAGTCGCGACTCAGGTACGCCCAAGACGCGCCCCTGAGGCACCGGATCCGGGCAGGCCCGCCGCGGGACGGCCGCCACCGCCGTCGCCCGCCGAGCCGGCCGAATCGAGGCAGGGGACGGATCGGGAGGCAGGCCGGATCCCATCGAACTGCCTCCGCCGCCCGGCCACCAGCGCGAAAGCACCGTGAGGACGGCCTCCAACCACGCGTCGCCTCCGTCGCGCCGGAGCCGAGACGAGGCCGAGGAGCAGCCCCGCCGCCACCATCCTTGAGAGCCGCCCGGGCTTCCGGTGGCGCTCTCGGCGGCGGCAAGGCAGATGGGGAGGGGAGGGGGAGCGGCGGTGGCGGCGGCGGGCGGCGGCTAGGGTTCGCCCGAGCCGCCCGACCTGTGTTTTTTAACTATGCTGAGAAGGCTATTATTAGGAGTTATACACATCAAGGGATGGAGCGTGGATTACATAAAATTCGATTTTCTGTGCCAACCATTTTTATCTAGCTATAAACCTTGTTGCCACACATCGGTTTCTAAATGCAGTGGTGTTAAGATTTTTCTTTTGATAGCTGACCACTTATACTTTATCCTGCATGCATGTGTCTACAATTTGTTCTTTCGATCATATAATATTTGCACTCATTCACATGCTGATGATAGATGACCACATATACTTTTGCATTTTTGAAGTGCATCGATGGGCATGTGATGTGTTCTCCGTGCCGCCGCAAGCTCGAGGCCACCGGCAACGCTAAGTGCCATGTGTGCTGTGAAGAACTCGACGAAGACGACAGCAGGTGCCATGCCATGGAGCGACTGGTGGAGTCCATCCGCGTCCCATGCCAGAACGCCGTGCACGGCTGCGCTGCTAGGCTGACCTACTACGACCGGAGCAGCCATCACAGAGTGTGTCTGCACGCGCGGTACAGCTGCTACGGCCATGGTTGCGGCTTCATCGGCTCGGCGGGATCACTGCTGGATCATGTAGCCAGCGTCCACAACAATAAGGTCATGCAGCAGTTCTGGGAGGAGGAACTAATAAGCGGCTTGTTGATGGCCACGCTGAAGCTGGTGACGACCGCCGACGACACCGAGAGATCATCATGACGGAGGCGGCGTGTCCATGGACAAGGCAGCCAAGGCTCTCAAGCTAGGAGAGTGACGGGACGATACGCCCGGCTTCTTTATATTATTTATAAATTATTTTTGAAAACTCACAATTATATATTTGAGAAACTAACCAGGAGTATTATAATATGGGGTCATGAATCTCTTTTCTGTGTATTTTTTACCCTCTCGCTTTGGGATTCTTGCTCCTCCGCATTGCCTCACACGGTAATTTCCAATGCAAATTAGTATGGTTTTTTGAATTGTTAGACCACTCACAATGCGGATTCTACCGTAGAGTTTAAGCATATTTTGACTGTACACACTACCACTCCTTCCTTTGTTTAGATCGTATTTAATTTCTGACCCATGAACGTGTACTACCTAAGCTATTAGAAAATTGATTTTCACAGGTAGCCAAAACCAAATAAAGTAACCGGGGCTAGGTGACCGACTCTACAACAACGTCATTGTTGATCCTTCATTTCTAGAGGTATACACTGTCTATGAAGCTAGATTTCTGGAGAGGGGTGTGTTAGCATTGCCATCTGGAGAGGGGTGTGTTAGCATTGCCATCGAGCCCATTGCTGAGCCCACTATTGCCGCTGTGCCCGTGACGAATCCTACTGTTGAGCCTACCACCAACGAGCACAAATGAGGGGACATCACCCATTGTCGGTGCCCAAACTTGGCAAATTGGGGCGCCACCTAGCCTATAGTCGTCCTACGCCCACCGGATTAGGGATAACAGGACACATATCGTGCTGCCTCTCGATCGGGGCTGCCATGCATTGGCCTTGTCACCCATGAACACCCTTTGCGTAGCTTTCCTCCGTGCCTGCACTACTCAAGGCTGATCGCTGGAGAGAAATTGATAGTGAGGGATATTGAGATGTCACAGATGTGAGACATGTGAGTCAAACATATCATCAGCTTCATTCCTTCGCGACCTCCAAGGGCTGAGATTTGGTAGCGCCGAAGTTCTATTGGTGCATGGTCTCTGTGCCAATCACTGATAATTCCAACTGTGATGACGAAAACTAAATTAGCCATCATAGTTGTATCACCGTTGGAATGAACCCTCATGGATAGTTTACTTCCATGATGATTTTTCTGAGAATGTCACAACAAAACATCATGTAAAGCACTATTTCTTGTAGTGAATGCTGAGATTGCACTATTGCTTGACCTTCTCTGCCTCTTAGCCCACCACCATTGGCCTCCCCACGCCCTCGACCAAGATTTGCTAGCCCAAGCGTGCCTCCAATGTTGTGCCCCAAGTCTGCCCATCGCCAAAGAGAGAGGAAGCAACGCTAGAGATAGGGAAGGGTGGAGAAGACACTGAGGGAGATGTGGAGGGTGGCGAAAATAGATCCAGCTAAGTGGTTGCAAGTTTGAAAAACAATTTTTCACCAAAAAAAAATATGACAAACTCTTTGAGGCTAAAAACAATTTTTCACCAAAAAAACACTACTACTCAAATGAACTTCGTGGCGGTTTTGGATTTCCGCGGGCGGTTTTTGAAACCTCCACGCAGCTAGGGTCACCGAATATCATCCATTTTCGGTGGCGTTTTTTTGGCACACATATAACCGCCACGGAAGTTCAGGGAAAAAAAGGAAAAAAATCCAAAACCTCTCGGGCCACATTAATTAAAAAAACCGCCATAGTTAATTGATTTACCATGGCGGTTTTAAAAACGCCACGTTAATTAAAAAAAAAATCATCACGGTAAATGAAGCCATTTACCGTGGCGGTTTTATAAATAACCGCCACTGAAAAAAAAAGATCCTACACAACGAATGCTAGGTTCCATCCATTGCCTTAACACGCATCTGTTTCCTTTTGACAGGTCGATAAGTGTACCTTCAGCAGGTCATGGGGTATGGGGGTTAGGGCTGAGCAGGGCGCTAGTGGTGTACTCTTCGCCGGCCTCCATTTAGTGGGGAAGAGGCGGAGTAGAGATGGGGAGGAGGAAGAGGACGGTGGTGGAAAGGAGAGAACACGGGGCGGGCGGGCAGCCGATGGGAGCGGGCGACCCTGTAGTTGTCGGGGTGAGCAGGCGCGCCGGGCGGCCGACAAGGTGGCCAGGCGGTGGAGGTGGGCGGGCGGGCGGGCAGCTAGATGGTGGGCGTGCGTGGAAGCATGGATGCGGCGGGCTGGGATAGAGTTGAGAGAAGAGAGGAACTGAATTGAACTAGGCGGAGTTCGGGTTTATATCTCTTTTAGGCCAATTTTTTTTTACGGAAGTGGGCAAAAAAACGTATCGCCAAAGGACATTGATATTTAGCAACGGACGATCCAACTCGCTACTGAGTTATAGCGACCAACCATCCAATGCGAAAAACAAAAAATACATAGCAACAGACCATCCATCTTCATATTCAATTTTAGCAACCGATAGTCCTTCACAAGCCTTTAGCAACTGACATGTGTTGGTGATTAAGTGTTGTGGTGTAGTGGACTATGTTAGTGAAAGAGGAGATAGAGCGGAGGGTGGGGTGGCGATAAGCCTGGGGCATGTTCATTAAAGGAGACATTGTTGTGTTGAAGATGCACGATTAGGGTTTTGATGGGCCGAGTGGGTATATTTCATAGGCAGCCCTTATATGTGCCCATCTTTAAAGCTAAATTTCCCTGTAGGTCTCTTAATTGGGCCGCTTTTGTTAATAGTTACCTAGCATGCTTAATCAATGGCAGTGTTAGATAAATTTTCTAAACTTTACAAGTAAATATAAAACTAGCATTTCAGAGCAGTTTCCCAGGAGCTCTATATGGATCTTGGCTTGAGATTAATGTTTTTTTTTGCCATATCTATATTTAATGAAACCGAGATGTTTCATTAGGCCAGTCTTAGTGGAGAGTTTTATTTTACTCTTTTTTAAGATTGCCATATCATATTAAATCAAATGAAATTTGGATGAAACACCTTCTCTCAATGCAAAGTTCCTTCTCGAAGTTTCATAGACATTAAATTTGATGACTCAAAGATAGTTGGTAATCGTACCAAGACAGCGTCGTCTAGATAAAACTCATTTCTTCTCTTCTACCCTACTAATGTACCAACTTCGCTTTCGTTCAAATCTATTCAAATAAACGTTCAGTTACTTCTTAATCTTCTCTCTCATGACTCAAACACCATCGGACGATCGGGATTAAGTGTATGGGCCACTCATGACAAATCCCGTGCCCGCTTCCTCCTCCTACCGCGCTAATCAATTTCCCCAATGCACGCCTCCTTCCTTTCCCGCACTCCTTTGTTTCCTCCTATATGATTCCAACGACGCCACTCGATCTGCATCCCGGCGCGCAGGCACCACACGGAGCGGCGGTGCGGACGAGCAGCGGTCTTGGCGGCGGAGGCGAGCAGCTGCGCGACTGAAATCCCCGGTGTCGTTTAGCGGCGGCGGCGGCGAGCCGAAGTGCGGCCGCAATCCCGGCCGGCGGTCTTGGCGGCGGCATTGGCGGAGTCCAGCGTGGCGGCGTGGTGCAGGCGTGCGGGCGCGGCGAGCCACGCCCGGCTGCAAGGACTGCACTTCCCGGCGTCGGTCTTGGCGATTGCAGCGCCTCCCCATGCGAGAATGCCCGTGCCTAGGTTTGGACGAAGGGACGGCGGCTGCCTCTTCGAGTCCTACTCGCGGTCGTCGGCCGTCCCGGTCGCGATCGTGCTCGGCGTCGCGGAGGCGGCCGGGCCCTGTCTGCATCGATGATCCATCTCCGGTGTCCGTGGCCGGCGCGCGTGGTCCACCATTGCGCGGGGGCATGGCACCGACGGCGTGGCAGGCTCTGTCGCAGCCGAGGGCGGCCTCGGCGGCGTCACCGCGGCCCTACGCCCAGGTCTTGATCGGGCGGGTGGCGGAGCTGCATCCCCGCTGCGGTGTCGTGGCTCCCTGTGTGGACGCTCTCAACTCTAGCGGTGGTCGCCGCCGAGAGGGGCATGGGGCGGCGGTGGCCACCACGGAACCCCGCCGTTGCCGTCGGGGTCACGGCCTCCGTGGTCCTTGCGCTCGCTACAGCCGCCGCCTGCCTCAACGCGTCGATGCAGAGAGGCTGACAGGCGGGAAGTCCCTGTGGTGGTGGCGGCAGAGAAAAGGCTCGCTTACGGCTCACACTGCTTACGGCTCCCGTGAGTTATCTGTAGGGAGCTCTATGTTCTCATACAAATGTTTGGGGATTTTGAACAACCAGATAAAATTATGTGTGTTCTGATGTTCTTTTTTTCTGTTGCATGGTTCAGCAGGATCGGTAGGCTTGTGGCCAGGGTGGTCCTGTGCAAATTCTAAAGTGGTTATATTCAGGTTGTTGATCTGCAGATTTGGATTATTATATATAGGCTATCTCTTTTTGTAAAGAAATCCTATGTCAATATTCATTCGAGTCTTATGATCTGGATTAATTCATTGTTGTTGATGTAATGTGTTGGAAGTATCCAATTCTGTATAGTCAATAGAATTTGAATTATCTGAATCTATGCCTCTTTTTCAGCTACCCATCGTTTTCAAGGTACTTCAATAGTTTCATCAAGCAAACTAAATCTCAAGACCAGGTCATGGCCCATGAGGTGTCGAGGAACTAATGCAAAAAAGATGGGTATGGCTCATCTCTGCTTCTCTTTGTCAATCTAAATTGATGCCGTAGAAAATTTGTGGTCACACCAATTTTAATATGTGAACTTTCAGCGGACCTGCACCATTTTGTGTTTGTCATCATTCACTACAGATTATGGTTCGAGGACCTGGGCAATCTGTTGCACAAGTGCTAGGGGTTAATAGTTGGGTAAGATTTGTAAATGTAGACATTATTACTGGTTCTACGCTTCCTATTAATTAGCAAGATTGGCGAGTGGAAATAAAATATCAATATATTTCTGGTACAAGAATCCATGGTATAAAGAAAATAAAAACTTAAGCTGCAGATTGTTTTTAAAAAGTCTACCAATAAATGATATTCCTGGCAAACTCTTGTAGCAAAGTTCCAATCTGGTCCGCACCTCGCCCCGAGTTCCAATCTAATAGCAAAGTTATTAGGCAACCTTGTGTTAGTTATATTGTTCTGTATATGTACTTCGACTTTTTTGCGATAGATTTAATATTCTTCTACATATGTACTCTGGCTTTTCCAACTCACTGATTTTTTTCAAAATTTTTACTATGCAGCTTACATTTGCTTTTCAGTTCAGATTTATATATGCAACAAAGAATCTGTTCTTAGTTTGGGCTATAACAGATTGAAATATTGCAGACAGAAAATTGGTTGAGCTGAAGGGGAATCAATCAGGTTTACATCAATATTGTGTTTGATTTCAATTTGTTTTTCTAGCCTTTTTCATCTGGACTCACTTACCTGTTCAGGTTAATCAAATTAGGCATGGCAACAGAGGTAAAGATCAGACTTGGCGACGATGGAAAGTCTTTTCTTTGGGTACTATTTCACGACTTTATGCCCTCTCCACGCCAACCATGCTGGTGTCCCCCCCACCCCACCCCAGAGATGTTTATGGTATTTTCCTGAAACTTGGTTGGAAGCATTTGTACTTAATATTTCTGTTCTTTCACTCGGCAGTATGAAATGGGCATCGAGCATGAATGATAGTCTGCTGATCACACATACAAAAATGCACTTGTCTTAGCATCATGGTTTTCTCATTTTCTGACATCATGGTTTCTGACATTAGCGATGAAAGGGACATGGTGGCTGTTGAAGCCGGGGAGGACACTCGGGGCTGTGCAAGTGTGCATGGAGGCAGTCGACGGTGAGGTGTGTGGCGGCCAACATAGAGGACACATGGAGAAGCTGGCCACACATTCCTATTGGTGTGCTAAAACGTTCTAGGCAGCAGAGGGCGACATCACTGGAGCAAGCAGTCAACGATCTGTAAGCAAGCTAGAAGTAAAAATTAATGTGGGCATTTTGAGAGCAGTGACCAGTGAAAATTAATGTAAAGACGATATCCCTAGAGACCTCCAATTGCTACTTAGGCAAATCACAAATTGGATGTTTTGGGCGAGATATGATTTATTATTGTCTTGTAATTTCATGAGCTGAACTTGTTGCTCATCCTTGTTTGGTAATTTACGTGCGATTGGGTTATTTACATGTGAATTGCAAGAAAAAAACCGTTGCGTTAGCACGGGCATTATACTAGTTCTTCTTAAATACAATGTTATGGCAACCTATTTAATCAAAATAAAACTCAAATGACACTTAGCAATAATTTTTTTTCAGGCGAACTTACCAATAGATTTTTTTTTTTTTAGGCAAACTTAGCGATAGAAATGTGTAGGTGCTTTTTAAGGATCTTCTAGATTAGAGAAGGTGAAACTCGCGAAAAGCTGTAAAACCCACCAGGCCGGCCTGCAAGGCCCACTATGGCTTCGCCCACGCAGGCGCCCACCAATTCTCAGACTTCTCACGGAGACAAGCACAGAGGCACCGCCGCACATCCCCAATCCCCAACCGGCGAACCCTAGTACCCGCCGGCCGGCGGCAAGTCGGGGATCCTGGTGGCCGGTGTACGGCACCCCTAAGGTAAGACTCCGCCGCTCCGTGCTCGAGGAGGCCGGAACAAAGCAAAGGTGACAATGATGATTCTGATTCAGATTCACAGATTTACTGTGTAGCACGGGTCGGAAAGGGAAAGGAGGTATGGCGGCGCCGGCGGTCAGAGTATCTGGACGTCGTCGGAAACACGAGTTCATTAGCATCTGGGTCCCGTTGCCGCGGCTGCAGGCGCTAGCGCCACTGCCACCGCTACAGGCATCACTTGAAGCCGCGGCCGTTGGTGCTACGGGCGTTACGTTGCCGTCAGATTTACGGCCGGATCCAGGGAGTACGGTGAGCGACGCATTGCGGTTTGTGTCTATTTCTATTCATTATGTCGAGTATGGAAAGTAATTTTGTCTTTCTCGCCGTCGATTGAAGTCGAGCAAGAGGAGGAAGAAAAGCCAGGACGACGACGGCGGCGGCAGCTGCCGGATTGAAAGGAATGTTAACGAATCCCTGGAGGAGGATCAGGCTGCTTTGGGCAGGGACAGCGTTCAAGGCTCGCCTGAACCGGCAGCGGTGGCGGCTCCAGACGTGCGTGTTAGGCCGAGGACAGCAGTGGCGAACGTGACGGTGTGCGATGCCGACGCCCTGGAGTGCGGGGGTCTGCTTCCTCGCGCTCAGGCCTCCAATCTTCCAGGTACCTCACTCATGTTTCATAGGCTTAACATAGGCATAACGAGTGTTCAATCTGGGAAACATAGGCATAACGAATGTTCCTTGAAATGCAGTGCGAGCTGGGGCACGTGGTGTGCTCGGCCTGTCGCGACAAGTTGGAGGCCACCGGGAACGGCGTGTGCCATGTCTGCGGCGTCGCCACCCGCGGCGCCTACCGCCGGTGCCACGCCATGGAGAACCTGGTGGACTGCATCCGCGTCCGCTGCCCGTATGCAGCTCATGGCTGTGATGCTACGCCTCCCTACCATGGTCAGGAAAGCCACCGTCTGGTGTGCCCGCACGCGCCATGCCGCTGCCCTGGCGAGTCGTGCGGCTTCATCGGCTCCACAGCCGCGCTCCTGAACCACTTTGGTACTGTGCACAACTGGCCGTGCACCACCAAGGTCAGGGCCAAGGAGACTTTCAGCATCCGCCTGCGTGATGGATTCAACTTCTTCATCCTCGAGGACCAAGGCCGCAGCGATGGTGGCCAAGCGCTCCTTGGCCCGTCCCTGTTCCTGCTGAATATGACGCAGGAATGGCTTGGCCGAGCTATCTCGGTGCTCTGCATCCATCCTCATGCATCTGCCGCTGCCAAAGGTGCTCAACAGCTGCCGTTGACGCAATGCGAGCTAGTCTTCTCGCGCTACGGCGACAGTAGCTTGTGCCATAGCCACTACCAGAAGTCAGTGTTCAAAGTGATGTTCACTGACCTCTCCAATGGGCTTCCCAACCCTGAAGAGTGCTTCCAGTTCTTTGTGCCCAACGCTGTTCTCGAGGTTGGGGACGACAAGAATTCTATCCAGATTAAAGCCTGTATCATCAACTAGATCAAGCAGCTTATTGGTGAGGTTGTCCTCCCTATCACCCCCAACCCATGCTTACCTAGCGTAGCTGCTATTGTCTTTCTGGAGTTTGGCCGCTGCTTCGTTTTGCTGCTATGTGTGTGTTGCTCTGTGCTGCCGCTTTTGGTGTATATATAGTACCTACAAACCGGAGCAGTCCAGCACTCAACGTGTTGTTCATTTAGTTTGTTTCGTTATTGAATTCTGTATGGATAGATAGGTGATGTGTAAACAGTATGAGTGTATGACTATCATGGACACATCGTCGTGGCTAGACAAAAACTCTGGAATTGTGGATCAATCGATGGATGGTGGATTATATTCTCCATTGTTAAATTTCTAAGTACTTTGTGTTTGTTACTCACTCGCATTTATAATGTCCCTGTACTGTGTTTATATGATTTTGCTCACGAGCCAAATGAGCTATCTCGAGCTCTTTACCTAGCCTAGCCGAGCTAGAGTGCTGTCTCGTTTGTATAACGAGCTGACTTGAGCCGCTGTGTTAACGAGCTGAGCTGTAATGGTATCAAGGCATACACACAAAAAAAAGGCAAAACATACCACCCATGGTCTTTTCATTGTCTATATGTTGTTTAATGCTTTGCTTCTATGATCATTCATAAATAGAGCATAGAAGGTAGCACACTTTTAGAGATGACAAGCAATTCAATTGACTGCCATTGAAAGGTTTCAAAATTTCAAAAAAATAGGATATTTTTAGATAACTTTAATTAAAGAACAACAAAACCTTCAGATTATTTCCAAATTATAAGATGTTGGTTTTTCTAGATACATTTATTTTTGCTATGCTCCTAGTTATGCACTATATCTAGGTACATGGTAAAAGAAATGCATCTAGAAAAAAAAACGTCTTATAATTTGGAAACAAACTATTAAATTTTATGAAATGGACCTGAACCCGCACAGAAGTAGTTTGGGTGCATCAATAGACTGAAGAGCAAAACAATCTCTTACAGTGCAGCAAAAACAACCACCACTAAAACACTAAAGTGCAAAATCTAAAACTGATCTGGAAAAAGAATTGTAAATAGTAAATACATCCATTTGTAAGTTGTGGTGTGCATATACACTAAAGTGGATTACACACTGAATAACACGTTGGATCTAAACATGCTCACAATGAAGACGCTCACAAGTTCTCTCACCAGTCCAAGCCCCACCAAGGCGGAGATGGAGATAGAGGGAATGAAAATCCAGGCAGCGGCGAAGAAGAAATTCCGGCAAAGCCACCACCGCTATGGCTAGTGAAGGTACCAATAGGGGAGGATTTGACCGTGCTGGATGTAGATAAAGACAATGTTGATGCTTCGCCGTCACCGCTGCTGAGGAAGTGGTCGAGGCGATGCTGGATTTACCTCCAATGGGGAAGAGGCCCGCTATCCTACTAGATCCATGACAAATGGAGGAAGAGGCCCACCGCCGCCAATTTTGCACTTCTTGAGCAAATAATCCATTCCCATATGTTTGGATCACTCTAGCTCGGCTAGAGATAGAGCTAGAGCTAGTTTCTAACTCTAGCCTAAACTAACTCTATCCCTTGAGGTGTTTGGATACAAGAGCAGTGTCATGATCCAAGAAGAGATCGCCGGAATAGGGCCCAACAAGGGGGAAACCGCCGCCGCCCGGGGCCCAAAGCCCGGTGGCGCGGCGCCTCTGGCCGGCCGCCGCCGCCGATCCGCCGTGAGCAGCGCCATGTCGGCGCCGCAATTAAGTAAGGAATATTTAAGGAATAAAATAGGAATAAAATAGGGAATAAATAGTTTAGCCGCAATTAAGTAAGGAATAAAGATAGGAATAAAATAGGAAATAAATAGGTTGCTTGTGAGAGGGGCATTCCAATCTATAAGGAAACCTCCTAGAGTTTGCTTAGCATGCAAGTCTCCCTCGGACTATAAATACAAGGGGCATGTAGCCGGTTGGATCTTAAGAAGAAATAAATTAAAGGGGTAACTCCCAACAGCTCTCAGCTCTCTAGCTCTCTCTCTCCCTCTCCTTCCCTTCCGCCGCTTCGTCGTCGTCACCGCCGCCGCACGACGCCGCCTGGCACGCCGCCGCCGCCGCCCCGCCGTCACGCGCGCCCGCTGCCCGGCGCCGCGGCGCCACCAGCGCCCGGCGCCCGCCGCCGTCGACCGCCACCACCTCCATCAACCTCGCCGCTCCTCCCTTCTTCCTCCCCTTCCTCTTCCTCCCTACTACTCCCAAACAGCCCCAATCCCCCATCTACATCATCATCGCCGCCGTCAAAATCGCCGACGTTCGGCAATCGGATGTCAATTCGGCCCAATCTAGGCGGAATCGGCCGGTTGGTATCCGGAGACCGGGGCGATTCCCACCGGCGGCTTCCGACCACCACCAACGCCAAGATCCGATGGACAGCCACAAGATCGCCGAGCTCGGATGGAGATGTTGCTTTTGGCGACACTCTCGAGTTGGATCTTTTTGGCGGCGCTCCCATCAACATCCACGATGACCCGGTGGCCAAGGCGGCGGCAACACCGCAGCTGCGGCCTGGCTTTTGTCCGGCGTCGCGCCTCTGGCGTCACCTCGGCCACCACCGACGGCGTCCCCGCCATGGGCGCCGCCCGGCGGTGGCGCCGCCGCCCGTCACCCCCTCCAAGATGATCGACGCTGTAAGCAACGAGCACGCCTACCCGTGAGTACCCCGCTGTTGCCATCGGATCGGTCGAACCCGGAGGCTACCACCGGCGTCCACTAGGCTGTTCGACGAAAAGCCTACCCAACTAGGCCAACGTCTCACGGCTCTTTGCAATGGCACGCAGATAAGTTCCCGGTCACTACAAACATCATCCTTGACATCGGGGAACATGCGGAGTGCCACCAAGGGCGACTCAAAGAGCGTCGCTGACGTCGTGGCCCCGACATCGCCAATCTCAATCCTATCGTCCCGTCATCTGGACAACAACGGCGACATGAACAACAAACGCCAACAACCGGCCCGACGGGACATCATAACCTCCACGGTCACTAGGCAAGTCCATCCTATTCAACAAGGAGCTTCTACCTCTATCTCCCATGCTCCAACGATGTCGCTCGGCGTCGTCAACCAAGACGTCTTCGACCCCGGCATCCTCGGCGAGAACAAGCGGCAACGGCGTCCTCAAGGATGCCGATCCGCGATGTTCCCCACGATGTCGACTACGTCTTCACCATGCCCACCATCGACAATGACTACAAGGGCATCAACCACGGCGACATCCTCGCGGCCAACCTCGACATTGGCAACCACGGCGTTCCAAACATGGGCGCCGGGGCCGATGAGAACACCGGCGCCCCCAGGCGCCACCAAGGAGACGGTCGTTCACTTTCGCCAACCTTTGCCGACGATCTACTACACTGCTGGACATTCGGCCGACATCGACAATGGCGGAGAACTCCATCTTTCAAGCTGCGGCTCGGCAAAGCGACATCGCCGGTGCCACGCAAAGCAGAACATCGGTACCACCGCCAAACCGGCGACAATGGCACTCCTCTTTCTTTGGTTGCTCTGCATCACCAAGGCACCACGAGAGAACGGAGACACCATACCATGGTGCCCCACTCTCGGTTTTGGGGACGTCCTTCAATGGCGACACCAACAACCATCATAGCGTCGACTATGCGACTCTGGCGGCGAGGGGCGACTCGAGCCATATCGGTTGGCTCCCTTGATCCTCAACGACATCCACGTCGATGCGATTACGCTAACGGGCCGCGGGCTGCAATACACCAGGAGGCACCCCGCACGAGAAAACGGCGATCCACCTCGCCAAGGAGTTCGGCGCTTCCATCTTCAAACAAGCCTCGACTTCGAGCTTCAACGGCGGCGACAAGAGGTACATACCACCCACATCAACCTGTTACCCGTCGGCCGTCACACTACCGGAAGGCTCCCATCCTTCAACATCGGCAACAATTGGCGACAACCTACTTGGCAACGCTGGAACCATCAAGCTTCATCCGAAACATCGGCTTGGATGCCGCAATGGAGATCGTCTTCCTCGACAAACATCTCCACTATGTCACGGCCTTATTAAAGGTACTACGGGGTGGTCTACAGCCAGCAAAGGTCAGCGACTCCATCTTCGCCCCCGGCACATCAACAACGACAACGGTGCGTAAGCGGCGGCGTCTCGCTACTGTCCGTGGGGGGGAGAAATGTCATGATCCAAGAAGAGATCGCGGAATAGGGCCCAACAAGGGGAAACGCCGCCCGCCCGGGGCCCAAAGCCCCGCCTTGGGCAGCCTCCTCGGCGGCCGCGCCGCCGTCATACTGAGCAGCGCCACGTCGGTTGCTTTGCAATTAAGTAAGGAATATTTAAGGAATAAAAATAGGAATAAAATAGGGAATAAATAGTTGCTTCGCAATTAAGTAAGGAATAAAGATAGGAATAAAATAGGAAATAAATAGGTTGCTTGTGAGAGGGGTATTCCAATCTATAAGGAAACCTCCTAGAGTTTGCTTAGCATGCAAGTCTCCCTCGGACTATAAATACAAGGGGCATGTAGCCAGTTGGATCTTAAGAAGAAATAAATTAAAGGGGTAACTCCCAACATCTCTCCAGCTCTCTAGCTCTCTCTCCCCCTCCTTCCCTTGGCGCGCTTGCGTCGTCCCTTGCCGACGCCGCCGGCACACGCCGCACGCCCGCCTGCTGGGCGCCGGCCCGCCGTCGTCCGCCACCACCTCCATCAACCTCGCCGCTCCTTCCTTCTTCCTCTTCTTCTTCTTCCTCCCTACTACTCCCAAACAGCCCCAATCCCCATCTACATCCTCACCGCTGCCGTCAAGATCGCCGACGTTCAGCAATCAGATGTCAATTCCGGCCCAATCTAGCTGGAATCGGCAAACTAGTTTAACAATAAATATAATTTTTTATTTATTTGGCTCATTTAAACCATCTCACTATACAGATTTAATGTGCCCGGCTCTTGTGTGGCGGCGAGAGGGGATAATGATGTGGTAAAAAAGTATTTTTAATGGTCCCAATGCAAACTAGCCCAAATAATCACCCCTTGGAGGGGATAGTTTTTTGGGATGGGCTAGTTGCAAAAAACTAGCTCTAGCCCTCCTGTTTGGATATACGTGCTAGTTTGGCTCAAACTAGCTCAAACTAGCTCTAGCCCCAGGATCCAAACAAGGCCATAGATAGGGTGTACAAGTGGCGGATCTAAAAATACCTCAAAGAAAGGGGGTGGGGGGCTAAGAATAGTATAAGTTACTTTTATACCTCTCGGGTAGGGGCTAAATCTATATTTTTATGAGCTATCTTATACTAAATATAGGAGTTGCTCCCCACACCCCGACCCCAGCACCGTTGCCATTCTGCACCTCCGGAGACAGCGCCGTCCGGAGTTTATGTTTTAAATAGTCGCCGAGGTCGCCTGAAGGCCGAGGGCGATGCGTCTAGATTGATTGCATCATCTCAAATCATAGCTCAGGAGGAGGAAGCTAGGGTTAAATGTCGTATCAACGAGAGAGATATGCTGCATTGCCGGCATTTCGGGACCAAAAAAAAAAAAAAAAATGAGTACCACGTAGTCGTTGAGCTGCTGGTCGATCTAAAGGCTAAGGCTGTTGTTTCCAAATTGATTGCATGATCTGAAATCACAGATACTAGAATGGACGATAAGGAAACTCATCTAAGTGGAAATGGGATTTGATTGGTTTTACGAGTCGGTAATGTAGGTATTTTGCTTTGATTTTTGCTGTCCACTGACATTGTTTATTTAGCAAAGGTAATACTTTTAACTATTTTTAGATCTTTTAAATCAAGGTACTCGTGAAGATCAAGACACTCTAATGTATATGGCCAAGAAGAGGTATACGCATACAATGCCTGGTGACAATAAAGAGGAGATCCTTGCTAAAAAAAAAACTTGAGTATCAATGTAAGTACTGAGATAAATTGAGTGCTGCCACCAAGTCCAAAATAAACTACCATCAACTCTTAATATGTCAAATATGGTATTAATATACTTTACATATATCTGCAGTGTCAAAGCTATGGTAGTTATTCCTGTCTGTTTTAGCCTTTTAGGTGTTAGGAAACATGTATATCACCATAATTGTCATGCTCAGAAAGAAGTTGAATCAAGAAGCATTGAACTCTAGCATTTGGGAACGAGAAGATACATTGCACGGAATAGAGGGTGCGAAAAAAATATTAAATAATATTCCCATTTACAATGGGTAAGCTTATTTTATTTGATAACTATAACTATTACTTTAGTCCCTTCGGGATGATATTTGAAGTCGTTTAGGACAGCAACACGGTCTCCAAAACACAACTTTGACCTCTTATTATTATAAGAATATTTATGGAGATGTGATATATGTATACTTTTATCAAAGTATTTTTAAAGACAAATCTACTCATATAATTTTTACGTTTACAAACTCAACAACTTAAAAGTTATTGATGATTTATATTCGATGTTTGACCCAAACCATGTGCAAAATGACTTCTAATACCAAACCGGAGGGAGTACATGTTCGATTCCATTTTGAACAAACATTATAGATTAGATTGCTTTAAGTTGACTAATAATTATGCTATTAGGGAGCTATCTGGTTATCTCATTTCCATGTTCTACATGGAAAGATGAAAACGGCAAATTCCACAGTTATTAAAGGCAAAAACGATAATATCAATATTACTTTTATTTTTAATAGTTTTGTCACTTAAATTAAGCTTATATGTCAATTATTATTATAACATTACAAACAGGATCCATACAACCTCAAAAAGCATTTTTTTGGGATAGCTATTGACTATCAATGTGAAGGTAATTAAGCGATACACTGGAGTTCAAAACCTCATTAGATGTATCAAAACACACAGATTTAGAGATAGTCGAATATCTTTCTTATATTGTCATAATAATGTAAACCATTTATGTACAATTATTATAGCACTTGAACAGTACCAGTCCAAAATATTTGGTTTTTTTTTTAGATAAAGGATAAAAATCCGACTTTATTTATCCGAGGATAGAATCGGGCCAATTATTACAAAGTTCGAACATTACTTGAAAATTTGCTGGATACAAATTCCAGCCACACACTCATATCCAACGAAACAAGCAAATAAAAGTCTTTGACTAAACATAACCAACGTGTCTCTGCGATAGCCAACCATCGAACGATAACACCGGACGTTTCTAGGTGGCATGCCACGGAGATCAATTGATCCTTAAGATCTTCACGCCGCTGCAAGCTTTCCCAATCGATGTAGTCAATGAGTTCCTCGAAACATCTTACGCTATGGCTATGTGCTTAGTTCATCTTGTTCTTTTTTTTTTTTTTTTTGAATTTGTGAGAACCATTTGAATGGTTCAGGTACTAAATCCATTAATCCGATGAACTGAATAACTGATCTCTACTAGTGTTTTAAACAAACCATCCATTTCCTAGTTTATGTTTTCTTGTTTCCCGTCTGTAATGAGAGAGGCTGTGTTAATTCTCAGAGCATGGTTTTCCAACCATCTGTTTTCGCCATCGCTGCTTGGTGGGTTGTGAGTGTGTGGTAGGGGAAGAGATGATTTCTAGCTCTATCCCATTCCCATGTAACATTCAGTTTCTTGTTACTGCTAATGCTTCAGCAGATGGGTAATGGAGAAGCACCTAGTTTGAACAAAATAAACCTTTGAACTCAAGCAAACGAGAGGTGCTACTCCGAGAGAAATAATATAGACGAATGTAGTAGTGGATTTATTCACGTATACTACACGGTACACCATTCCAAATGTTTCGAGACAAGCGCAAGCGCATTGGTCAAACAAAAGTTTGTTCAGGCTCGTGATCAGTCAACAACAGCTTTGCCTGCCTTGTGCTGCCTCAGGCTGAATGGCTGATGGAAGTTGTAAGTTTGCGACAGCAGTTCGTCAGTCCCATCTCGGCTTCACCACGTCGCGGAGGGGCACCTCGGACTTGGAGTAGGTCTCGTCCTGGCTCGCCACACTACTACAATAGTTTTCTATAAGAACGTCAGCCGTTTTCATTAGGGGCGATTCACTTTTCGAGGCGCCCCTACTGTGCGCGGCAGGCCGCGCTGGAAACCTGCCGCCCCTACTGAAGGCACAATAGGGGCAGTTGGTGGTACGAACCGCCCCTAGTATTAGTGGGGGGCGGCTCGATATCCGCCCCTATTGTGTCTTGGTAGGGGCGGTTGGGGTTGAACCCCCCGATGTGATAATGCTAGAGGGGCGGCTGGTTCTAGAACCGCCCCTACAGGTGGTGTACGTAGATAAGGCCGAACCCGTCACTTTCTTCCATCTCGGGACACCCACTCAAACTCGAAAAAAAAAGGTTGGGAGGCCTTGGGCTCCTCCCAAAAATTGCTCTACTAAGGGGGGAGGTTTTCAACTCAAATCCTTTGGTGGGGAGTCTAAAAAAGGTAAGAAAATGCTATTCCTACCACTTAATTTGATTTTTAATGGTTGGTTGTGGAGTAATTTAAATTTTGCTTTGCACTCACTTTTAACGGTGCTTGAGCTTTGTATGGAGTAAACTAGAACTTAGGTTTGGAAGTGCTAGTGGAGATTAGTAAGAGTATTGAATTGAATTAGACCCATTTTTTTAGTGGCTCTTACATGTGATTTTAGTGGAGTAATAAAATAGGTAGGGTTCATGTGTTCGAGGGTTGATGAACATGTGTTTTTTCTTAGTTTAAATTTGTAACAAGTTTTCTCTCTCATATGATGTGCAAATGCTATTATTATTTTTTCTAATTTTCTAAAATGATAATCTATTAGTGTGTGCTATAAATTTGATATTAATGCATTTCTTAATTTTAATCATTTAGGGTTTGCCATATAAATGTATTTATATATCTGACTAATTAGTCATTTGATGTATTTTCTTTCTTCGTTGTACTAAAGAATGGAGTACGTGAATGTGCGGATGTATGACACGTTTAGGTGGAAGCAAGGTTTTCATGATGAGCTGAATAAATTTATTGAAGCCGGCGAGAATCATGCGAAGACATTGAAACATGATTCAATAATATGTCGATTGCCATGAGTGCAAGAATGAGATAGCATATAGAGATGTGAAGACCATCGGACAACATTTGATTACACGAGGATTTGTTGCAGATTACACAATCGGATTCGCCACGGTGAAAATGTTGTTGGTGACGTCGACTTCGATGATCTAGGAGATGACTCAAAACCCTAGAGCGGTTGTCTCGGTATGCGGTGAGCTTGAAACGTAAAGGAACCCCGAAGCGACAAAGTGAACTACGCGATGGTGATGGTTGGCATGGTATGGTCACAAATGTCATTGATGGTAGGAGAAAAGGTGATGTTGATGATGATGTCGTAGCGTGTGAAGGGGATGAAGATGGCGATGATTATTTTGACGAAATGCTTAATGCCCTTGGACCAGAAAAATTGCGGAAGAGCATGAAAGGTATAGAGAGCCTAGAGAGGGGTGAGAGCGACATCGAAGGAAGCGTATGGTGTTGAAAAGGGTTGTCCGGCACACTTCGGACGCTACTACATTTTGTGCTTGAGCTATTGATCTTGAAGGCTAAGTACGGTTGGTCGGATGTAGATTCAATGAAAAGAGCTATTGATCTTTTAGGGGAGGTTTCTTTTATTAGCTGCCCTTATAGTTATATTGAGTAGGGCGGCTTGTGTTATCGGCCGCCCCTCTTACCGCGTGACCACGATAGGGGCGGCTGGGGGAACCGCCCTACGGTGCTACCATCTGAAGAACGGAGGTTAGGGGCGGTTTCGAAAACCGCCCGCTGCATATTGATCTGCCCCTATAGAACCCATTAGTAGTAGTGCCATGAACCGCGACGGGAGGTCCCGCTTCTCAAAGCGGCACTCGGCATCTCCTCCGGCGTGGCGGATTATGCGATCGGTGGAGTCGTGCACCATCGCGATGGACTCCGCAACCGCTTCTCGGAACCCACATTCAGCGCTTTCTTCATCTTCCAAAGCCGGGACCGCGTAAGTAACCGGCCTTGGCCGAGATTTTGCGGCGTCATGGAATGCATCGGCAAAGCTGTTGTCCGCCATCGCTGTCGCCATCGTCCGAGAGCTGGCGTGGGTCGTGGTCGAAGGCGACGTGGCAGTTATTGTCGAAGGCGAAACATGATGACTATGAGTTGTGGAACTAGACTTGATGAGTAGTGATGGATATTAGATGACTTAATGTATGTTTGGATCATTGGATGTGATATATATGCCATAAATGAGTTGTGTCAGTGCTTGGATGTGATATATGATTTATATGTTATGTTTGTCAAGGTGGAATGCAAAAATAGAAATAAAAAAATATGGTCGCTTTACCGAGCGCTGCACTCGTTATATTAGGATTTCTTGAGCGATGCACTCGGTAAAGGCGGGAAAGTGGGTTCTGGGATCCCCAATTTCCTAGATATACCGAGCATGAAACTCGGGCAACCCCGCGCTCGGTGAAACTATATATGGTCGATTCACTGAGCATGGCATTGGCTCTCGGTGAAACGACCATATCTCTACCGAGCGCTTGACTGGCATGGCGCTCGCTAGAGAGGGTTTCCCTATTTTTTAAAAATTAAACTTCACCAAGCGCTCTGGGGTGCGGGCCTCGGTGAAGTGGTCGCTCTTGGCGATAGGGAGGAGGGGCTCTTGCAGAACTTGGCGTCAACGGTGGGCGACGCCGTCGACGTCGAGGCCAGCTTTAGCGAGAGGCGGTGTAGCGCTTGGTACATATTGTACCAAGAGGCCTAGTTTGGGCGCTCGGTAAAAGGCTGCTCCCATGCAAACTTTCACCAAGAGGCATCTACCGAGCACGGCTCTCGGTAGAGCCTGAACCAAGTGCTCTAGGCCATTTACCGAGCGTTTGCGGTGCTCGGTAGAGGACTAGCCTCCAGTAGTGTCGAGCGTGTCCTGGAGGTCGAGTGGGAAGCTGGAAGTTGTGACACGCGGAGCAGCTCGAGGAGGCGGTCGTGAAGCTCGGGTGCGCCGCAGCGGCGCCCACGAAGGCCTTGATGCACCGGCCAGGGTGGTGAACACCGCCCGGGCAAGCAACGTGCTGCGAACTATTGTGCCTTGCGTTGTCGTCTCGTCCTCGCACGCCTCCGTCGCTCCATGGCGGCAGGCCGCGCTCCGGCGGTGACCGAGGCGCTCCACGTCATCGTGTCATGCTCCGGCAGCGGCGGGTCACGCTCCATCGGTGCGGGCGGCAGAGCACTGCGGGAGGCGGCAACCGTGTGTCCCTCTTCCATAGACCCGCATGAGAAACCCTAGAGAAAATGCGAGTCAAATGTGTACAGCACGATGAAACCTAGAGTAATTTTGTAAAAAGGAAAAGTCAGTAAGAACATATTATCTTACTATAGTAATTGAATCATGCGTACTATACTAAAAAGATAATTATGAAGTTACCATTTCACCTTTGATTAAAAAATAAGAACAGCCACAACGCAATTACCGTCCCTATTCTACTCCCCCGTCCTATTCTACTCCCCACATTTACGGAGGAAACCAGTGGCGGGCCCAAAATTTTGGGTTTGGGTATTCAAAACGTAGAAGAGTATCAATTTTTTTTAACGTAGACTCCTAAATCCTAATGTCTGGCATGTATAACACCACATACTTCCAATTGTATAATATATAGCAAGTATATAACACCACATATTCAATTTGACTGCATTTTCTTTTTTTCTTTTCCAATATATTTACGTGTATACATTGTATATATGATTTTCTTTTGCCAAAATATTTGGGTACTCAACTGAATACCCTTGAATTACTGTAGGCCCGCCCCTAGAGGAAACGGAAGAAATTTTACGTATATGGCCCACCGACCATAGACACATCATTTTTCTCATGTTTCTTCTATCCTGTTTCCTCGAGTTTCCTCCAGCTTTCGTGTCATCGAATCAGTCGGTCTCGGTCAATGTGAGCCATCAATTTTTTCTCTAATAATTGTAAAAAAAAATCAAAAAAGATATCCAGACCCGGTATTCTGCGCTAAAAAATAATAAAAAAATTATAACAATAGGAGGCCCCATGCATCGTCACAAATAACGCAGAGTTTTCATAAAGAACGTGTGTGCACGGCCGCGAGGATTTGATCCCACGACTCCTGCAATAGCGTGAAGCTTCCTAACTCTCCCACCTAAACATCAAATGTGACTGCGTGCAAGATTATTTCCTTTTGAAGTAACCGGTCACTACTACCTGAATGATTTTGTGTGGCGGATGATTTTCATTTACCGTCCCTGAAAATCCGGATTAAGGGTGGATGTTACTTTTTGCCCACCATGGTTAATCTCTACAACATAAAAAGAACAAAGAGGAGACATTTTTTTGGTGCCACATTCGCTTTGAGTCTGCCCAACCGCCACCCCATACGAACCTGAAGGGGAGAAAAGGAAACGAATTGTCCATGCGACCTAATAAAGGAAGGAATTAACCATGTAATAAAGGAATGAATTAACCATGCATTAAAGGAAGGAAAAGGAAATGAATCGTCCATGCTACCTCATAAAGGAAGGAATTAACCACGCAGTAAAGGAAGGAATTAACCACACAATAAAGAAAGAAATTAACCATGCACGTTGGTTGTTGCGATAAAAAATAGAAAGGAAACTGTGACTTCTGCTCTTCCACATGTTCTCCTCTCGGTCGAAGGGGGCTTTTTTTTCTTTTTTAAGCTTAGGTGAGAGAAAATTAGAAAACTAAAAGATCCGCATGCACCCTCTCCACGCCCAAGCAAATTTAGAAGGTGCGGTCAATCACGCCCTCCACACAAATTTGGATGGTGCGATCCTCTCCACCCATGCGATTTTGAAAGGTGCGATCAATCACGCCCCCCCCACGCCCATGCGAATTTGAAAGGTGCAATAAATCACGCCCTCCCCGCGCCCATGAGAATTTGGAAGGTGCGATCAATCACACCATCCCCACCCGCACGCAAATTTGGAAGGGGCGATCCTCTCCACTCATGTGAACTTGGAAGTTGCGATCAATCACGCCCTCCCCACGCCCATACAAATTTGGAAGGTGCGGTCTCTCTAGCCTCCCCACCGACACCAATGGTCAAGTATGCATACACAGGTTCTTGATAATATTATTTTAGGCGAATTACGAAGAAGCCCATAAAATAGAGTTTAAAAACCCGCGATATCCATGATTGATTGTGTTACTTTCACAAAACTTGTTTAGATGAAATGTCACTTTAATATCATTGTTTAATTTTATAGTACTGTTATCTTATCATGCGATTCATGTATTTTTATACAAAATTTAGTTATCCGTAGCTTAGCACGCGGGCGTTTAACTAGTAAATTAAAAAATAACGGTTCTAGATGCGGGCCTGCTAGGCCCGGTCGGACGCCTGTACATGCTCGGGTTAGGGTTAGGATTGCCGCCGCTAGATCGACCCGTGGCGGGAGAGAGAAAAGGCGGGCCCCACACATGCCGCCACCTCGGCACTTGGCTGGATCCACTTGTTGGCGCACGGATCTGATCTGTGGCCGCCCGCCCCGCCACCTCGCCACGCCGGATCCGCCCGTGGGCTTGCTCTCGTGTGCCACTACCACGGATCCGCTCGTGGGGAAGAGAGAGATCGGGGTGAGTGATTGGGGAGAGCAAGTTGGGGGCGTCGGGTGGGAGCCGAGGTGGGCGTTGGTGCGGCGTCGGATAGAGCCGCGACATAGGCGTGTGGGTGAGTAGATCAGTGAGGGCTGGCCGCTTACGGAGGGAGAGGGGTGATGATGAGAATGAGTGAACTCAACCACGGCAAGCACGTTAGTATGTCCGCCACGAAAAATAGATTTTAACCGTTGTAGGCGTTTTTAAGTTATCAATTTTTATGGCGGACAAAAGCACCTGCCACGCTAAATAAAAAGGACTGTCATGGTTAATTATGCCATTAACCGTAGCAGACAAACAAAAAACCCTGCCGTGGTTAATATTTAGGGTGTGTCTTGTAAAATAAATTCTATAGTACTACGTGTAGGGCCATTTGGTAATGGGACGTAATATCAGCCGGTAATAAAAGGCACCCTTATCTTGCTTTGTCTTAACTAGATAAGGGGTGAATTTTAGTACCGGATGGTATTTTGACCCGATACTAAAATGGCTCGGGAGTCAACTTTGGTAATGGTTCAAGAACCGGACCAAATCCACACAAATCCATTTACAATCTTCAACACTTAAAAAACCAAACTAATCCGAAGCCATTGACTCATTCGTCCAAACCAATTCAAACCATTCCAAACCATTTAAGTGATTTTTAGCTAAATGGTTTAGCTTGATTGCAGGCGGTTTGCAGGTGGCATCGCTTTTAGCTAGCAGTTTTTTGGATAAAGGATGATAAATCCAGCTTCATCTATCCGTAGATAGAATCGGACCAATTATTACGAGTTCGAGAACCAAAAATAGTTTTCTTTGGGTACAATCTCCACCACGCTCAAAACCAACTAAACAAGTGAATAATTGATTTTGGCTAAACATAACCAACATGTCTACGTGACAGACCAACCCTTTGGACCGAAGAAGAAAGATAACGCCGACACTTTTAGGTGGCGCCCCGCGGTGATTAGTTGATCTTGTAGATCTTCATTCTGCTGCAAGCTTGCGCGACCGGCGTAACCAATGAGTTCCTCGAACAAGCACGCAAAAAGAGATTTTGGTTTGCATTTGTCAAAAACAACTTCATTCCTTGTTAGCCAAGTTGCCCATATAAGTGCAGATGTCGCTGTTAATAACAATGAATTATACTTTTTTGTTCCCCATTTTAGACCAATTATAGAATAAATCATTTATACTTGAAGGCGGTGTTAATCCAAAAAAGTATATGTACAGAGCGCCACAAAAGTATATGTCTGCTTTAGCTAGCAATTGCACTTTATTGTTGTTAAACCATTCTCATCCATTAAAACTATTAAACCAAACGAAACCAAACTAAACCATTATAGATGTCAAACCGTTTTGAACCAAACCAAATAAAACCACATGTACAACCAAACCAAAAAAACCGGTTCAAACCAAACCATTACCAGGTTGACTCGGGAGATTTTAAATTTGGACCTGGTACTAAAATGGCTCCATGCTAGCTTTAGGATTGGACAAAAAGCTAGCTAGCAAACGGTACCAAAATTAACGGCCGGCGACGAAAGGTCGTTTTTCAATTCCAGTATATGTTACCATCAAACTAGCCTGGACTCTGATATTATGCAGGTGCCACACACTGCGTGCATGGAGTCGCGGCCATTCACACTGCACACATGCTGGATGGAGTAGTTAGGCCAGTCCACACCTTTGTAGGTTCCCATCAGCGTCTACGCGGCAAATAAGGAGAGCTTTAATTTGCTTGCCTCGAGGCTATGCTATATAAAGGCTCGAGACCGCTAGCTGCAATAAGCACATCCAGACTTCCTTCCAGAGCAGCAGCACAACGATCGAGCTTGGGCGATCTAAGAGCAACGATAATGGCGCCTGCAGTAACCAACAAGACGATGGGGGAGCTGAGCATCCTCTGCATCGACGGGGGTGGCATCCGCGGCCTCATCCCGGCCAAGATCCTCGAGTACCTCGAAGCCGAACTCCAGAGGATTGATGGGTCGTCGACCGCGAGGCTAGCCGACTACTTCGACTTCATCGTGGGCACCAGCACCGGCGCCCTCGTCACCACCATGCTGGCCGCCCCGGACAAGAACAAGCGCCCACTCTTCACGGCCAAGGAGATCATCGACCTCTACAAGGAAGAGGGTCCCAGAATCTTCAGAAACGACCGCAAGTCGTAAGATGAACATCTCGACTTTTCGATGATGTCCATGCAGTATCAGAGATTCAGAATTGGGCTCAGCAAACTAAGCTTCCTTGTTTTCTTCAAAAAAAAAATTAAGCTTCCTTTATCATCAATAAAAAAATTGCAGGACGTGGCTAGATGTGTTGAAGGATGTCATCAACATCTTCATCAACCACTACGATGGCAGCAACGAGACCCTGCTCGGCTTGCACAACATGTTCGCCGTCGGTTCGAACTGGCTCGGCCCGATCGTCGACGCGCTGATCCACAGCAAGGGCCTTAGCAGTTCACCTGACGATGCTGCCAACAACGACGAGCAGGCGCCAGCGGCGATGCAGGACTATGTCCAGGAACACGCTGGAGCCATCCTGCAGGCGCTGTGCCATTCGCAGGGTCTGGCACTGGATTCTTCGGCCATCAAGGAGTTCGTGGAGGGCGTGCTGCTGCTGCTGCTGCTCAACCCGGATCTCCCGGATTTGGTCAGGCTCGCGCTCTTCCACCCCAAGTACGACGGCAAGGGCCTCTACAAGGTGATCACAGAGAAGCTCGGGGACCAGCGGCTCCAGGAAACCCTCACCAACATCGTCGTGCCCACGTTCGACATGAAGCGCAACGAGCCTGTGATCTTCTCCACCTCTAAGGTATATACTGTACTAAACCGGATGCATGTGTAGTGTACTGATGATGAATAATTCTGCTCATCATCTTGGTTTGAGCAACAGGCGCAACAGGAAAAGGTGATGGACCCCTGCCTCTCAGACATTTGCCTCGCCGCAACTGCTGCGCCAATATTCTTCCCTGCCCACAAATTCAAAACTTTACCTTTGCGCCAGTAAATTCCGAAGAGTTTAACCTCATCGATGCCGGCGTCTTCGCCAACAATCCGGTACGTAGTTCACCTCAACTGATGAACGGAATGTCACTTGAACTGATGAATAAATGAACCGTACGACATACAAATGTAATGTAGACCACAGTGGCGATGAACGAGGTATGGAGGATGATCGACAGGGGCGAGGAACTGCCGGTGGAGCTGTCGGCCATGGACTGCAGCAAGCTGCGCATCCTCTCCATCGGCACCGGCGTGGTGAACCACTCCTACACCGCCGACGAGTGCAACTTGTGGGGTGCCCTCCCATGGCTCTACAACGGCCACAACAAGACCTCTCCGCTGATGGACACGCTCAGCTACTCCTCTGGCTCGCTCGTCGACTACAACGTCGCCCTGCTCTTCAAGTCCCAGCGCTGCGCGGACAACTACTTGCGCATCCAGGAGGATAAACTGGACCCTGCTCTTAGAGCCATGGACAACACGAGCCACATGGACAAGCTGATCGAGATCGGGGAAACCCTTCTAGAGAGGCAGGTCTACAGGACAGACTTGGAGACCAGGAAGTACCAGCCGCTGAAAGGCGCAGGGACCAACAAGGAGGCGCTCACCAAGCTCGCCCAGGACCTGGTTGCTGAGAGACGCCGAAGGGGGACACTACTGCGCCGTCTCTATTAGTGAGCGACACCGACACTACCACTGTCGTCGCCGAGCCAAGGTCCAAGAGGCTCAAGTCTACCTACGTCGTGCAGTAAGCACATGCGCGGCCGGGGTGTCTCTGTCCGATCCCTCTCTCGTCTATACATATATATATTCGTTCCAGTGTATACTGTATAACTGGATAAAAACTCTGGTCCATCATATAGATAGATCAGCGGTCGTCATCAGAGAGGTCTAAAGCGTACGTAGTACGTCGCTATATATGTATGTGTGTGAAGCTGCATATGCATGCTGAGCTCAGCTGCATTCACTATCGATGGATTGGTGTGTAATAAGCAGTATACTATCTACTTATAGTGTGTTGGGTCATCATGAATAAATGTATCAAGCAGTGCCCACTGCCGTTTGTATGAATGTTTGTGTACGAGTTTCTAAGTGTTTTTGAACTGAGCTGCATGCATTAGACTCATCGCATATCGAGGCACGGTGCAACTAAAGTCACTCCTTATGAGCTGGTGGATAGTCAAGAGTCGGTGTTACCCGTTGAGGTAAATTTGGATGCAATATAGATTTGCTAAACAAAATGATCTATCTCCTACTATGTATCATGATTTGATGATGGACAACATCGATGAGGTAACCGACAAAGAGAATACAAGCTCTGAAGGAAATTGAGAAAGATAAAGCCCGTGTTGCAAGAGCTTACAATAAGAAAGTCAAGAGCAAATCGTTCCAAATCGGTGATTTATTTTGGCAAACTATATTACCTATAGGGTCGAAGAGCAATCAATTTGGCAAGTGGTCACCCAATTGGAAAGGTCCTTTTAAGGTGGTCAAAGCCATATTTGGGAGTTCCTATGTGCTTGAGTCAACAAGTGGAGAACGCCGCCAGAACATGGCAATCAACGGGAGGTATTTGAAAAAGTATTTCCCTAATGTTTGGCAAGAGACCTAGTGCTCTCCGGACAATGGCCGATGCATGTATCGCCCTTAGAACAAAAATAGCCGATACATAGTATCGCCAATAGTCACCGGACAACCGATGTGATGGGCATTCACGTTGTTTGGTTTTCTTGTTTTGTTTTCAGGTTCGTGCACCTCTCACCCGGAAACGGGGGGGTCATGTGTTAAAACCCAGGACATCCAACGTCGATGAAACCTTACCAAATTTTTTCACATGTCTACGCATACGATACCACGACAAGTCAACAAGTTTCAAGATTTTTCAACCGTTTGCATTTTCTATGATTAAAAAACTAATCACCCGCAAGTGAATGGTCATGTTCGGTGAAGCGACACGTTCAAAGTTTTGGGTCTATCCTGGATGAGGCCTCACATTGCACTCAAGATTATGAATCTCATTTTTGGTTCATGCCTGCCCTCTATTCGAATGGCTTCCAGTTTAAATTTGACTTATATAAGAAAATTCAACTAAAACAAATAAAATCAAAATATATACTAAATAGTTTTGAAAAATTCTCAAATTTCAACATGAGCTATGAGACATTGTACAAACCACACACAAAAAATTTGGATCCAAAATTAAAAAAAAAAAAAGATAATTTCAGCGGCGACGAGACTCGGCCCTCGGTACAATGATCTTACACGGGGCCTGCATTATGGCCCTCGGTGAAACTACCAATCTCTACCAAGGGTTTTACCCTACTCTCGGTAAACTCCCGGCCAGCTGGGTGCCACCTTCCCTTTCAATTCAAATTTTAGAATCAAAAAACAACTTTGGAATCGAAAATTCAAAATTTAAATATTTTACCTAGTCTACCAAGCGCCTCGAAAAATGGGCCCGGGAAAGGCCCTAACGAGTGGGGGGGGCTTATCCATTCTCTCCCCGCCCCCCCCCCCCCCTCTTCATACTCACTCTCTCTCACCACACACACACACACACACACACACACACACACACACACACACACACACACACACACACACACACACACACACACAGAAAACACGCGCCGCCGTCTTCCGCCGTCCGTCCGCCAGCGCCGCCTCCCTCTCCCGCCGTCCATCCGGCCGGCCGCCTCCTCGACTCCCATCCTCACCATCTGCGCCGCCGCCCGTACTTTCGCCCGCCAAAGCCGCCGCCCGTCGTCCTCGCTGTCCGTCCGATCGTCCCACCTCCCTCCATCCGGCCCGGCCCGCGCCTCCTCGCCTCCCATCGTCGCCGTCTGCGCGCCGCCGCTTTGCCTGCTTTGTTTTGCCGCTGCGCGCTCGCCAGCGCCTCGTCCTCGGCGTCCGTGCGCTGCGTCACCTCCCTCCCTCGCCGTCCATCCGGCCAGCCGCGCCTCCTCGCCTCCCATCGCCGCCTCCCATCACGCCTCCCATCCGACCGAGCAAGAGAAGGAGTGGAAGAGGAAGGAGGAGGGGAAGAGGAAGGGAAGGAGTAGGAGAAGAGGGGCCTTGCCCTCCCGACGGCGCCCTCCCCGTGACCACCCTCGCCTAGCCGTGTGCTCTCTCTGGCCGCACCCTCCCGCGACCACCCTTGCCGTCGGTGAAGGCAATGGTAACACTGTGAAACAACTAGTTGTGGTATATGTGGTAGTAATAGACTCGACATTGATATGTGTGTATGAATGTATATGCATATGTGGTTGTCGGCCTTCGTGCGGTACGTTTTATTGCAGGTTTGCAAACCTCACCGTGCAGGGGAGGTTCTGCCCAAATTTTGAACTTAACCCTATGTTTCTTTTGCGAGAGAGCGCGCGACGAAGTCGGGCGAGAGTACCCGAGCATTCCCGATCTTCTTCCTCCGTGTTGCGGGGCTGCCTGGACTGCTTTGCCGCGCCACCGCCACCGTAGGTATGACTATCTTCTAATCCAGTCGCATGGTCTTAAATTGCGGAATCTACTTAGGTGTCTCCCGTCCGAAACAGATACGGCTGGGACGATGATGAGATGAGAATTAGTGATGCCACTGAGTAAGCTGATGGGTTATCCATACCCATATTTGTTAATTATCTATTTACAATTACCCAGTGGATAAATATCCATTAGGTGTGGATTGTCCAATGGGTAAGAGACTAGGTAGCAAAACAAAGCAAAAACAAAAGCAAAAGCGAAGAACTAGCTAGCAAAGCAAAGCAAAAACAAAGAACTAGCTAGCAAAAGCAAAGAACTAACTAGCAAAGCAAAACAACGGGTGTAAGGGTATACCCTCCCTATATCTATCTTTGGATAATCAAAACCCTCCCAAACAACATGAGTATGGGTTTGGGTACGGGATTGGATACCCTGTGGCATCACTAGATGAGAAGGATGTGCGGAAGAGAACGATGTGGAACATGTGGGACCCGTTAATACTCAAATAAACCATGAAAGCTTGTCATGAAACTTTGCATTGTGAAAGAGACCCGTTTATTTCAAAGTTTCACATCTTGAAAATTGTGAGGGTAAACTCCATATTGAAACTGGAGGGAGTATAAATAACGACTTTGAATCAACAACCAACGTGAATCAAGAAAATCCATCGATTCCAGCCAAACATTATTGACCGAGCAATGAGTACTTCTGTGGAACCGAGCAACCAGCCTGTTCCGCTGCTCGGAGTAAATTAAATGAGCCACGTCCCTCCCAATCGTACTGGAAGTCGAAGAGATTCGCAAGGTTTTTGTTGGACATAAAACAACTCTGGCCGGTACATGTATCGGCCAGAGAGAGAGGACATAGTATATCGGGACCGGAGAGGTATCCGTTTGGGATGGTGATCCTAGACGGTGGAATTTATGGCTTTTTCAAGGTTTCTTGTCTCCCATCAATGGAGGTGAAGTAGTTTGGTTTTCTTTTGTAATGAGAGGATGTAACTTGTTTTAGTATCAATGGAATTTTCCGTATCGCAAAAAAAAAAAAAAATCAGGAAAATGGTGCAGGAGGCCTGCGCAAGCAGGAGTGAAATTTTTGCAATTTAGCCCTTTTTAAAAACATTTTTTTTACAAATAGGCCATCTGCAAAACATTTGCTGAAAATAGGCCAATTCTTCGGCCTTTTAGGACACCATGCCGAGGTATGTAGCTCGGCGTCATCTGACACAACGCCGAGATCTTGTCACGTCAGCAGCGACCAGGTCGTAGCATCCAGGTAAGTACCAACGTGTCATCTGGCTTGCAGCTCGGCGTTTAATGTTTTGACGCCGATGTCATCCACACCGGCGTTGGATCCATGCACGCCGAGGTCACCTACAGGTCACCGTACAAGCTAATAGTACAAGGGCACTTGTCCATTCATTATCTTTTGAAAAATCATAGAAAAATAAATATAAATCCCCTTGGCATGAGATCAATTCCATTATAACCATAATGTTACTACCCCATACGGCACAAAAAATACATGGATTGATAAAATATTTACATGGGTTTCAGGTTGATAAATGAAAGGACCCATCTCAACGTAACATAGAGTTTATATATCTCATATTTTTATAGAGACTAGATAATAGTTATAGTTTTATAGAGACTAGATAATAGTTATAGTTTTATAGAGACTAGATAATAGTTATATATAGCATTACATTCTTGTGGATCAAAAAAAAATCTTAGAGTGTACATAGTATTAGTGCTCTAGATAAGGTTTAAGTGTAGTGGGCCTTAGTGCCATACCGTGTGTTTGGTTGAGGTAGTGGAACCAATCCAGCTGGGTTCAACCCGTTTTTGCCTGTTTGGTTAGGGGTTGGAGGAGGGATGGAGCCAACCCGGACATTATATTTCTTGAATATGCGGGTTGGCTCCATCCGCCTAAATCTGGGCGAATGGAGCCGACCCTCGTTTCTCGCTCCCGGGTTTCGTTTGTCGGTAGCGTTCTCCGTTTGTCTGGCTGTGCAAGCGGGTCGGCAGCGGTGCAGACCCAGCAAGGAGCAGGACGCCCAGCAGCGTGAATTGGCGGGGTCCCCGAGGCCATTCGGCGGAGCAGGGACGCCAGCAGTGCGGTGGCGGCGGCGGCGGCCGCCCGCGTCCGTCGTAACCACCGCGGACGGAATCTCGCGCCCGGCGGTGTCGATGAAGTCGGCAGCTGATGCCGTAGTAGCTCGTGCGAGGTCAACAGATGATGGGCGACGCAACCCCAGAGTCGCGCGAGCAAGACACAAATTAGCCGGACGCCACCATGGCGGCTCGATTTCGGGGTTGACCGGACCCGAGCTACCACCACGGCAGTGCGGGATGGGGCATGCAACACCCAATGCTCCCAGTGGCAAGCACAGAGAGGGCAAGCAAGATCCGACGTGGAGATGGCCGGCCACTTGGGCGCGGTCCCCGCCGGTCGGCCGCCGCCGTCGTCGTGAACCTCGGCCGCAGGCGATCTGAGGGGTTGTGAACCTCGGCAAGCTATTATTCTGAATGTGTGCACTGCTATTTTTCTGAAACTAGTGAGCACGCCGCAATGTCTGCACAAAGTTTTTGTTTGGCAGACACATTTGTCTGCACAAAGTTTCTCGCGCTTGAAGTAAAGCAACGCAGACACATTGTTTGGCAGACACATTTGCCGAGGAAGCAGCCGCAGCTAAGGTTAATGTAGCAGAGTAACATGAACATATCAAACCAAGGAAAATCACCGTAAAAACATGTACTTGAAAGACACATTAATTTCGTGAACATATGTGAATATTTTATCCATCCATGTATTTTTGCCCCATAGAGGGTAATATTATGGTTATTATGAAATTGATCTCATGTCAAGGGGATTTATAATTATTTTTCTATGATTTTCTAAAGATAATGAATGGACAAGTGCACTAGTAGTACTATTAGCTTGTGTCAGCTTGTACTAGCTTCCGCTTATACTGTAGCTGTAGGTGACCTCGGCGTGCATCGATCCAACGCCAATGTGGATAACCTCGGCGTCAAATCATTAGACGCCGACCTTCAGAGCCGGTTGACACGTTGGCACTTTTCGTGGATGCTGCGACCGGGTCGTCGATGACGTGGCCTACCTCAGCGCGCTGTCGGAGTACGCCGAGCCACATACCTCGGCGCGGTGTTCTATCGTGCCGAAGTTTTGGCCTATTTTCAGCGAATGTTTCATCGGGGATATATTTCTAAAAAATGTTTTTAAAAAGGACTAAAATGTAAAAATTTCACCAAGCAGGAAGAGGATTCCCATCACCATCAGGCAGGAAGAGGATTCGGAGGATGACGAGTACGACGACGTGCCTCTGTTTCTGAGGCGGAGGAAGACGACGAGGATTTTGGGTAGTGACAGCGTTCACGATCCTAAAGAAGGCTCGCATGAACAGGCATCGGCAGAGGTGGCGGCATCGGCGCCGCCAGACGTGCCTGTTAGGACGAGGACTGCAGTGGCGAACGTGACGATGTTCGATGCCGACGCCCTAGAATGCGGCGTCTGCTTCCTCACCCTCAGGCCTCCCATCTTCCAGGTACCCAGCTATACCTGCCCACCCTTTCAGTTTTTCATGTTCGATTGGTACATTTCTTGAAACAAGTCTGCCGGAAAACGCAGTGCGAGGTGGGTCATGTAGTCTGCTCTTCCTGCCGCGACAAGCTGGAGGCCACTGGCAACGGCAAGTGCCATGTCTGCCGCGTCGCCACGCACGGCTACCGCCGGAACCATGCCATGGAGCAGCTCGTGGATTACATCCGCGTGCCCTGCCCGTACGCGGCACACGGCTGCGACACTACGCCGCCCTACCACGGTAAGGAAAGCAACCGCCAGGTGTGCCCGAAGGCGCCGTGCCACTGTCCCGGCGAGTCGTGTGGATTCAACGGCTCCACCTCGGCGCTCCTGGACCACTTCGTCCGCGCACACAAATGGCCGTGCACCACCAAGGTCAAGGCTGGAAAGACGTTCACCATCCGTCTGCGTGACGGATTCAACTTCTTTCTCCTTGAAGACCAAGGCCGCGTTGATGGTGACCAATCGGCCGCGAACTGCACCACCAGCATCCCATGCCGGCTGTTCCTCCTGAACATGACGAAGGAACGGCTTGGCCGTGCCATCTCGGTGATCTGCATCCATCCTCACGCATCTGCTGCCCACGGTTCTGGGATTCGGCCCGAATTTACCGAATTTCACTGAAATTCGTCCATTTCGGCCCGGCCCGGGATAAAGCAAAACCAGTCAAAAAAATTCGGCCCGATTTGAATTTGTAGCCCAATTTATGGTCCGACGAGAGCCCACGAACATTCCTTAACCCAGAAAACTCCCTCACGCTAGCAGCCTGGGCATTGTTCTTGCTCGCCGCCGCCGGAGCGTTGTCTCGCTGCTCGCCGCCGTAGCGTGTCGTCTCCGCTATAGGCATCGTGCGGGATCCATGGTTGCTTCCCAACATTCGAGCTCGCACCAGGTACGCTCCTTGACGCCACCCACAAGCCATGGTGGCTCCTCGACGCCCTTCGCCGCGCCATCACCGCATCTGACGTGGGGTCACCGCCAGATGCACCGCCGGCTGCCACCAGCGCGTCGTCGCTTCCCTCCCCATCATCTGCGTGCTCCATGCCGGCGCCGCATGCACCCTCTCAAGCCCACTGCCATTTCTGATAGTTTGGAGAAGTTCTGTTCAAATTTGTTCAAATTTGCTTAAATTTCATTCAAATTTTGACTGGATACCGGCCCGAATTTTCCGAATTTTCCGAATTGGAGCTCAACAGCCGCTGCCAATGGTGCTCAACAGCCGCTATCGACGCAATGCGAGCTGGTCTTCTCGCGCAAGGCCGAAGGGAGCCTGTGCCATAGTCACAAACAGTCGTCGGTGTTCAAAGTGGTCTGCACGAACCTTTCCATTGGGCTACCCAACCCTGAAGGCTGCTTCCAGTTCTTCGTGCACAACGCCGTTCTTGGGGATGGGGACAACAAGAATTCTATCCAGGTTAAAGTGCGTATCATCAACTAGATCAAACAGCTTGGTATGTGGACGTCAAGGATTGATCTCAAACCTGCTGTAACGTGCACAAAGCATATGCTTTACTGTTAGTCCTCCAATGGCCTGCATTTCATCTCCGGATCCGGCCTGCTTTGGGGATAACTTTGAAGGCCATAACGATCTTACGTCAACTATTTGCAATTTTGCTACTTTTATGGCTCTGTTCGCTCGAATTAGTTTAAGCTTGTTTCAACCAAAATCAGCTGGCTTATGTTATTCAAAATACGTAGTTTACTCCTACAATTTAATATTTTCAATTATTTATATTGGCAACAATATTTTCCATTCTTATTTCCTTAATTATTATGTGTGTTTCTTGTTTGTCTGTGCCCAAAGTCTGATGATCATCGATCCTAATTCTGTGTCTCTTCTACTCGCGTAGTTGGTTTTATCTCAGTGAATACAGAAACCATGACCTCTCAAATAGTGGCACCAAGAAGGCTATGAATTTAATTTCTTCTATGCTTTGTCTCAGATTAAGTCCAATTATTTGACTTTTGTCTAATTTTAACTCCAAGCAGTAAAACTTGATAAGTTTAGTGCCTCAATAGTCAATACTGTGTAATTTGACCTCTCAGTCTGATTTTGACCATTTTCATAGGCTACACAATCTCTCTGTCCCCACAACTCTGTTACCAACACCATCCGAAAACGTTACATTCAGTAATTTGGACTTCTTCACAGTCCAACTTGCTCCCTGCTGGATCTAATTAAGATTCAAGAAGTGGACTTTAAGTTAGATATTGTTACATACTTGTGCCATCAAAGAGCAGTGAATGGGATACTCTGTTTTGTTCTTTTTACATATGGGCGCCACAGGCTTAGAATAAGGGGCCATGGGCTAGAAGATATAGGTGCCATGGATGCTTGTGAAGGGGTGCCAGCATAATGGCAATGTTGATTTAGGCTATGTGAAATAGTAATTGGCAAATTTGGAGTTTACTAGCTGTTGCTGCCAACATGGTGGAGTGGATTGGTGAAGGCTGATGCTAATTTGCAGGGAGATCAAAGTTTGATGTCGAAAACTCACGACAGAGATATTAATGTGGGATAGCACAATCTTTTTGCACGATGGCTGTGGACAGTCCCTAGTGTGGGTTTAGTAGGAGATAATTATACGTGCATGGAAAATCAATTTAAATTAATTTCATGAGAGACTAAATTAGTGAATTTACTAGGAACTAGTATATTGCCCGTGCTAACGCTACGGTGATATGAGATATCTATGTTAACGAACATTAAATAATCATTCATCAAACTTGGTAACAACATGTCATTACAAATTTGATAAATATGAATTTCACTGTGTTAATGAATTTCTGCCGTGTTCTTCTCCATGAATCCTGTCAGTTGGATCTTCTTTCTTTCCACTTCATTCCATTAAAATACAAATGCTTAAAAACACCTCATTGCCATAAGCTACCATCCTTGATACAAGCAAATTAATGTCAAAACATGACACGAAGCTCCATTTTTCAGTTCTAATTCCTAAGAGACCATAAATGGCTAGTTAATCCAGGGCTTCATCACGTCCATCTTGACCTTGACATATCCAACTATCACCAACCCAAGCACAAAAACAGCAAATCAGAGGAAGCAATGGAACCATGGCCTGCATCGTCCATGTTGGGGTTGTCGTCGCTACTGACCAAAGCCCAAAACCCGATAAGTGAAACAATGCATAAAAAATCACAAGCAACTGCCAAGGCTGAGGTCATGCACGTCGGGAGGCCACATCATCCCTCGTGGACCCATTGGCATCATCCCTCGTGGACCTATTGCCAGCATGCCAGAATAGTGTGCTTGATGCCCCGACCTGCATTCACCACAAAATTAATTGAAGTTACAATAATGTTCTTGATGTCCAGCAAGGACTCTTGTTACTAATGATTGAATGGTAAAAGCAATAGAATCAGAGCTGTGAGCTGTTCAGATGCAATTTTCCTGCATTTGTTGTGAAAGAAAATTTGGATTGAACGATTTCAATACAAGGGATCAGAATTGAATATAGTCCCATGATATGGCTTTACCAACTTGACGTTCTTCTAAAAAATGGATATACCAATTACCAAATACAATGCAAATGAATGGTAAAAGATGACCACTGATTTTAATAATAGACAAAATGCCATAAACCGCCACTATTTCAGCACCACGTTTAGGTAATCCAGACATATTTTCAAACATATATATTCCTACTGTCCTACCCAGCTGGTAACAAATAAAAAGGAAAACAGAAAATGTGAACGGACCTTGTTAAAACTATGTTGAACCTCTATAACAATAGTTGAATAAAGAGAGAACGACAAGTAGTAATTCACATTTCATGAAGTATTCATTGCTATTTCACATCAAGTAGAGAAAACCACTGAGTATTAGTCACTGATTTACCAGATTAGTGAAAGAGACAAAAGTTAGCACCTGAGTCGAAACAGTTAGTAGTAACCAGATTTTTTTATTGGGTGTCAAAAATCATGGATTCAATGAATAAGTCAGTACATGAATAATCCCTATATTTGATGATGTTCTTCATCAGTTTAATAGTAAGACAAATATTCAGTTTGTACCCTTTCTTGCTATGCCAAATATTTGAATCATGCATGGAAGATAATGGGACATGGAACTGGTGTCAGTTTAGGCAGAGAAGTACTTTCTGAAACTGCTAGCAATAGAAGTTCTTCCCACAGCCCGAATTACAGACAGTTAATTGGTAAATTCGACAAATTTGAATGTTTTCTCCTGAAAAATCAAGGCACTGGCCATACCTGTTGATGCATTTATATATGATAATCAAGGCTCTTGGCATTTTCTCTTGGCATTTTCAGGTGCGTATATATATGATAATCCAGATGCTTCTCCAGGCCAGCAACTCAAACTGAATCTTTACATGAGAAATTGGGCTGTGGAAGTAACAGAAGATCTTTACAGCGGTTCCTGAACCTAACAATCTCGATCTTGAGAAAATATTCTCAGCTCCTCTTTGCAAATATTCGCACATGAACAATCTACGCACTACTCAATGGGATCAAATCAGATCAAATGAGGACAAGTAACCAGATCAAATGAGAAGTGAACAACATCATGAGTTGGATCGAGTACACGATAGAGTAAACCAAGATTAGAGGTGACTGGATCTACTGACCTGGCCACCACCAGCTCTTGCCGCTAGGCACCTGCTACCTGATATGTGGCGATCCAGTTGACATCCATTATCCAGCATGTCGAGCACGGAGTCGTCGTTGGCGAGCATGCGGCTGCCGCACCCTTCCGCGGCGGCGCCCCTGGCCAGGTCGCAGGCGAACCAGAGTTTGTCCCCATGGGTGCGCGGAAGAAGGCGAGCCCAGCCTCTCGCACGGCATCGAGCAGCTCCCCCTGGGCCCCTGCACGCCATGCCCAACCACATGGAAAAAGGCGCCCCAGTCCGTGCGCGCGGCGCGACGGCATCGGCGGCGATGGAGGACGTGGTCGACAACCAGCACAGCGTGGCGGCAACGGGGAGGGCGAGATGGCCGGGCGGCTCTCAGGCGGCTGGATGAACTGCACCTCCCACCCGCGCCTCCTCCACTCATGCGCAGTCGCCACGATGGTGCCCTCCCGGATCCCGTCGTCCTTCCTTGGACGGTGGATGCCGGCGCCGGTGGCGTGCGGCCAGGGCTGCGGCGGCGGCGGACGCGGCAGCCCGCGTCGGGAAGGATCCTAGACGCGAGGTAATACCGGCGGCATCAAGGGAGGCGGCCGGACCGTCCAGATTTTTTTTTTTAGTGGAAGAAAATAAAATAGGAACGGGATGTGAATCGAACCCTCGCCGCCTGAAGGGGTACCGGGAGGAGCATGAGTCGTGGGTGTAAGGCTTCACCGAAGACAGCTTTGAATCACAGCGGGCAGGCACGTGAATCCTAACGGATGGTGTTCTTGTGCCAAAAATAGAAAGAAGTGGGACATGGCGCCCTGGCGGCAGGTCGCGGGGGCGGGCAGTTTGTCCCCCATGGGTGCGTGAGGAAGAAGGCGAGGCCCGGCCTCTCGCACGGCATCGGCAGCTCCCCCACACGCCATGCCCAACCACATGGAAAAGCGCCCCAGATCCGTGCCTTGGCGAATCGGCGGATGGTGTTGCTTGTGCAAAAATAGAAAGAAGTGGGACATGGCGCCCACGGCCGGTCGCGGGCGAACCCGAGTTTGTCCCCCATGGGTGGCGGAAGAAGCGAGCCCGACCCTCGCCGCGGCATCGGCGGCTCCCCCACGCCATGCCCAACCACATGGAAAAGCGCCCCCGATCCGTGCAGCGGCGGCGGCGGCGTCGGCGATGGAGGGCGTGGTCGGCGGCCGGCAAAGCGGCGTGGCGGCAGCAGAGGCGAGATGGCGGGCGGCTCTCGGCGGCTAGATGAACTGCACCTCCCACCCGCGCCTCCTCCACTCATGCGCCAATCGCCGCGATGGTGCCCTCCGGATCCGTCGTCCTTCCTTGGGACGGTGGATGCCGGGCGCGGTGGCGTGCGGCGAGGCTGCTGGCGGCGGCAGACTTGGCGGCCAGCGTCGAAGGATC
Source organism: Hyparrhenia diplandra (assembly GCA_015847255.1). Classification (NCBI taxonomy): domain Eukaryota; kingdom Viridiplantae; phylum Streptophyta; class Magnoliopsida; order Poales; family Poaceae; genus Hyparrhenia; species Hyparrhenia diplandra. The sequence continues at coordinate 105,122 of JADLZK010008719.1, forward strand.
CTAGACGCGCGGGTAATACCGGCGGCATCAAGGGAGGCGGCGGACCGTCGGACATTTTTTAGCGGAAGAAAATAAAATAGGAGGGAGGATGTGAATCGAACCCTCGCCGCTGAAGGGGTACCAGGGAGGAGCGTGAGAGTGGGTGTAAGACCTCTGGACAAACTTTGAATCCTAGCCCTTGTGCGTGAGATCGACGGATGGTGTTGCTTGTGCTAAAAATAGAAAGAAGTGGGACATTATAGTAGAGATTGATACGTTTATTATGTGACATGAATTTATTTATTTAATGTTGGACGATTCAAATGTCAATTATATAACAATGGCAATTGACTACAAATAGAATAGTGCAAAGATCACATTTAGAACATGTTTTGGTTTTTGGTGCAACATGCATGCATACGAACTTTGTCTTTAGGATTAAATTTCACTTTAGTGTTAGTATTTAATTTCACTGTAGTTAAAGGTTTTTTTTTTTTGGCTTTGGGCCTAGATGCCTTGTATAGATAACATTCTTTCATTTAATGGAAAATACAAAAAAATGGGTTGTAGGCTCCCCTGCAATTTCCGTCAAAAACTCACGGTATTTATATCTTATTTTACTATCTAGCTTAAAAGTTTATTAATTGTCCCATAGCAATGTACGGGCATGAACCGTATTATCGGTTCAAGAAAAATGCCGCCCGCCACAGTGGTACCCAGACTTATGTCAACCCCTGTTTTGTTAGTGCCTAAGGGAATGTACAATCCACTGACGGAGTCCGTCTCTACGGGCCTCGAATCTATCATGTAGACATGTATAAAGAGGACATGTCATATAACCCACAGACGAGACACTGTCTTTAAACTATTTAATACATGCGCACACTGGATTGGTGATAAAGGCGCTTCAAGTCGACGACTCTTGTACAACACACGACGAAGTTGTCTCTAAACATTGGAGTACGAGCCCAGGTCGTCTTTTCGTGAAGAGACAAGACTACTGTCTCTAAGCAATGGCAAAGAGGTTATGTGAAAAAAGAACAACTTAGAGACAGCACGAAAATAACAGTTGTACATGCCCTGTCCGGCTCAGACTCCGAGTACCCAGACTTCCGTATTATCAAGACTTGGATGGCTATGGTCCGTATTGTCAAAAAAAGGTCGTACTCGAGTCGGATACATATTTAGCAGCAGGACTTTACAAACAGGATCCCGTCGCAACCTCTGCCTGCCTCAGTACCTACGCGCAATAGTCCCGGAGATAGAGTCGGCGAAGGAGGGGTGCCGCCACCACGACGCAAACAGAGTTACAGAAGGTCATGGCCGACGTGCGGATCAGGCCCATCTCCTACTCCCGTAGCCAGCGGCCAATGTCGTCGTCGGTGGTGCAGCGAGGTGAGTCGTCGGTCAGCACCAAGCGAGCTCGTTCTTCGGCGCCGCCTCAACGGCGGCAGCTGCCGCGTCGGACCCCACTAAGCTTTTGTCCCTACGACGACAATGATGACTTCATCAGCAATGATGGAAGCCACCGCTGAGACAATGATGACGACCGCAAAGAAGACGAACGTGGCTCATCAAGGGACGATGATGGGTTCTCCGGTGGATCTGATGATGCCGACAGCGGTAATTGTCCGCATCATTTCACATGGATCTGATGCGGTCGTTGAAGCCACCGCATGAGATCGTCGCGGGGGATCAGGCGGGTGTCGCCGTGCGGTGCTGGTGCGAGTGAGGGCGGAGGCGGCGCCGGATCTGGTGAGGAGGACGGAGGGAGCCGAGGGATGGATTGCTTCAGCGTCAGATGACGATTGATCCCCCGGCGGGTGGGTTTGGCGAGGGAGCACGGAGACCGAGGAGGAGGAGGGTGGTGGAGCTGCCGGCGCGGAGATCACGGTTGGGGAGGTGGTGGAGTGAGGGGAAGTGGGGAGGCCGTGCCGTGATGAGGTCGTGTTGCCCTTGCCGTGCCGGGAGCCATTTTGAGCCGTCATGAGGTCGAGGTCGTGTGGCCCTGCAAGTGACAGGCCAACATGCGGGTGACACGCGGCCGGCCAGCCAGCCACCTTTGCTGATCGCTGTCGGTTCCTGCTGCTGCTGGCAGAGGAGCGCATGGAGGGAAGGAAATCTGCGTGCTTTGCGCTTGGCACTTTTTTTTGAAAACACGCTTGACACTATTGATATTTCTCGGGCAAAAAAAAAAAAAAAACGGTTTGAGCGGTTTCAATGACTTATCTAGTCATCTAGAGTGGCATGAGTATTGAATCTCTTAGAATTTAGTTATATTGAAGTTCTCAAACTTGTTCTAAGATTCCATCGAGATCTCGCGACTCTCAAAACACCAAGTCCAATATCTCACACTTTGGTCTAGAGTGCCAATCTAAGTATCGGAACTTATCAGAGGATATCATCTAGGTCTAAATAGACATCGGTCGCCACTCTGCACCCCGACATCGTATGCAATATGAAACTCAGTGGTTGAGATCTTGAGCAATGGGTCTCACACAAGGCTAATATCCACACTTCACATTCTAGAGCTCAATCTCGTTGCTCTTTCTGCCTCGTACATAGTGCTAGCTGGTTATATGTATGTTCTCGCTAAGTCGCACTGGTGAGATCTACTCATGTGGATAAACCATGCATTGCTTGTTGTGGTTTGCTTCAGGATTAGGGCTATCCTAATGTCATCTATATAATAGGACCACATCAACCATAATGCCCACCTTAACATGCAACTAATAAACACTTGTATTTGCGAAACCATTCATCGGTGGATGAAGTATGATATAGAATAAAATAAACCACCCATTGTGGGATTAAATGATTTAATAAGTGCAAAAAATTTCAGAAGGAAGACAGAAACAACAACAATTTCTCATGGGTATAAAGTGTAAGACCCATAAGGCCAGCCCCGTCGCTCCATGCTAGTTTGTAGCACTAGCTTGTCTATGTGCAGCAGCCAAATTACCAGCGTTGATGGCTTTGTAGAGGTTCGAGAGAGGTGCCTGTAGGAGCGACTACATGCTAAACAAGCGTTCCGGAGGAGATTGTTGTTGCCTCATCCTACGTAGTGGTAAAAATTTCTAACAAACTGTTCCGACGAAAGGTGTTCGCCCCGGCCGCTGCTGCGTTGGTGTGATGTGCGTCCCCCTGTGTGTTCTTGTGTGCGTGTTCTCAAAAAATTTATCTAAGGCATACAGCTATGTTAGCTCGGTTGGGCGTGCCCTAATAATGTCCACCTTAACTTTCTAGAAGGAAGATAAAACAAGAGTGTGTGCATATAAATTTATCATGGGTCTCAAGTAAATAGAAAGTTGATGATGTGACTTGTTTCCTGCCATCGAAATGACATTCTTGTGTTTTAAGATCTTATAATTTTTAAGTTTGTGTCCATCCTCGTTCCCTTGTTTTTTCCTACTTCTTTGTGTTCGCAATCCTTGGTTGTTAAAGTTGATATTTGAGATTGAAATGGTATTGTTTGTATTATAAAAACTTTGAGGTTCATGTACAATCCGGGTCAGATTGTTACGGGCTCACTGGAATTCGTGAAAATTAGCAGGGAATTTGGGTTAGAAGCAGGAATAGCAAAAAGGGAAAAGCAGGGGCGAAGCAACGTTTAGGCGGTTTCAAGTTTGGGACCTGCCTCTCCATCCTCCCCCGTCCTCCACCCCTCCATCCGTCTCCGCCCTCGCCATCGCCCTCCAAGCAGCGTCTCTTTATTCGGCTTGTCCCCGCAAGACCCTCCGACACCGCCTTGGCAAGTGAGCCTCCCACCGGCTCCGAGGACGGCGACTTCCTACCCGCCGATGCGGATTCTTCTACATCCTTGGGCGTCGGCGATGAGTCTTCTTGGCGACTTCTTCAACCACTTGAAGGCTTGGCGCGGGCGAGGCCCTTCCGCACCATCGCAACCACGCGTCGCCGACGACCTGCCGCCGGCGACGCCTCCCTGCGGTGCTCCCCGGATCTAGATCTTGGGTCCTTTTTGTATTTGGATCCTATTCCAAGGGCCTAATTGTAAGATCTCTGCTTTAATCGAATATATTTGGTTATTGTCAAAAAAAAAAAAAAAAAAAAAGTTTGAGTTCTGTTATTCGATAACCGGTCACACCTCCCTCTCAGGCTTATATTCCGCCTGCTCACAGGCTCGGCCTGGGCCGGCCACATAACAAGCCCAACAAACATAAACGAGGTAAAAGCCCACGCAGGAGCCCAGCTATGAACTACTCAGCCATCAACGCTCTCACCCCTTTGTTCGTCAGCGTTGCTCCTCTTCCGAGCCTTCCGCGCCTTGGTAGATTTCCAATCCACCGTGCACAAAAAGATTATATATATTTTTTGAATCTTTGATGAGCAAAATGAGCCAGTAACAACTCTAAGAAAGGCAGCATGGTTCTGACCGTTGATTACTGTTTCGCTGCGTAGCGTACAATGCCCGAGGTCCAATTCCCAGCGTGCGTGCCGACGTTACGCGGCGCGGCTTGGTGGTGGCGGCGAATCGTTCGTTGTGCACCCGACCCAGCCGGCCCAACCGTTCGTCGGTGCCATATCTTTTCGCATTTTGGACTGTTGCATCGTGTCCATGTCCATGCTGTTGACTGCTGAGCGTCCATGCGAGGAACGTGTTTGTGCGACTCACAAGTCACGCTTTCACCTTTCACGTTTGGCCAAGGGGAAGACGATGTACCAACTTTGATTTCCGACGGCCAATTTAAGACATCTGGGAACTGAATCACATGCCAATACTATTTGAGCAAGTCGACTTCACTGAATGCACATGTATTTGTATTGTCATATAAACATGTCTGTTCATGAGTTTTGGATGTGCTCCCACACTGGAAAGTTTAGTGCCTTGTGTCATTTACAACGTTACTTGTGAACTTGCAGTTTCAGATTTCTTGTGTCACATTCCACTATTCTTGATTTTCAGGTTGAGGGGAGGCTGAGGCACACATGATGCTGTCACCACGAAGCCAACATATGTCATTTTGCCTTTGATAAGATGGAGATGATGCATTTTGTACTAAATCTAGTTAGATTGTGCAAGCAAACATATGACTTGTGCATGCCATTTAACCTAGCTAGGTTGTATGTATGCCTTTTCTTTTTGTAACCATGACCTGTCATGGATCAAGATGATAGAACTTGATGAGACCTGTCATGCATGGCTCAAGATGATAGAACTTGATGTTTGTAAAATGTTGGCTTCAATGAAAAATTGAGATAGCTTTATCTCATAATGTGGTTGATAAGTGTTGTGGGCACATATGTATATGCTTGATGAACAGTAACAAACTATTGATGTTTATTATGTATATATGAAATATGGTTTTAATGTGAAAGTGCCATTTGATATAGACGGATTATTTGTCGCTAGAAAGATTTATACCTTCTGATCATCGGTCGCTAAAACGTCGCGACAGAATATCGGTCGCTATATCTTTTTGCGTCCAGCTATCGGTCGCTATAGGGTGATCGGATGCTATAGACCTATAGCGACACCAGTTACAGCGACTTATACATCGGTCGCTATAACTTTATAGCGACCGATGATCCGACGCTATAGCGGCTTATAGCGACCATTTATATGACGCTATAGATTGGTTGTGGTATAGTGGTCACTGGATTCAATTCCGTTACACAATTCATTGCCAGCATCCAAAAGTTAAGCTTGTTTTTATCATTAGTTGCAGAAGAAAAAGTTGCATCGCATCAGTTTCTAGTATATATATATATATATATATATACCCACTGAAGATGCATAAGTGCTACTGTATATATAATATTACAAGTACACGACATTCTTCTTGAAGAGAAGCGCACGCATCAACATCAGGAAGGAAGATGAACCTTTGCTGCTGCGCTTCAATGAGAGTCAATCAGCTCATGTCAAACAAGACATGCATGGAACTCATTTCAAGGGATGGAATTGTGTAACGGGTCACGAGGGAGGATCGGTGGCACCACTCGTCTTCGAGGGTCCAGCGCGCTCCACCATTACATCGTATAATTGTCGACCATTCTGTAGTGTCATAGCATTGGTTGAATACCGTGGTATCGAAAAACAAACTTTGTTTAGCTGGGTGAGTGAGCTTACGAATATAACCGGGAAGAAGTGGATTTGTCCTTCAGCCTTTGTTTGGGTCTCCTTGAAGTAAACCAAGATAGGAAATTGTGGCCACCATAGTTCCCAATTTACAAACGTTGAGTACCTACGAATGTACGTCTTGGGCTATTAGATTGTGAACCTGTTATCGTGATTGATAAAGAAAACTGACAGGACTTAACAGGTCTGCGTACTTCCATCGGTTCTTGCCGCCGACAAATACATTTTCACTTCACCTGACTCCTGCAGCTGCTCTCCAACTTTCACCTCCTACATGAGACAAGTTCATGAATAGACATTATGAGGAAAAAAAAGGTCTTTACAGCATTTCATATGCAAAGAGCCAAATATTGAGTTCAGATAATGGACTCTTCATCTAGTTTTTAAAGGAAATGGCAGCTCTGCCACTCAATGTAGAGACTAGAGAATGAAGCTGTGAAATACAAACGGTTGGGAAGAAGCCACCATGTGCTACACCATCCTGTGAAGGACAGCACTAAGCAGCCCCTTTAACAATTAATACAGGCGCGGTAGTGCCAGGATGCAAATATGGTTACACAAACTGGTTCATCTACTTTTTGTCCCCAAAAAACATTCTGTGCATGTACTCTCATCATGCAATCCAGCAAACAAGTATTTTCATGAGTTGACTGGCATGCTCTCTGATGTTTACTCTCAAGAAAAGTAAAAGGGTACGAACCAGGGCCTCATTATCAAAGACGAACCTCACTCTTGTAGTCTGCAGAGAAACAATGCAACAAGGCAGACATTAGAAAAAAGACAATCATATTTTAAAACGGAAAGAGGGCCTAGAAAACATCACTATTTATATGCTCCATTATTTAACTTGCAGATGCTCTTCTAGAAAAGAGTAGAATTTTCTAATGATGTGTCATCCTCTAGTTTAAATTTTTAGAAACAGTTAGCCTACAGAGCGTTGCACCACAGAATGAGGACGAATGCCTTGTGAACTAGTGGGATAAAATCATTGATGGAGTGAGAGAACAACTTAAGAAAAGTCTTTGAGGGTATGTCACCTAATGTAGCTAGAGTGCGCTTATGCTTGCCAGTGAGGGGCTAGAGGCATTTCATTCCTCCTTACCCTCATGCCGTTGTTTTTTAGGTCGAGATCGGTTTTACTTTGGGTAAATTAAGGCGCTATTGCTGCATGTAGCTCTCTCTAGAGTGAGTGTGTGTGAGTTGGTTTGTGCCAGTTTTCAAACCTTTTTTTCCTTCTCTTGGGAATATAATGATATGCATGTCTTTTCAATATTTGAGGAAAAAAAGACAATATATATTTATATGCTCCATGAGCTAACTTGCAGATGCTATTCCAGAAAAGAATAGAATCCTCTGCTGATAATCATAAACTCAAACAGATGTTTTGAACTCCAAAAGCAGCCCGGTAAGGGTATGCTGACCTGGAACAAAAGAAGAAGCCCCAGCAGTCCAACAGGTGCAGCAGCTAGAAGATTGTCTGCATATGCAAAACCACTAGCAATCCCTGCATATGGACAATAGCTGTTATAAAATACCATGATAAACACTTGCCATCTTCTTGTATCGATGTAAAAGTACATGCTAAGAGATGTTCTGCTTACTAACTTTAGAGCTCACCAAGTATAGCAATTGGTAACCTATAGTCGGGGTCCGGGACAAGTGTTTCTCTGGCCACTGACTTCCTTCCAAACTAGAAAGGATAGTTGCAAATTAAATTCACTTGTAAAGAATGATCTTGTGACACAATTTCTATGTAGCAAACTTGCAATGAAGTCATGCATGGTAAAAATTTAGTTTTTATAAGAACACTTGTATATTATCACCATGTGAAATTAGTTTAATTAACAGGTGTGGCATGGATTTGAATGAATCCAAGGTTTGAAAGGGAGACGAGAAAAACGCATGTCAGGTTAAGCATAAGTACATAGATGACCAGTAAGAGCGAGAGAATATGCAGAGTTAGTTAAGATGGCTGCTGGTAGTGTAGCCGACGCAAGGTTGCTGGTGTGGTTTCAGGTGACCTGGGATTAGTAACCTTGCTGATACCCAAAAATCTGAATCGCCTACCTGGGGTCGTAGCCTTGCTGCACGCAGCTCGCCGCGCTGTTCCTCCCATGCGCCACACTGTTGTGACCCGCACCGCCACCAGCCCACCAAGCGCCGACCACCACAAGCCACAGCACTACCTCGAATCAAGCCGCCACCGCCGCTCGCCGGCTGGATGAGCCGACAGTTGCTTGCGTGATAAGCTCTTGTCGCCCACATGCCTGCGTGCTCTTGAGTTGTTTGTGTTGTTTGTTTGGTCACAGATCGAGATTTGAGAGAGAGAAAACGGATAAGGATGATGAGGACGACCAGAAGAGTCACGTGATCTTCTGCTGGTCTCCTAGACATACACGTTATGGGCCTTGGGCCAGGCCGTGACGAGAAGTCGATAACTTCCAGTGCTGCACCTTTGTGGAACTTCGGTTTGATCGGTTGTTCGGTTTTCCAAGCTTCAGAACCGATACCGACACCGAACACCCAAGTTGCCGGAACCTGGAACCGAAACCGAGAACCAAAAAAACCAAAAATTCGGCTCGGTCTACGGTTTTTGTTTAAAAAATGCCCAGGCTGACTGATACTTTAGGGACCTCTGAACTGGGTTTCTTTCCTGTTTTTCTGCTGTAAGATGGTTTTTCTGCTGTAAGATGGTTGTTGGCAGTAAGGTTGCTGATGACGGTAAGAGCAACTCCAGCGAGAGTTTCTACTCAAGCCCCCAATAGTTTAATATGGGGTCTGTGGTTAAAAATCCATTTCCAAGCAGGGGCCCCTACTAGGGACCCGAAATTTGTTGGCCCAACAAAAAACTACCCCACAACAAAATAGGGGCCTTGATTTAGGTCTTACTGCTGGAGTTGCTCTAAGGTAAATTGTCCGATTAGTGGAAGTTGGGCTAAATTCCCTTTTTGTAATGTCAAGCTCTAATTCACTTGGCGGGGCGACGGTCGTTGAGGGTGTCTGGACGGTGACGTTGTCCGCAGAAGACGGTGAGAATTGGGGCCATTTGCAGATGCAAGAGGGTGTGAGTATGCAGTGGTGATGGAGCGGATCGGGCGATGTGGACATTTGTGATGGCCGGTGAGTGTGTGAGGGCAGTGGTGATGGTGCGGATTGGTCGGAGAGGGAAGAACGGTGCCCGCAGTGACAGAGGGCGGCTGTTGTCACGCCGTCGACGGAAGAGGCGCAGGGAATTTGGGGTGGAAGCAAGAGGACACGACACGCTGGGCAGATTTTGTGGATGACCCGTGAAGGCTCCAGAAGTCCAGAAAGACTTCGTACGTAGGTGTGAAATGGACAGCAGGGATTGTGTTCGGGATTGATCAGACGCTAGTAAAAAATGTTTAGGTAGTAAGTTTCGTAGTATCTTAAAAAAATATATATGTAAACATACTCAAAGTGATAAATGAGTATGAACCCATACACAATGGTTTTCTTAAGAAAGGAGTAACTACTCCTGGGAGTATAGAAAACTTCCAAAATATCTAGAGTTCCAAAGAAAATATATAACTTCAAATTTTCAGAAACGATATGGCCTCAAAGGATCTTATTTCCAAAATACAGTTTATGTGACGTAGCAATTAGCTCGGTGCTGGCTAAAGCTTTTTCTTTTTCATCTTCGATATCTCTCTTTTCAAAGCTTTTTGCTTGATGATAGCCAGACATTGGAGAACGATCTACCACAGTGCATTGAGCTCGTTGACAATGTCTACTATTTTAGGTCTCGTATTCTGATCAAGGTCCACACATCGTAGACCAAGTTTGATGCAAGCCATTTGTTGACGGAGATTATCTTGATCATTTTCGTCTAATCCTTGGTATTTTGATACCATGGTAGCTGTATTTTCAGAGTCTCTTTTCACCTGCGTACAATGTTGAAGGTACTGATTAACGCGCTTTGATGACATTAATGTAAAAACAGATCTGCTGAATGAATCTTTCTAAAGAAATCTTCACAAATTCGAGTGATATTTCCACTTACTTTACTAATAAAATCCCTTGCAGAACCTTGGTCAACGCCGGCACAATTTTTCACTTTCAAGGTTATCTCGATTATGATTAGTCCCAAACTATATATATCAAACCGGCACGAGATTTCATTTACTTGCTTGTATAGATACTCTGGAGCCATGTATCCTCTGAATGACATTAACATGTGGAGTGTCATAAGCATTAATCGATGTGCGAAGAAAAAACTCATACGTGCATCGTTATTAATGAAGCAATAAGCTGAGACCATCATAAAGTTAGTGCGTAGCTTACACTGATCCCACCGAACTTTCTGTGTTGATTCGGGATTGTTCTGGATTAATGATTCTGGAGTATCCAAAATCCGCAATCTTCGGGGTCATATCGCGGCCCAACATTATATTTTGAGGCTTGAGATTCAAATGGATAATGGGCTGTCGCAGTGTATGTAGAAACTTTAGACCCTGACAGATGCCTTGGATAATTTTGAAACGTGTGTTCCAATCCATGTTGACATTTTTATCTGAAAAAGTAAATACTTGAATTATATAATCTCTTTAAGAGAATCACTTCCCGTAGGATATTTGTTTCGTATATGAGGAATTTACGCCAAGATGTCAATAAAAGATAAACTTTATTAATAAAAAACAAAACAATTAATTGATTATCATCGCCGGAGATGCCGGGGAAAGAGCTTTACTATCTAACTGCAACGACCCATTGTTCCCCGGAGTATGACTAGTCATTGAAGTCATTAGGTCAGTCTCAGTAGGAGTTTTACAAGAGTTTCATTTGCGTTAAATAGCCTGCCATGTAAACATTTTTTTATGACCACTAGTAACAAGTTTGTTTTGCATGACGGGCGAAATTCATTTTGGGTGGCGGGCAAGTGTGCTCGTCACCTTGGAAAGGTCACGCAAAATATTTTTTTGTCGTAGCCGGCTGGATCCCGCTGCCACCGCTGCCGAGCCTGCCACCGCCACGGTGGAGCTTCGCTGCTTTGGATCCACCGCGCGGGCCGGATCCCGCCCCGCCGCCGCCGTCGAGCCTGCCACCACCGCGGTGGAGCTCGTTCTTTGCCGGATCCACCGCGCCGGGGCGGATCCCGCCCCGCCGTCGTCGAGCCCGCCACCGCCGCAGTGGAGCTCGGCTGCTGCCGGATCCGCCACGCCCGGGGCGGATCCCACGCGGGGAAGGGAGGGCGGTGCCGGTGCCCACCGCCGCGCGGGGCCGGATCCCGCCGTGCAGGATCCCACCGCCGCCAAATACGTCGTGGACGCAGCTCGCCCGTGGAGGTCCGCCGTGGACGCAGCGGGCGGGTGGTGGAGGAGGACGGGCTGGGAGGAGAGGGGTGGTTGCTGCCCATGGTTGGCGGTGGGGAGGGAAAGAGGATATCGGTGGGGTGGGAGAGCGTTGGAGGAGGAAGAGCGGCGGTGTGTGGAGGGAGAGCGGCTGAGTGAAAGTGAGAGGGTGGGGAGAAAAGGCCTAACTTCTTTATATATGGCCCGATAGGAAACTCGGTTTAGGCTTGGGCGTGGGCCTTGCTGTATTTTACATGGCGGGCCTTTTAACCTGCCCGCCTCGAAAATGGCCACATTTTACGTGGTTAATCTATTTTTGCGTGACGGGCAAATGTGCCCATCACGCCAAAATAACAAAAACTCCCGCCACGGTTAATATGGCCATTAATAGTGACGGACAAACTCAACGCCCGCCACAGAAAAAGATTTGGGAGTGTCTTGATAAATCATTTTGTTAGTAGTGGACATGACAATGTTTTAATGAAGAGAGAGAAGAAATGAGTTTCATAGCGATGAAACTCTTGGCACGTAATACCAACTCTCTATCGTCTTAGAATTAAATGCTTATAAAACTCTAGAATGAAACTTTGCATTTAGAGTAAAGGGTTTAGGGTTTAATGTCTTAGAATTAAATGCTTATGAGTCTTAGAGTTTCATTACATTCTATATGACAAGACAATCTTGAAAGCAGTGCAATAAAACTCTCCACTAAAATTGGTCTTAGTTAGTAAAGGGTTGCTTTACCAAAGAATGACTCACATCAGAGTAGAGCATGGCAAGTGGTACATTACACAGGTTAGTCAAACTTTGGTAAAGCAACCCTTTACTACTTGCCATGCTCTACTCTGATGGCAAGCGGTACATTACACAGATTAGCCATATACTTGATGAATACAAATGTTCTTGTAGTATTCGGTTTATGTCTCAAAACTATTATACTCGTTCTGTCCTTAAAAGAATCAATTCCTAGAGTCGTCTAAGTCAAAATGTTTGAACTTTAATCAAATTTATAGAAAACATACATCACATTTATGATATCAAACTAGCTAATATCACTATAACGTATCATAGAATATAAATAATATGCTCATTTCATGTCACAAATGTGGTTACTCTTTTAAATATAGTTAGTGAAACTTAAGAAACTTCAACTGGCATGGATCTAAGAATCGATTATTTCAGGACAGAGGGAATACAACCGGCCCTTAACGATTTAACCGGCCAAGTCCAGTCTACAAAATTCTTTTGGGAGCGTTTTCAGAACCCCCTCAAAGGTGGTTGGACCGGTGGCCCGCCTTGGTTAATGGAGGCCAGGCTGCCGGTTAGTAGGTTACCGAAGTGGGACATGTAATCACTTCCGTTAATCCATTAACGGAGGCGGTTGTCTTATGTTGCCCGCCTCGTTAATGTATTAACCAAGACGGTTGTCTTAAGGCAACCGCCTCGGTTATCAAATGATGAACCCCCAATCTAAGATTAACAAATGCATATTTCAAACTGTATTCCCGAGTGTGCACATCCGAACAAAGTTTTACCTTTACGGGACCAAAACATTTTTAAATATGATTTGTAGTCAATGGGTGCATCTACACCTTCACCTATGAGCCGAAGTGGATTTGCTATTTGTGCATTTCAGATGCACAAGCTGCGGGACCATCCATGGGTGCACTTTGAGTACTCTTAAGAGAAACTATAAGAGAAGTGCAAAATATGTCGGATAGTGTAACATACCGAAAAGGTTGTGATGCAGGCTTCCCTCAGGAAAATATTCATAGCAGAATAAACTTTCAACCACGTCTTTGGTAACATTTCTGTTACCAACCCGCACCAATGTGTCTTTTCGTTCCTCGAGGCAGAATGCAAGCAACTCCACTACATTTTCATGCCTGAGCTTCATAATACTGTGAACGTTAGTACGGTACGTTTCCTTGTTACGCGTCCCTGGCGCGTTCCCCACATGTTTCTTCACAGCAATCTCGCCATCTTGCAGGACTACCTGTTTTGATTTGATTTACCTCGTCATTTGGTTTATTAACTTTCCAACAGGCACAGGGAATGCTACTAGCTAGGCGTGCAGAACTGTACCTTATAAACCTTTGTTTTAAGTGGGCCTTCACCAATTTCTTGATCTTCGGAGAAATCGTCTGTAATTTCCTCCAAGTCATCGAAGCTCAGCTCCTTGCCCCGAAGGCTATCAATAGTTTCCATTCTCTGATGATAAATGTTAATTAAGCTGTGAGCTAGTAGCAGGTACAAGCTACGAAAACTGCTACAATTAGCTCATCATTCTCCAAAGCAAGATGCAAAAATATGCACAAAGATAAGCCAAAGACGGGCATGATTGTTGGGCGCGAAAGGACAGAGATAGCAAGCTTCTGTTAAGTGGGAAGAGAATGGAGAAGGGGGCTGACCCTCCGTGGATGATTGTATACAAGCATAAAAAATATATGTACAGGCACGAGCATCTGAAAAAAAAAAACCACCTTATCAATTAGAATTACTAACCTTGCGAGGTTTAGACTCGAAGTAAAGATCCTGGTTGGGAAGAGAGGAACGAACACTTCCTCTTTGGTTTCGCAGCTTGCTGCCGGTGCACGCATATATCGATCCAGATGCAGATCTATCATGTGAACAAAGGTACATTGACTTAGCCCCGCCAAGTCTTTTGATCGATCTGTATACGTAAATAATTGAAGATGCCGACTCGGACTTATAATATATAATAATAGTAGTGGAATGCCATCGGACGAAGCTTAAAATATTTTTTCGTGGGAAGACGGGACGCGTCGTTAGTGGCTTTTCTCTACGGGGCGGTGCGTGCATGAGGAGAAGTCCCATGTGAATCATTCGAGGTCCACCAACCATGGCGTCCCTATGATGATGTCGACATCGTTGCCCATGTCAAGGAGGAAGGCATTCACCTCAAAGCTTTCTGCATCAATGCTGAGTGGCACACTAAAGGCACCTGCTTGACACGAGATCTCGTGGACACTCCCAACAAGAATGGTGGTACGGTGGTAATGCACAGCTCGATGAGGTTCGTAGTTTGTGCGACATTGATGTTGATGACATAGTGTGCAGCACATGTGTCTACCAATATGAGGATGTTGGTGCCTACGTCCTTCCCACAAGAAACATGGGAGCAAAGCTGTGAATAGCTGACTGAGTAGCACCAATCATCATGAGTAGGATGTTGTCGATGTCTTGGTGTTGTAGACATTGACGGTCATAATGTCAAAGAGGTTCTTGCATTTGTGGTCGCGTTCCATCATCTCCGTCGAGTGAAGCGTTTGAGGGGGCATGATAGTTGTATTAGTGGCGTGTCTGGTGTTGTTGTCATTGTCAGAACCAATAGGGGCCCTCACCGAAAGCAGTTTTGGAACCACTATCGGTGCAAGAGTGTTGAGGCGAGCGATGAGCTCACCAAAATTCTTCATCCACTGGTTGGTGACACCGCATATGTCTAGGTTGAAAGGTCCTAATATGGCTAGAGGGGGTGAATAGCCAATTTAAAACCTATATAAAGCTACTAAACAAAATTGATTAGTATAACAAATGGTGTAATGCAATTTTGCCTAGCTCTACAAGGTTGCAAAACCACCTATCCAAGCAATTATAATCACTAATATCTCTATGCACACAAGAACTACTGCAACTTTACTTCTACACTAGAGACCAACAAGAGCAAGACTACCTACACAAACTAATTACACTAGCGAGCTAAGTACTCTACTTTGTAGGAAGGTAATGAGATGTTGAGAGGTATATACTACCGCGTAGAGGTAGTGAACAATAAATCAACAAGACATACAATGATGAAGCTAATCAATGAGAGAATGCTCATCAATCACAATAAGATGGACACCAAGATCGATGTTCTCCCGTGGTTCACGTGCTTGCTGGCACACTAGTCCCTGTTATGTAGACCAACACTTCATGGTTCGACGGCTAATCGGTATCCACAAACCGAAGCTCTCCAAGAGTGCTGCAAGAACCTACCACAAGTAAGGTAGCTCAATGACACGATGTTGGGTATATAAAATATCCATACCCTAATGCAAAGGATAATTGAGGTACGGTGGCCCAAGAACGACACTTGGCATGCCATAGTTGCATTCTTGGGCAGCCCACTAGAGAAACACAACTCATTTGGGCCCACCGGTAGTTCCCTTTAAAGTTGTACGACCACGCCTTGCACGAGCCCCCTCGGGCGCACGGTGCGTCACTCAAGGAGCCTCCTTTGTGCCCGAGCCCCCAGGGGGCTGCGGGGCCAAAGGAGTCCTCTGGCACAATCGCCAACTCACCCTTGCCCTCATAACGTCATCAGTCCAAAGCAGGGCCTCCTGCCCCTAGCCTAAACGCTGGGCCAAAGTGCTCCGTGGTGCGTAGCCTAGACGCTAAAAGCGTCGGTATGGCCACAACGGTGGCAGAATCTTGATTAACGTTGAAGGCTTGGCACCTTTCAAGAGTGCATCCGTCTTTGGCCATTTCACCAAAGAAATGGCCATATTCTACAAAGCCGGCATGGGAAGTAACTTTGCTGCCTAACCTGATCTTCTCACCGTCATTCACCCCCGTCAATAGGGTAAAAGGGATGGTGAGAGAGGAGCGGTCGCCTCGGCGAATATATTCTCACAAATGGCCCAAGTACTTGATGCTATCTTTGCCTAACGCGTCCTCTCTCAAGGCGGATCCAGGTAAGAATCCAGGAGAATCCTTCTTATATTCGATAGTCGCACTGACCATCCCCATACTTGGAGGAGAGGCAGCCACTGTGACCACCGCATCTTCCCTACACCACCGGCCGTCCTTCAGCGAAAGGGAGAAGGAAGCTCCATTGACGAGCCATGTTGTTCTTCTCCTTTTTTTTTTTCTCTGTCTTCTTATCACACACATTCACCATGCCATCTTTTTAAAACCCAGCTCCTCCCTTCCTCTATAAAAGGGGAGGGCTGGGCCCAACGAAGGGTAGAATGAACTCCACACGAACACATGCACACATATATAGTTCTAGGCCTGCCAACACCAATATTGGCACTTAAACTGAAACAACACATGGAGATTTGGGAGCCATCCCTCTCTCGCAAGCTTGTAACCCCTACTACAAGCACCTTACAATTGCAAGCATAAACACAAAGCACCACCCCCAAACTGGATGTAGGGACATTCTGCACAAACCAAGTATAAATCTTTGCGTTTGACTCCCACTCCCTCCTTGGAACACAAGCGAGTATGAAGCACCCCGATGCTCTCCCAAATCCGTTGGCGCACCCCGCAAGTAAAAAAGGAGAAAAATAAAAATGTGACCCTGCCCTGCGATCCCCCGCCCCCTTACGAGAGAAGAAAAACCACGCCCCCAGCGCACACTGGACCCCCCCCCCGCTGCAACCACACCGACCCAGCACATCCTCCCGCCACCAGCTCAACCTAGAGCCTACCCATAGCTCGCCACCCCCATCCCATGCTGCTGCAATAGTAGGGAGAAGAAACTGAAACATCAAAACAACAAGATGCGCAATGAAGGACTCATAATGAAACAAACAAGAGAAAATTAGTGAAATAAAAAGAAAAAACTTACGAAACATCGAAAAATACCTAATGAAACAAACAGAGAAAAAATAGGTGAAACAAAACAAAAAAACTATTGAAACATCGAAAAACGACTATTGCAATAAGGAGGCGAAGCTACTGCAACAAAGGAGAAGAAGCAAGCGCAACAAGAAGAAGTAGCTACCGCAAGCGATGGAGAAGAAGCTTTTACCGCAACTAAGGCTAGACAAATCGAACTCATTAGCTCGCTCGACTCGATTGTTAGTGGCTAGTCTTGAACTCGACTTCGCTTTATAATGATCCAACTCATTTTATAACAAGCCAGCTCGCTTTATAATGAGCGATTCGAGCTAGCTCACGAGCCATAATAAGCCAAGATAAATAACAAATATTGTATGAATTAGTAGAATAAATCAACGGATAATGATTGATCATGGTCATGCATGATAGCATACTTATATTATTCATTATAAAATTCACATTTTTATTTTGTTTACTTCACTTTAAATATGTATGTGATGTGTTTTTTTTACGGATTTCGGGTTATCATCTATTTTTTTTTTTGGCGATATCTCTATACAAATGTTTTATGCTCTGGCTCATGAGCCAAAGCGAGCTAGCTCGAGCCACTAATGAGCCGAGCTGAGCCACTAACGAGCCGAGCTGGATCGATATCCAGCCCTAATTGCAATAAGAAAAAAACTATTGAAACATCCCAAAAAGAACTACTGCAAAATTAGAGAATCGTGAAAAAATACACATCATCTATTGCATGTAGCTTATATCTTACTCGTCACAAACCCTAGCAACATCATAGAATCACGCAAAACATTTCACATCATTTGCATGAGATCTAACTTGCCACAAACCCTAGTCACCATAAAAATGAATCTTAGATCTAGAGGGGGGGAAGAGGAGGAGGATGAGGAGGAGCAGGAGGAGGGGAGGAAGAGGAGGGACCAGATCGAGACTAGGGGGGGAGGCAAGCCTCGAATCAATATACCTCCCCATCTACCTGGTTGGAGACCATGGAGCTAGCGCCGCATGAGGGTTAGAGCAGTAGGGAGGAGGGGGCGAGTGTGCGGGCTCACCGGATGCCGGCACCATCACCCCCACTTCTGCGGCGAGGGAGGACGTGCATGTCGCAGCCGGGGGACGAAGGAGGGAGGAGGGAGGGATGAAGGGAAGGTGAGAGGAGGGGGGGGAGGGGGCTCGCCACCGGCACGACACAAGTCACGCGTGGGGGAGGAGCCCACGGGTGCGGCGCTGGTAGAGCGCGTGGGCGAGCGGAGCAACGGAGAAGAGGAAAAAAAAAGAGAAAGGGAATGGATAAAGCGTGGAGGAGGCGAGCGAGCGGTGGCGACACGTCCAACGATATCATGGGATAAGGCGGGGAGGAGGCAAACGAGGAGTGGAGATGCCGCCGGAGCGTACGAGATCATGGGATAGTGACATTGCCGGCTGGATCGGTTTGACCCTATATTGATAGGTGGGTAAATGGGATGTGGGTTTGGATACGGCAGGCCAACTTGATCTTCATATATTATATTGCGCTTCGATGAACGCGATCTCGCGCTAGATCATATATTAATATTGCGCTTCATCATGAAAATACAGTACTGTGGCTAACCATGGATCAGAGTAGAGGCTATTAAGCAGAAATTGACGCTAGTTATAAGAGTGCAGTACATTTGACAAATAAAACCCATTTAGCACACAAGTTAAGCCGAATAGAAGCCATTTACAACACAAGTTAGGCAGCCCACTAACAGAAAACAATTTTTTGAAAATAAAAGAGAAATGACACACTTCAGGAAGAGGGTCGTGGTTCCTCCATCTTCACAACAGGATTCTTTGGGTGCTGGGCCAACTGTGTCTGAAGTTTTAGCTTTAGTGGTTCGGCGTTGGAACTGTTAAGTAGCAAGACTTGCTTGAGTTCTTGTAGATTCTCCATGCCAGATAACTGGTATGACGGTGACCCACCGCAGCAGTCTACCTTGAGAAGCTCAAGTTTCTTCATTGTGCTTGATCCAAAAGTCACGTGTAAGTTGCTGGAGCTGCTACCACAAGCAATCTGGAGGACCTTGACGTTTCGATAAGAATCGTCCTCCTCATTATTCACAACAACACGAAAACTGAGGTCTCTATCTTGGAGCTGCTTGACACGAAGAATAGATAGTTGTGGTAGCTTGCCAAGGAACTTCACGTCAATTTCAGTTAAAGTGTCCATCTCTAAATCCAGCTTTGCGAGCTTGCTAAGCTGGCTGATCTCCCATCTTGGCAATGATTCTTCAAGCCCGTGCATCTTAAGGCTCTTTAGGTTCTTGCATGGCATAGAAATCATGTCCTCCAACTCCAAGGAACCTTTAAAAAAAAAGGAGCAACAACCCTGATTATTATTGTTCTTGTTGATCCACACGGTCAAGGATTCCAGATGCACATGATCCTTGATTGCAGAGAAAAATTGTTTACAGTTCTTTTTGTTGATGCCACAAACTCCAAGCTTCCGAAGTTGGGTCAGCTTCTTGAGATCTTTCACAAAGTTCTTTGACCCTGAAGCAGCAACATCGACGACACCAAGTGTGTGCAGAACCAGCTGGATGAAATATGTGGTGGTGGTGGTGCTGATACCGGTACATCAGTGGTGCCAGCACGTATATACTGCAGCTTCTCTAAGTTTCTGATGTTCACTGGCAGGGTAATTATGGAGGTGTGTCGGACATCCAAACTCTGGAGCTGTCTCAGATGATGCAGTGATCTTGGTAGACGGTGGATCTCACGCCGCCCTCGCAGTGAGAGGAATTTTAGGCGATGCAGCCATTTCACCATATTCTCTAGATCTTGGTACTCAACACAGCCGGATGCATCCTCTAGATCAAGCACCCTCAAGAATTTCATGCTTTCAGAAATGAAGAATGATTTCCAGCTGCCAAATACTGTAAGCGACCGTAGCCGCGAGAAGTCAATGCTCTTGAACACAATACTGTCTCTGTCCCAATCTTTCAATATGACAAGATGACGCCCGGTCCGTTGGGTTGTCAGGGTGCAATTACAGCCGAGTTCAAAGACAAGGTTCTCTTCCATTCTCCGTTCGACAATGTACTCACGAATAAAGCCATTCACTTGGCACAAGACTATCCTCATGTCCGCTACTGCGGTATTTTCTTGTGACTGTTGGACTATGCTCAGATCAAGCAGTTCAGAGAATTGCTTCTCCCCATTGTGCTCTGCAGATTCTTCATCGTTATCCCTTGAATATCCCTCTGCGATCCACCTCCTCACTAGTCTCCTTCGTCGGACGACGTGCTCTCGAGGGAAAATCGACAGGTAGAAGATACATGGTTTGAGGGAATCAGGGCAAGTACGGAAGTAATTATGCATCCAAGTAAACAGACCATGTAGAGTATCAAACACTCGGTTATTCTCGAGGTCATTCATGAATTTACCATTGATAGAGCGTGCACCTTCCATCCGTCCAGCTGACTTGGTAGCCAATGATCTGGCTATATCAACTATTACTTTGGGCAGTCCACCACACTTGGATACTAGTTCTGCTAGCTCCGCTTCTTCATTGACAGTTAAATCAGGTAATTCGTACTTTCTTGATAACTGTACAAGACAATTATGATTACGTCAGATAGGATGCATGCTTAAACACAAATTTCACAGATTCACGCACACAAAGGTAGTTTTTTTTTAAAAAAAAAAAAAAAATCAGTAGAACAGAGAACCCTGAAATCCTTTGCTGCTAGGTCGTGTTGACTTTGAGTCCGTTGTTATTGTTTTATTATTTTGTTTTTCAGAATTATTAGGGACATTCTACCTTGCAAGGATTCTTGGTAACTAATTTGGAATTTGCTCGAAGGATTCCATGAAAACAGAGGAAAGTGATTTCTTATGAGAACAACATAAACACACCTCCGTTTTGAAGAGTCTAGAGGCTGCATCAGCTTGTAGACCTTTGACATTAAACACGAGCTCTCCCTCATTTCCCCGACAACCTCTGGCAACACTAGCTTCAGTGGTAATGATGATGATACAGTTATGAGAAGACCCAGATACCAATTCAGCTTGTATCATGTCCCATTCTTTCACTGACTGCAGACCATCAATGACAACGAGGCACTTGCACCCCTCCAGAATCCCACGACACTCTACGATGGGGTTATTGCTTCCCACCGTATCAATATCACAGTCCGTGTGGGCTTCAAGCTTATGGGAGTGAAAACTCAAAAGTAAACTCCGAGAGAAATCCCTCAAATTGAACGGATAGGACACATCCACCCAAGCATACTTTTCAAAATGGGTCCTCTCCTGTTGCTTATGTTTTTCATTATCACGAAGAATTGTGTCGCAGAACAAAGATTTGAGGAGAGCAGATTTCCCAACACCAGCTATGCCCCACACGGACACAACAAGGAACCCATCAAAACGTGCCTTCGATGTATATTGGTGGAGATGAAACATTTCTGAATCACGTCCAATGAGGGGATGCTGCTTCATCCAATCTTGGGCTTCTTCACTTTTATCAGTGGTTGTCTGCGCACCTTTCTCTCCTTGAGATATCTGAAAATAAGAACCAAAGCGGTCAGGGTGGTACCTATCAAACAAGTGAGAACTTATGTTGGAGTAATACATTTTGTAGAGGTGAGAAGATCAATAGAAATATTCTTTCCACTACCGGAATCAGGGCCATTGCCGTGTGCTAGCCTCTAAGCCGAGTGCCAAATATCGGGCACTCGGCTTAGAATCGATAAGCCAGTGCCGGGCCTCAGGGCACACGGCAAAGGACAACACTCAGCATTCAGCCCTCTAAGCCGAGTGTCACCACTGGTAGCACACGGCAAAACCAATACACTCGGCATAGGCACCATCTAAGCTAAGTGTCGACGGGAAACACTAGGCAAAAGGTCCTGGCGCTGTTCAGTTTAACTGTCTCCGTCAAATCTTTGCAGTGTCGACAGAAAAAACTAAGCAAAGAAAATACACTCGGTTTTTAAAAATTTTTCCTAGTGCTAAATTCAAACACTTTCGGCAAAACCACCCTTTGCCTAGTGTCCTATTAAGGCACTCAGCAAAGAATTTTAATTTTTTTGCCCAATTGCTATCAAACTTTTTTTTTCCTCAATACCTACTACATTTGCTACTATCTGTAAAAATTTGATATATTTTTCAATTTATTTGCTATATATAACTAATTAATTTCATTTCAAACAATTATTTTAATCGGGTGAAATATGAAGTACAGGTCTGTCAAATATTTAGAAAAGCGAGTGTAAAATTGATATTCATGTTAGTCAACCTAATTTAAGGCCCCACATATAGTATGATTATGGTTTTCAAACATCTCATTTGGGAAACACGACACCAAAGCGTATGGGTGAACAATTTTTTAATTGTATAAAAAAAAACAAAGTAAAAAATCACGAGAAAACTGTGCCGTGCCCTAAGCCGAGTGTAACACTCGGCTTAGGCTAAGCCGAGTGTATTATAGCCTTTGCCATGTGCTCTTGGCACACGGCAAAGAGGCGTAAGGTAGTGTTCCTAAAGAGAAATATTAAATATACGTCTATCGTGACATGGATAATGGTGAAAGTGACATAAGTTTTTTCTTGCCATGACCGCTGGGCTTGAGACATGGATCGATTGCCTCAGTACTGCTAGCGGGGCGGCTAACTGTGGTCGTCACTCGTCATCTATTTGGTTAACGTTCTTTTACTGGAGGTTGGCATACTTATGATACTATTTGCCCTTCTGGGTTAAACAAGAGTTGTAATTTCTCTATGTAAAAAACATAACCTATGATACTATGGTCATACTTATCAACTATGCCGATCAAGAAACCAAACCAATCAGTTAGATTCAGATCCACCAAACGGTTTGGGCGTCTTGATTATCATTTAGGGAATATGCTGCTACCAGCTTTCATGGGCTCATGCCATTAGACATGACCATTTTCTTAATGAAATTCATATAATTAATGAAGTCTTTTATTGTGTGGAAGAATCCTATATAACTAAGATTTTTTTTACAGTGCTTGAGAGGAACTGCAAGTTCCTCCCATTAATTTGTTTTTTCTGTTTTGGACTAGATTTACAACTATGGAGTATAACAAGGCAAAGTATTAATTAATCAAGGATTTCTTTTTTTTTTTTTTGCAAAATTAACCAAGGAAATGAACGCCTGCATTGTTGATTGTGCTAATTAATTGGCGAGTAGCTGAAATTACCTGTTTGTAGAAGGCGTAAATGGTGTGGTCGACCGAAAATTGGTTGAGTTCCAATACTTCGTAAGGACGTCAATGGACAAGCTTGCAACTTCGGATTGCTGCTGCGCGGAGACGATGATGCAACTGCGATTCTTCCTTGAAGGAAAAAACTTGGTGATAGCTTCCCAGTCTGTCATGCAGAACAGGCCTTCCAAGACAACGAGGCACCTCTCGTTGCTGACCCGCCGCACAAACTCGTCGAGGTAACTGCTCTGGGTGGCTTCCGCCGTCCTCTTCAGGGCATCTACGCCTATGAGTTGTCCTTCTTGTTCCTTGCTCGCATTTGCATAGAACTGAACCAGCAAGCACCGGACAAACAGATCGGGATCAAAAGGATGCATGAGCTTCACCCACGCACGGCAGGTGAATTTCTGGCGGATTTCTTGATCATTGTATTTGTATGCCTTCCAGATGATGGAAGTGACACCAAGATCGCCACCGGTACCCCACACAGAGATCACACGGATCTTGTCATCCGCGAGCAGCTGGCTGAGATCTCCTTGCTGCTGCCTTCTCCCGGTACCGATGAGCATGCTGACCGCTGCTTTTGCGGGCGCAGGCTGCTGCTGCACGAAGACGGGCTTGGAGCCGGTGTCGCTGATGAGGCTGTAGCGGGCGTTCCTGGTGCTCACGTCCACCACCCTTGCCTTGAGCTCCTCAATCTCACCCACCGCCCCATCCAGCGGCAGCGATTTTGACATGCACCAGGGGATCATTCGCCACCACCAGCTGCTCTTCTTGTCGAGGTGGATGACGAACTCGATGCAATCTTCGACATCGTAGGCCAGTTCACGAATCTGTCTCACCCATGTCATCACCACCGGGTTCTCCACAAGCTCCTTGTTGGCCACCTTCAAGAAGGACTGCATCATTTGGAACTCCCCGGTGATGAACACAAGGTCACGCTGTGCGCTGCCACGCAGCTTCGCCTCCTCCGCGATCGCCGCCTGGGCCTTGCTAAGTGTCCCCTCAACCACCGATTTGGCTAAACCAACAGCAAGCTCCGCCATGGCTACCTCCGCCTTTTCTCTTAGGACCAGTTTCCGAATCAATCTGGTTAAGTGGGGGGGAGGCCGGAGCCGGCGGAAGCTGGAGTGGAGCCGGATTTGTACCCCTGTTTTAAATAGCGCTATATAGGGACGCTATAGCGCTAAATAGCGCGTTTCGGGCAGGGGAACGCTAAGCTATTGCCATTTTAGCGCTAAACGCTATTTGCGCTATTAGCTGCTAATAGCGCGCTAAAAAACGCTAAACTGCAACTCATTTAGCGGCGCTATAAGATATTGGGCTGATTTCCGTTGGTCCAAATTGATTGGCAGGCCCAAATCTCATCTCAAGGTATTAGATTTAGAACTCATGTATTTCTCTATGTGATGTGATGATGTTTGATGTATCATGTATGAACTACAAACTACTTTGATGTAATGTATAAAATTATATAATGTTTGGCATATTTTTTGCTTAGCCGCTAAATGGCTTAGCCCGCTATCATAGCTCGCTATAGCGCTAAATAGCCTTTTAGGGAGGCTGCCGCTAAAATGGCTTAGCCCGCTATTTAAAACAGGGATTTGTACTACGCGAGGCGAGCCGGAAAAACTAGCTCCCGGCTCCTCCTCGCTCCAACGCGTTGATGCCGACGCTGCCACAGGGAAGGAGCTGCGCCGCGGCGAGGAGAATCGGCGACGGGCTGGCGGAGCGGCGGCGGCGACGACGCGTGGGAGGCGCGGGCGGGCGGCGAGCGGCGATGGGCGGGGCGGGTGACGGAGCGGCGGCGCCCGAGTGAGGTGGGGAGCAGCGGATGGCCCGTGGGCGGTGCGGGTGGCCCGATGGGCGGGGCGCGAGGTGAGGAAGGGAAGCGCTGGGGCGGTCGGGATGGAGATGGGGCCTGCCGCTGGCGAGGGATGGAGGCGGCGGCGGCACGGAGGTGCGTGAGAAAAGATGGAGGCGGCGGGGCGGTTGGTGCGTGAGAACCGATTGGGATGGGCGGAGAGAGATGAGGCTTTTATGTCATTATTAGGCAGTACAATAATCCGGTTTAGCTTGGCTTATAACCAAGCCCGACTCAGGCGGCAATGAGAGAACAAAGGAGAGTGAACTCGGCGTTAGGGCGTCGGCTGGGCGCATCACGTACTCAAGGCGACTTTGGGTCCCCGCGCGCTTTCTCTTTCCGTCTCTCTCTGCAAGTCGGGGTGCCCCAACTACTCGTCCTCGCGTCCCAGCTATTTCGCCTCAACAGCAGTCGCATGCCCTCCTAGCTCCACGTACGCTGTCCCATCGTGTGCCGCCGGTAGCCGCAAGCTGCTCAACTCCGTGCACACATGAAGGCGGTTGTGGCCCTATTCTGTCGCACGCCGATAGCTACGCGTGTTTCAGCTCTGGAACGCATGCACGCGATTGCGGCCCAGCTCCGTCGCGTTGCCGTTCAGCTCCACGCACCAACGTAAACGGGGTCGCTCCGGCGATGGCTTCACACTACACCACAGCCCAATTAGACGTCTGACCAATGGTCGGTATAGATATCGCAATCGCGTTGGTCGGTCGGTCGGTATATCATAGTAACAGATGGTCGGTCGCTACATCTTATTATTTCGTCAGACAGTCAGTCGCTATTTTTATTTGTCTTTGGTGTTAGACGGTCGGTCGGTAAAACATGTTAACAGGGTCAGACGGCCTGTCGGTATATCGAATTGGGCCTGCGCGCGCACAATTAGCCCAATTTACCCCTACAATTTTAACTGGGTTTCTTTGGACTCCAACAACTGGCCCATTTAGAAGCACCGAGTATATAACAACAGACTTTAGGGGCGTGTTTGATTGCTTGGCCCTAGCAGGCTGGCTCGCCGCTTTGGCTCGCCCGACCTTGGCCCCGGCTCCAATGGGCCACAACCCATGTTTGATTCATTTGCCCCCCTCGACTGTTTTTTGCTTTTTCGTGTTTGATTCACCACGGCGGCCTGGTCCAACCAACCGCCATCAACCGCCACTAGGAGATGGTGTTTGATTGCGGCGAGGCGAACCCCATGTTTTTGAAGTTGAAAGGAACAGTTGGTTGAATAGGAATGCATATAAGCAATTCATTGAGTTATGTTTGAGTTGACCGAGGACAACATTCCACGGATGACAGTTCACATGTCCACAAATTACATATTGTCAACTAGATTAGACATTCATCATTTGCCTCGGAATAATGGGTCTTTCTCATCAACTCATATTACAAACGGATGGCCTTATTCAAAGGGTACCTCCCATGTATTTCATCATCGGCCTTGGACAAATTCAAAACAATAGGCCATGCCTTGATGACTACCTTGAAATGAACATAAACAAATGCCATCTCAGTTTTTTCGCCTTGCATCATCGGCCATGGAGAACAACTAAGACCAGCACCAGTAGAATAATAACCAGCACCAGAAGAATACAAAGAATATAGAAACCTCCAACAACCATAGGTGCAAGAAAAGAACAAGCAACCATAGGTGGCTGATGAGGCCCAGCAACAAGAGGTGCATTAGGAGCAACCTGGGGAGGAGCATGGTCCAACAGAGGGACTTGGTCAGCAGGTGCAACCTGGGGAGGAATGGGAGGGTCATTGTCAGCAGGTGCAACCCTGGAGAGGGCCACGGTCCAACAGAGGGACTTGGTCACCTCCGTGTGTCTTTGCAAGTAGGAGACCTCGCCTCTTGTCTTGTAGGAAAGGCCTGATGCAAGTTGTTTGGGAACCCGCGATTTCGAGTTGCACAAAGCGCCCATGAGCTGGTCACACCAACCCTCTGCCTCGGTACACCACATACCAAGCCATCACTGCATTCAAAAAAACAGAAAAGAGGTAATGAGATGAGAAGATATAAGATTGTCATGTTATGTTGTAAGAAATTGAAAATCAGTTTGCATCATGTGCTCACCGGCCACCACGGAAGGATGTGATGTCTTGTTGCTCGAAAACACGGGAAGATTAGGCTTTGCCTCGGAAAAATGGCAGATTATCACATTTTTTTGGGGCTTGGAGCTGACCAAGCGAAACATATAACACATGGAGCCCATGAAATCATCGAGGAACTTACAACCTCAAGCAAAAAGATGAAGTGAGGCATGTAGGTTCCTCAACGATTCGATGAACAACATGAAAACAAATCCCCATTACCTCACAAGCCACTATTTTGCCATTAAAAATCATCATAGGCCAATTGAAAAGAACAACATTGAGTTGTAAAATCGTCATAGGCCTCGGATTGCATTGCCATTCCATAACCATCTCTCCCACTTGGAGCTTAAGGGTCACGGCTAGGCATCTCTCCCACTTTGGTAACAAGTCATGAAGGCCATGAAGGCATGGCTCACATCCGCCCGACCACAAGTCATCTTTGGATGATACTTGGTTGCATTGGGCATGGATGTAAGCCATGTCTCGATGACATTCATGAATAATATGTGCATAGGCCCGGTTCCTCAACAAGTGGGAGATCATATAATTTTGGCATTGCATTCATCATAGGCTAGGAGGAAAAACAGAAAAATCATCATATCCATAAGAAAACAAATGTGTCATCATGCTGTGATCTACTGTTCCACAAACTCATGACAGCAGCCTAAGAAGGCTGAGGGCAGGTGTTTGTGAAACAATACATCACGACCTCAAAGCATAGGCCTCAGAAAAAATGGCAGATTGTCATATATTTTGGCTTGGAGTTCACTAACTCAAACTAAATTACAACACATGGGGGCCATGAAATCGCCAAGAATCTTGCAAGCTCAAGAACTCATGAAAAAGCACAACACAAGATGAACTTGTGCATGCAAGTTTCAAGGTGATTCGATGAACAACATGTAAACAAATCTCTACTTCCTCACAAGCCAAATATGACCATCTCTTTCATTTGCACTAGCTGCCATTAACTTCATCATCGCCCAAGAGAAGCAAAAAGGTAACCAGCACCAGCCCAGTAATGATAAGTGGCCTCGGCTTTTTTAAGCAAAAAGGTGGCAACAAATATCCTTCGCCATGAAACACACCCTGGTAGGAGCTGCAACTTTACTTAGTTTGCAGAGCCCACTAGGCTTAGTTTCATGGCAAAAAAAATATGAAGCCACATCAAACATGTAAAGGTTGCATCATAGGCCAAAGATGCAGCATCATTATATGAGAACTCATACCTGACATGGAACTCCTGCGGACGTCATTCTTTGCCATCACCTCAAGCTACTAGAGCTTGGTGTTGCAGTTGAATGGTGTCTCACAGCAGTTTGATCGCGAGCATGAAGAAACATACAGGTTTGTATCCCCTGTTCCCCACCATGCCTCAGGGGGATGCAATTTACCTTCTCTCCGACCTCGCCTATCGGTATGACATAGGAGGTTAAAGAAAATAAACAAGTGGCCCCAACAATTTGATGGAATTATTAAATCAAACCCGGGTGCGGTATCATCAGCCCATGTGCCATCAACAAAAACAGAATGAATGAACAAATCAAGGTTCTTGCGGTATCATTACACTAAGGGCCATCAACCTATATAGGAATTGTCAATAAATCAAACACATCTAGCTGCATCATTGGCCAAAAAGGAGGAAAGTAGGAGCAAAGTAGTATCAAATTGCAGGCAAGTAGTGAAGCCTGCTACTAAAAAGAAGAACATTGAGCCCCTCACTTCTTCCTCTCGAGCTCACCAAGTGAGGAGCTCAATGTTCTTTCACTTTAGCAACGACGAAGCTTTGAGAAGTAGTGAGGAGATGGGGAGAGGCACAATACCTTATAACATGGTTAGGAGAAGTATGCGACCAAGAAACACAAGCAATAAAAACAAAAAGGAACAATTTTCTTATGATGTCCACAAATGTCTTAAAAGAAGGGACAAGATGACAACAACTGATGAGGAGCATGGAATGACAAAAATTGCTTCAAAAGAAGAGAAAGGAGAACAGGGGCCTCAGAATGCTTAAAACCAGAAACGTAGGGTAGGTTTTGTTTGTCAAATAATGCGCTCACCAATGTAGACAAAGCAGCCTCATTTGGCTGGTGGTTGTTGTTTGTGAAAAACCATAAACAAGTGGCCTCAGTAGAAAAGTATATCTCATATCAGGCATGGAGTGTTGAGAAGACCAACCACAGGTTGCCATCCTATTAGGCCAGAGGCTGTAAATGGTTGCGATCTCGTGGATGGTACCACAACACTTGATGACTAACATGAATCAAGTAACACTAATTAACAACCATGTTGTGGCACCTTAGATTACGAAGAGTGCATCATAGGCCAAATAAACAGAAGCTGCAAAGCATCATCAGGCAACAATAAAAATAGACCTCAGCATATATGAACAGATTAGTAGCATAACCATCATTGGTGGCTTTTTGAGAAGGTACTAATAACAATGTCATGATATCCATGAAGAACATGGTAGCATCCATACCCAGCCACAGCAAAAGTAGAAGGGCATGTCAAGCTTGGTATGGATGTTTCCCATGGTCTCGATGAACACCATGAAAAACACAACAATAACAAATGCAGGAGCCACCTCAAACATGATTATTTTGCATCATTGGCCATGAATCGGGTATAATAAGGCAAGATGAAGCAATAGGGTGTGCTTGATATGGGCCAAAAATGCCTGGCCGGCCTCTTAATGAGATATAATCGGGTATAATAAGGCAACATGAATCAACAATACAAAAATCCGAGCAACCAGTGAACTAGCAACCAAAGAAATGGGGACAAATCGTGGATTTCACCTCGGGTCTGCCGGAGATGGTGTTCGGGAGGAGATCCACGACGGGGAAGCAGATCCACGACCACCGGCCTCAACACAGACGAAGCCGACCGTGGGAAGAAGACCGCCTCACCGGAGACGGAGCAGAAGAGGAAGAAGACCGCCTCACCGGAGGCGGAGCAGAAGAGGAGGAAGACCGATCTCTCCGGAGCCCGCGAGAGAGCGCCGCGCCGCCTGGACGCAGATCCACACATCGGGAGGCAAGAGGAAGCCCGGGAAGTCGGCCGACGCGCGCCGGCAGGCGGACGTCCCTCGTCGATGGTAACTCGACGGGAGCGGTTAGGGTTTGAGAAGAAGAACTCGCTAGCAGAGAGGAGACGGGAAGAAGGCAACGGGCGGGTAGAAGCGCCACGAGGAAGTTTCTCACTGCCCGCGCGAGCCCGCGAGAGCCACCGCCGACGCCCAAGATTCGCGAGGGCGAGCGCCGCCAGAGCCAGGCCGAGGAGGAACGCAGCGAGGGAGCGTGTGGCGCGAGCCAGGAGAGAGAAGGTAAACTGCATCGGTAGGGCATGGCATGGGGGAACAGGGCCGGGGTATCAAACACCGGCACCGCATCCCACGGGCCTGGCTAGGCGTTTTTGGCCCATATCAAACACGCCCTAGGTTTTCTAGATGGAGAGAGCGGGGAGGATGAGAGGTTGTAGTGGGACCCATGTGCTATTAAAATATATATTTTAAATAATGAGGAGACAAACTAGTGTACAAGTAGGCTTTTAAGCTTGGCTCTAGATGACATAAGCCAAGCTTGGTAATAGATAATGCTAGCTATACATAATCGGCTGACGTGTAGGTGAGAGACAACAACAAAGATTATTTTATATTATTGAATCCACATGCTCCTCTCACATATTCTTGGGCTACGTGAAATAGTTTAGATATTTGCATGTAGCAAGTAACTACTCTCCTACTTTTTCCTTGTCACGTCACATCTAGATAGCCAAATAGCTAACCATTACGGATGGCCTTAGGACGTCTGCAATAATGTTGAGCCAGCTAGCTATTTGGTTATACAGGTCAACATGCATTCTATGTGGAAGAAAGAGACACTACTACTGAAATGATTTTCCGTGGCGGTTTTTTTCATTTTCCGTGGCGGGCATTGGAACCGCCACTGTCACGCCCCATTTTTAATGGGTCGTTAATCACACGTGTTTGCGCCAGGATCACGCCACAAACATGTCTATTAGTAACAGATAATGGTAAACAGAATTAATAATAAACCGAGCTATAGAAATATAGGATAGATAGGGGCTTACAGTGGCGACGAAGGGTCACCAAGCCGGGTTACAATATCAGAGTTGGCCAACCGAGAAGCGGTGGATTAACTATGACACCGCCCCGTACTCCAAAAAAGCGGACTTGTGCATGGATGAAATCACGGGCTTCAACGTCCTTCTCCTAAGCGAACACCTCACGAACTCCTACGATACGCTGGTCCTCTACCTTGTCGTCGATCTTACCTTCACATGTGTCGATATTTGTAAAAATAGAGGGGTGAGTACGAACGTACTCAGCAAGTCCCAAACCGGGGGGGTTGTAATTATTAAGGGTTTGGGCCCTAGCGAGTCTCTAAAACTCGCTCTCGCTAGTTCCCGGGTTATCTCATGTCATCTTCTTTGTCATGACACCACAAAGGTTAGCCATCATAAGTGTATATCTAATCATAGATGTTCACGCCTAGCACTTGCCCATTCCATGGACGTGGCTATTCGAATAGATTCAATTAACTCTGCAGAGGTTGTACACTTTCCCCACACGAAGGGCCATCTTTTCCCACGTACGGTTGGTCAAAGGTGGTCCCACGAGATTCCGTACCCGCTTGGATGCCTCCTAGGTATATCGGTATAATCCTTACCCGCGACTTCGGGGTTGGAAGGATGACGCATCATCCTAGACAATATGGTGATACCAAATCACCCGCGGCTTTTACAGGTAATACCTTATTACCCAACCTATCTTTGTCAACACCACACTCAATCATAAATCATCAATATGTGCCTCTAGCCTTTGCGCCCATGCGCCCAAACACTTACGTGGAAGATCACTCGGCATCACGCCAACGGACCATGGGGCCACTCTCCCCATGTCTGCTCCCAATAGGTCGTTTGCCTACTCCGGCCACCTTGGCTCCAGATTATACCTCAACCCAACGGGGTGTGAAATCCAGCCGCCCATATCGGCGTGTGGCTGTACGTAATATCACACTAGGTAGAAGGTCTATGAACCGGTCCTTAGGGGAGGCGAGTATCTCTCCGCAGGAACCCCTCGCGGCGATTCCCGACGTGGTATTTAGGCTCTACCAGACTACCACTACTCAACTCTTTTGTTGGTTAGGGTTCATTAGGCATTCTCATGTTTCTCTTGATTACAACGTATGAGCGTAGATAACGTGGATGATTATGTCATCCAGCTTAGCTCCCTAGCTACGTCATCGGGCTCATACCACTATTTACTAATCCGATTATCATCATCATTATATCATATTAAGGTCATGATTAGGGGGTAAGGACTTGCCTGGGAGGTTCTTACGGATCGGCACGGCGTCGAACGTCTCGCTAGCGTGCTTTGGACGAAAACTCCTAATCGGGTCGCCGAATCTACCTTACGCCCGGTGATAAACCCTAGCTTGAACTATGGCACACAAAACAAACATAGAACATTATGGTGGCAATGGGTTAGATGCATAGAGCTAGATTTTAGAGGAATTATGGAAGTCGTTTCACGCGAAACGGAGTTAGTATGCATGAGATATGGATTTTATAATATTAATCCCTAATTAAATCATTAGGGTAATATTATAATATAATTTTATCATGTAACAAAAATAGAACTATTTACATGATAAAATTCTATAAATCAAATAATGAATTTACAAATTTTTCGGGAGTTTTTCGACACGGAAAGTCCACTTTCAATACTCGCGGTACAACGGTACCGGGTGTACATAGCGATTCTGATTGTGTACACAGAAACCTCTCTCGCACTGCGTGTGCGCCCGTGGGTCCGGTGGACGCCACGGTGGCGGACACGTAAGTGCCACGTATGTCGTGGGGTCAGGGGGTAGCTTTCGGCGGTTGGCGGTGTG
Organism: Hyparrhenia diplandra; assembly: GCA_015847255.1. Taxonomy (NCBI): domain Eukaryota; kingdom Viridiplantae; phylum Streptophyta; class Magnoliopsida; order Poales; family Poaceae; genus Hyparrhenia; species Hyparrhenia diplandra. The sequence continues at coordinate 138,174 of JADLZK010008719.1, forward strand.
AGATAGAAGGGGTGACGTGTCGGCTCGATTGGTCCTCGTCGTGGCGTCGTCACTGTGCGGGGACGGAGCCGTTGACGTCCCCGTCCATCGCACTTCACACGGCGGCGGCTCGCCGGAGTTTCGCCGGATGCCTCGTTCCTGTTCCGAAGCTCGCCGTGAGGGGCTTGTTGATCCGTCTCCCACCCCTCGACTCTTTGGTAGGTACCCGGGGTGGCGGAGTGAGACACCGCCTCGACGGCGACGCAGGGCGGCGGAATTTCGGCGGCGGGTGTGTACACCGGCCGCCTAACCGCACCTCATACACAACCGATAAGCGGAGACGAAAGCGGGGCTCGAGGAAGCTCAATGACCTGACCGTTATGGCCCTAGATGATCTCTTCGCCGGGAATGCTCAACCCTAACTCGCGGCGGCGGACTTCTCCGATTTGGGGGAAATCGGAACCTCGCGAGCAAGAAGGAGGGAGGGATGGATTGGTGGGGGAGATGGTGTGTTCCAGGTGCTTGCGAAGCTCTAGAGGGCAGGGGCGAGGTCGATTGGCGACCGGGGAGGAGGTATTTATAGGCCGGTCATGGCGAAGCTCGGCCCCCTGATATTTTCTCCCCGCCGTGATCTTTTCCGGCAGCGCTCCCTGTGCACGGCGACCTCACCGGTGCTCGACGATGACCGCTTTCGGCGTGTCTGGCCCCATCATCGGTGAGGCCGCCTCGTCCGAAAGTTGTCACGTCATCCGTGATGCCGGCCGCCCGGCGGTCATGGCGGCGTATCGGTCCGCCATGGCGCCGTGCGCATTGAGCCGGGGTGCTCGGGCGGCCGCTATGCCGATTGACCGGTCCTCGGTGCGCCAGAGACTCAAGCTGAAACCCGCCGGCACGCACGCAGTCCCCGTGTCCGGACGAGCGAGCTTGTTGCTGCCTGGCCGCGTCATGGCCGCCATGGTCGTATCGGGCACGGTCATCGATGGCGCCAGGCGCGCCTCACCCTCATCCCTGTTCGTGTGGACGGAACGTGGCCTCGGCGTGACAGACTCGGTAGCGGGTGGAGGTTCTTTGCCGAGGTCGCCATGTCTCTGCGCACCACTGTTCGGGAGCAGCGGGGACGCCTTGTCGTCGGGAGAAAGAAGACGAGGTGAAGGCGGCGCGGGCCCCGGTGGTCGGTGAGAGAGAGGGAAGGGATGTAGTGGCTCGTCCCTCGCAGTTGGGCTCGCGATCGGGGCCGGCCCGTCGCGTGAAGGGAAGAGGAGGAGGAAAGGAGGCCCATTTGGGCTGGGCTAGAAAGGAAAGGAGGGGAGGGTTTAGGCCACGTGAGCTCTTCTCTCTTTATTCCCTTTTCCATTTTCCTTTTCCCTATTCTTTATTCTTTCCCTTCCACTTCTTTTATGTGTGTATGTATATATATTGTAAATATTTATACAAGCACTCATAGGTATCCTCATGACTTGTATTTCATGAAAATATCTATTTAATTGTACTTGTATAATTCGTATATATATATGCATCCACACATTTTTCCCTAACTCTTGGTATTTCATGTGTAACATATATGATAAATATTTACACAAGCGCCCCTATACTCCCTTGACATTTATTGTCGAGAATATTTATTTATGGTGCTTATAAAAATATTCATATGTTTTTGGTACACAAGTGACTCGATACTTTATTCCCCGAGCAATTCGTAAATCTTTTCTCATGCAAAATACTTCCATAAATAAATCTAGAGCTTACCTTGCATCCTTGGTCACCATAAGGTTCATCAAGCAACAAACATGGTTTCCTATTTTCTAGATGGTGAGGGTTTCAATGCAGGTTTTTTAAAAATAGGGTTTCGGTTTAGCGGAAAATAAATCAAGTTTTAGTTGTAATTCAAAAAGTTCAAATTTTTAGTGAATTTTAAAATGATGCAAAAACACGGGTGTTTCTGACCACGCTAGACTAGGGTCACGGTTAATCGAATGATTAACCGTGGCGATTTCTCGCCCGCCACGGAAAATCGATTAACCGCGTGGCGGTTATTTAACAAAAACCGCCACGGTTAATAGATTAACCGCGTGGTGGTCTTCTTTATTTGCCGGGTTTTGTAATTTAACCGCCACGGTTAATTAATTCAGGATTAATGAAAAAATAATTTGAAAATATTATAAAATTTTAAATTATTGGCGGGCACCTTATTCCCTCGTAAAAAACAGTGTCACCGAGGACCTGTAAAAGGTCATTGAAGCTCGTGTCTGTTGGTATTTGTTATGCCCACTGAAATATTTAAGATTTGTATAATCAGGAAGCGCACGGATACTGGGTGAGCACTTCACCCGGGAGGAGGGTTTTAAATATCGTATCCACAAGGGGAATGGTGTGAGGGTAACGGAGTTAATAACTAAACCCGGGAGGTATGACAAGAAGGACGAAGAGGATTAAGAGTTAAAGAAGATTTCTATGGTTGTCTAGTTACTATCCTTGTAAGCTATGTTGATATTGTCTTATGGGGAAATGATTCATGGGGTAGACAATTGCAAAGAATGTCAACCCCAAGCCAAGGATCCTGCCAAAGCCTATCTAGCGGGAGGTGGAATACAAAGAGTTAACGCAGCTATAAGTCACCTACATTAGTTACCACACTCCGGAAGGTAGGGTGCATCCACAAGTAACCTCGGTCTAAGCACCACGCCTAAACCTACAGCTACTCCTCTAATCTATAGTGTCCTACAGATTAAAGTACTCAAACAAGAGTTGCGAACCTAAGAACAATAAGAACAATGTTACTTACTCAAATAAGAAGTCGATCCGCCATGAAGTCTTAGAACCAAGCTCCAATAGAACTTGATCCCGGAGGTACAAGATGTAGAGGAGTCACCGACATGCCCGGTGCTTCCTCCAGCAGTTCATCCCTTCACCCTCGCTCTAGATCTCTAAAACAAGACTAGCTCTGGCTACTCTCACTGGGAGCCATTGATCTAGACCTCTCAACTTGACACTTGCTCCTCAACTCAACTCTAGGGCTTCTAGTTCTACATGGTGTTCTAGTTCTAGTTCTAGAACTAGAGAGGAGAGGTTAGGGTCTCAGCCTGTCGAATGGTGAGTTGAATGACTTAGGGTTTCACCCTAGGGGCAGGGGGTCTCCTTATATAGCCCTAGGCGATGCATGATAGCCCTTGGATCAAACCGACCTTGAAAGACGGCCTAGATTGCTCCTCAATGGCGGTTACAACCGACCTACGAAGCAGGCCCCGAGTGGGCCCCACAGCAGGGCGGCCGCGGGCCACCTTGGGATTTGAGCCCAAACCACCACGGTTGCGTAGATCTCTTCGATAGCTTTCCAAAGAGGGGTAGTTTCTTTGGAAACGGAGTTCGGATGAGAAAGTTATGGCCGTTTTAGTGAACTCGCTCTGCGGTGATATCTTTTGATTACGGACTCGAATATAGCAAACGGTATATCCATTTCTATCGTCTCGATGAGCTCTTACAATGGTGCTATCTTGGAATATGTTTAGAACATGTTTATGCTTCGTATGCCTTGCAAACTCTAGGCTTTTCTGTTTAATCCTCGAAAAATATATAAATCACCAAAACTCGTGGAATTATGTAAGTAAAGCCCCTATACTATGTTGATATTCATTTTAAGCCCTTATTTCAGTTTTAAAAACCTCTATATTTTATGCTATAAGAGGTGTCAACAAGCTCCGACCACCCGTGGCGAGCCTTGGCATCAACATCGTTAGGTTAAAAACGTAGCAACGCCCAATGCTTCGGACATTTGGCATCATCTTTGTAGAGAGGGTCAATTGCCGCCCTTTGCTTCATCTGTCTAAAATTCTCGATCCATCTTGGATTGCCAAACAACACGTCATCTTCATCTTTGAGGTTAGCAATATCCTCGAAAAGTTCAAAGCATCCTCGGCGACATGTCATCAACTCTTGACCGCTCACCATCATCTCCACCCGCATTGTCTTACGGCAAGTCTTCAAGCGGTTCATTTACGCCGATGTAATCACGATTATCAACTGCTTCTCCATCTGATGGTGGGGGTTGTTCTCATCCTTCGTCCACCACCGTTGTTTCCTTCGTTGCGCCGTCGAGGGGTCCTCGGATGAACCGCCGCGACACTCCGGTTCTTTTGCCATGATACTTTCACACGGTGTACCTCGGCTCCCCGATGAAACCAAACCGTACCAAGTGCTCCATCACGACATCATCCTTGTGTAGGAACATATGCTTGCGGCTATAGCACGGGCACACCATTTCTTCCGAACCCCCGACCGATTCGATGCTTCAAGGCGATGGGCATAAACTTCTTTTCGCACATCATCAACGAAATCCACACTTATCCTCGGCCTGTACATCCAATCCCTGTTCGGCGCCATGACGTACGGCCTGCTCAAATTAATTAAACCAGAGCAAAGAGAGCGATCGATGATTAGAGATCGAAGTATCGAATTGAGGGATATATATAGAGAGAGAGAGAGAGTTAACTAAGTGCAAAAGAGAGGAATAGGAGAGAGAGAGGGAAAGAGAGCACTCAAATGAGAGGGAGAGAGGGGGAGAGAGGGAGAGAGAGGGAGGAGAGAGGGACAGAGAGGGGGAGAGAGAGGACCAACTAGATCTCAAAAGAGAGGGAGAGAGAGGGGGAGAGAGAGAGGTAGAGATAGGGAGAGAGAGAGGGGGGGAGAGAGAGGGGACCAACTAGATCTCAAAAGAGAGGGAGAGAGAGAGGGAGAGAGGGATGGAGAGAGACGAGAAATACCCCCTTGCGATCCCAAACTTCAACAAATCCAAGGGCAAAACCTCCCCCCTCCCCTCAAAATGGTGATTTTTAGGGTTTTGAAGCTCAAAACCCTAAAAATGGAGAAATCCCGTGGGGAAGAAGAAGGGTGGGGCTGTTTTACGGCGTAGGCTTTTTCCGTGGCGGTCATTGTTAAAAAATCACCACGGTTAATAGGAATTAACCGTGGTGGTTATTTTACAAAAACCGTCACGGTTAATCGATTAACCGTGGCGGTTTTTCCCTTGGCCGGGGGCTGCCAGCCACCTATATTCCGTGGCGGTTATTAAAATGCCCGCCATGGAAAATAAAACCAAACACCCCGCAAAAATCAATCCTCGTAGTAGTGAGAACGTGCCTAAAATACCGAGCCAACGATTTGCTCATCGCTTATCGATTTGTTTGTCCCGAGGTAAAGTAGCGCAGCGCACCAACCAGCCTTGCTTTTTGGGCGGGGACCTTGCATGCAGGTGGGCTCCATGGTGGTGGAGAGAACAGATGTTGAATAAATAATTATTATAAATAGGACCACACTATTGAGGTGGCACCAAAAATAGATAGTAGCTGACTATTTCCATTTGTGGACGCCCTTATAGTAAAGAGTAGCAACATTTATGACATAAAATAAATATTTTATGAAAATATATTCTATGATAATTCTAATGATACTCCCTCTCTTGCACAAAACATGCAATTCTCACGTCCCGATGAGTCAAACCTTGTAAACTTTGACTAAAATTATACGAAAAATACTAATATTTATGAGAGAGAATAAGTATTGTCAGATTAGTTATGAAATATATTTTCATAATAAATTTGTTTTGAGACACAAATGCTAACATTTTTTTTTGCTATAAACTTGGTCAAAGATGATAAAGTTTTGTCGACACGCTTTCTATAATTGCATGTTCTTTGGAACGGAGGGAGTACTAATTTGGTACCATGAACCTTAGCGTTCTTTCGTAGAAATGCAGTCGACGTTTAAAAATTTGACTTAAGACAACTCTAGGAATTGATTCGTTCCGGAACGAAGAGGGTAGGTCTCGTTCTATATAATATAAAACATACAACTACGGGTTACGTGCTAGCAAAAATAGTTTACTACGTTTGACCAAATTTCCTGTAAATACAATTCACAATTTGTGACTCATATTAATTTATTAAAATATATTTTGTAATGGATCCCATGGTATTTATTTGAAATTATAAATATTTGATATATTTTACCTATAATATATTCAACCATGACACTGTGTTAGAATTAAATGTTTTTCTAGACGGAGTGAGAAGAAGCATAAAAAGTTAAACATATATATCTACTATTATATTATTACTAGTAATCTTTGCATGGGTTCTTGCTTGTCTTTTCGTTCAACTTGACACGCCTAGAGTAACCAAGCCGTCCGTCCAATAAGATAAGGCAGTGTTACTATCCAATTAAAAAAAAAAAATGATTCGTTTGGAGCTACCACTACTAGATCTGCCACTCGGCAAAGGCCCCAGTACACTCGGCTTAGCTGATGCCGAGTGTTACACTCAGTTTAGGACACACGGCACTGTTTTCTTAGCAACGTGCACCGAAGCCGAAAGTGTCAAAAATCAGGCACTCGGCTTAGGCTAAAGCCGAAAGTGTAGCAGAACCTTTACCGTGTGTGAACCGTACACACGACAAAGAAAAAGCGTGGTGACGGCGGCTTGTTTTCAAGGACCTCTACGACGAGTGCTAAAATGTAGCACTCGGCATAGAATTTGATATGACTGACAACTTCTTGAATTTCATGATTTTTTTACTTTGTTTTCTTTTTTATACAATTAATAAAACATTCACCAACATGCTTGGGGGCTTGTTTCTGGAACGAGATGTTTGAAAACCCTAATCATATCTTGTGTACGGACTTAAACTGGGTTGAGTAACATGAATATAAATTTACACTCATTTTTCCAAATATTCGAATGACTTGTAGTTCAAATTTCACCCGATTAAAAAATTGTCTGAAATTTAATTAATTAGTTAAATATAACAAATAAATTAAAACATACACCAAACTTTGTCAGGAAATGTGATGTTTATTGAGGATAAAAAGTTTGGTGGCATTTGGGCAAAAAAAATCTTTGCCGAGTGTCTTTGGTTACACTCGGCAAAAGAAGCCCTAAGCCGAAAGTGTAACCGTGGACGACTCGCATTATGAAATATAAGCCGTAGGCGAAGCGGCTTTGCCGAAAGTGTCAATGTTGGACACTCGGCAAAGGAGGTAACGGCTCTCGGGAAAGGAGGTAACGGCGGCGTGGCTCCCACAGTTGGGTTAATGGCGTCGCGATCGTTGACGAGTGTGGCCGTCAAACACTTTCGGCACAGAGCTAGCTTTGCCGTGTGTCTACCCTTTGCCGTGTGTCTTAATTACCTATGGGCACTCGGTAGAGAGGAAGAAAGCCGAAAGTGTCCTAGCTTTGCCGTGTGTCTCTGTTGGAACACTTGGCAAAGAGACTCTTTGTCGTGTGCCCGATATTATGCACGAAGTCTTGAACACTCGGCAAAGTCCGCGGTTCCGGTAGTGTACCGTCATGGCTCTGGTTGTTTGTGTTCATCTAGGTCAAGCAGCCCCGTCATGGTCCATTTGCACAAGCCAACCACAAACTAAAGGGTTGCGGAGTTGATGAAAAGTGAATTACCAATTGACTAGAGTAGTGATAGTGAAAGGCTGCCTAATCGTCTCAATAATTGCAGCGTATTATATCCACATAATACTTTTCACGTTACTGGTGTGGCTGCTCATCAGGTCCAGGCATCCAGCCAAAAGATGTTTTTTTTGAAACAAATCCAGCCAAAGATGTTAACCAGCAGAAAGAGACGACTGCAAACCCTAAACCCTAAACATATAAACTCCTTGTTGGCCTGCTTGAGGAAGGACCGCATCATTTGGAACTCCCCGGTGATGAACACGAGGTCACGCTGCGCGCTATCACGCAATTTCACCGCCTGGGCCTTGCCCAGTGTCCCCTGGACCACTGATTCTGCTATAAACAAATGGCAAGCTCCACCACGGCTATCTCCACTCTTTCTCTTAGGACCAGTTTCCGAATAATTAGGGGGGTGTTCCTTGTCGAGCTCGCGAGTGCTGGAGTGAGCAACTGAGCATCCACTGCAGACTGCACATGGGATTCTTAAAGGAGGTCCTCAGCTACTACAACAGTTTAATTTAGATAAAGCACGATTCTGTACTGGACTGTTTGATATATGCATATGTTTGGTATGCAATGCCAACGGCAAAAATATCAAATTTGGACTTTAAAGTACAGTACACTGATTGTGTCAAGGATCGCCTAATAGAAAACTGTTGGGTGTGCGGTCATTCTCTCTCCACTTGCTTGTGTGTAAGGAATCTGGCACAGTTGTTGGGGAACCAACTCCATTTTCATAACAAATACACTGACGTGTGTTGGGGACCCCGTCCACAGCATGGCTCATTGCTTGGCTTGTCGTTCAACTTGACACGCCTGTTCCTCAAAAAGATGAAAAAAAAAACACTTGGCACGCCTAGAGTAACCAAGCCATCCATCCATCCAATAAGGCGTTCTTCCATCCATCCATTCTACCTTACTGGCGCTCATTGTTTGTGTTCATCTAGGTCAAGCGCCCGGTCATTGTTCATAATTTGCACATGCCAACCACAAACTAAAGGCTGCGGAGTTGATGACAAGTGAATTACCACTTGACTAGACTAGTGATAGTGAAAAGGCTGCCTAATCGTCTAGTATATCCAAAAATACTTTTCACGTTCCTGGTGGCTACTAATCAGATCCAGTCAAGGTCGAGGCAGCGTATGAAACTACCGAGAAGATGCTGCGCTGCAGCTACTATAGTTTACTTGCACTTTGCGCCTTGTGTGCTCATGGACCAGAGATCGGTGCGCCATTGTAGATGGTACAGCAAAATGCTCTGTTTCCGTGTGGAGACAAGATGCTCTGCGTGTGTGTAACTTATTCTTGCCAATAAAAATGACGCTCTATTCTGGTGATAATACAAGCAACCCGGCTTAGCCAATGGCGTCGTTGGTCTCCGGTTTGGCAGGTTGTACGTCGTTCGTCTCCGGTTTGGCAGGTGGTACAAATCAGTTTCAGAGATCGGCCGGCAATTCACCCTGGCAGTTTTATGTGATAGCAAATCGTTCGCAAGGCCAACATCTCTGCTCTTCTCCCCCTTGAAATTGTGCATAACAAAATACCCTTGCGTTGATATAGGCATTAATATATATATATATATATATATATATGTGTGATACCTTTGGGGTGTGGTGGCTAGGGTTAGGGGCAGCGGCTATAATGGAGGAGAGGTGGCAGCTAGGGCCAGGGAAGAGAGAAGAAGGATATGGCGCAGGGAGAGAGGAGAGGCATAGGGAAACCCTTAGGCTGTTTTTTTTTTTATTATAATGATTATAGTGCCTCTATATTTATAGTCCTGAGTAGAGTTGCATCTAAAGTAAACTATCTAATTTATTCACATCTATTATTATTCTTTCCTTTATTATACCCTTCTTTAATTTGGACGGATGACGACGCCGGCGGTGGCAGGGTTGCCGCCCTTGATGGTGACGCGGTTGCACCCTAAGGGTTAGCTTGCGTGGTGTTGGGCCCCAATGTGGCCCTCCAATCGACATGTGACATTACTCTGCCCTCTTCGATAAGCGCGACCTCACGCTGGATCATTTGCCATGTTGGGGCGCTGTCATCTCGGAGTGTTTTGATGACTGTGGCGTCGTTCATCTCTGGTTTGGTAGAGCCGCCTAGGTGCCGGACACATCGTACCTCGCCACGCCGCCGTGGGCACCATGACCAGTGCTACTGTGCGTGTCCGCGGACGTCGACCCCTGCTGACTACCATGGGCGACCGCTACCCCTTGTTCGGAGCAGTGCATGTTTTAGCCAAGGTATGCTGCCAGGTGGGTCCAGATGCCACTTTGGCAGCGGCTGCACGCTGTATGGCCACATCTGCAATAGCATCCACCCAAATCGTTCTAAGGCTAAATCGGACGGGTCTCATATCTCTACAACATAAAAAGAACAAAGAGGAGATATTTTTGGTGCGACATTCGGCTTTGAGTCCGCCCAACCACCACCCCATGCGAACCCGAACGGAGTACTACTACAGAATTGTCCATCACTGCCGGGCTCCAACCCCCTTCTTCGCCTAAAAACTGAACCGCAGAACCATAGCGGTAGTGATGTGGGGTTTGAAACACTACCGGGTCAAAACACCGGGCGGTGATGCGAGGAGAGACTACCGGTTTGATATCGAACCGGCAATAAGATCGTCACCGAACACCGCCGGGTGTTCCACGGACCGGCAAGCATTTTTGATCCAAGCAATGCAGGTTCGAAGTCAGCCCGGCGAGTTGATATTGAGAGCACCGTCGGGCTTTAACGAACCGATAGAGCGTAAGGATTACACTATCGGGTTAGATTGAGCCGACGAGTGTATCGAAGAGCTAACAATGTCGGTTTACTTTGGACCCGTTAGTGAACTTTTACGTGAACACCGCCGGCTGATTTCAACCCGACAGCGTTATTGGAGTGGGAGACTATTGGTTGGTTAATGCAGCCCGGCGGTGATGTTTCGTCATAGAAGACGATTTGTAATTCAAAACCGATAGTGTTTGGTATAGTTACACTACCGGGTTTGTTTCTCATTCTTTGTCGGGCCCATGCCACCCGGCGTTTTTGTTTTAAAATTTTGAATTTATTCGTCGAAATCAGCAATTTTTAAACCCATAAAAGCATTATATATACATTAAAATAGATAAAACATTACATGGTTCAAAGGTTACATACAACTAACTCCACCTAATGTTCTACAGAATTTAGCCTAGGACATCAACTTCCAAATAAGAAAAACAATCACAATGGACATAACTAAAATCAGGACATCTTTCATAGGCCAAGTCGCAATTCTCCTAATCTTCATATCTATGGAGAGAGGCTTTTCATCAATCTCCGTGGCTGGTTGATAGTCAAAGTTTTCACCATAGTAGGCCCTGAAAGCTTCAACTTCCGTCTTGTATTTTTTGTAACAATTACCAGGGTAGCCAGAGACTTGAGCAGAGCAATCTTCCCAGGTTCGATAGATCCTTGGCACTTGACCAACATGCACTACATACCACGCCATGGTTTGCCTATACATGCAACCAAAATAGGATGTTAATGCTATGTCATTCAGAAATGTTGTACAGTAAGATTTTTAACACCACAAAACTCATCAATTTCAACACCTATCTCATTGCAATCACACTTCGAGCATTAGTATGTCTTCAATCATGCTGTAAATGACCACAATGTTTAAATCTAATTTGTTCACCATAGACCAAATTAAAAAACATTTGCTACTATATAAGGATCATGAACTGTTTGAAAGCAAAATCTAAATAGAAAAGGGAAATAGCAGGTTGGATTTATCAACACGGGCATTTCAACAAACAACTCAAAGGCAGTGACCGACGCACTCACCGAGCTTACAGGCGATCCGCGGCGCTCGACTTGTCTCGGTGGTGCGAGACGCAGGCGTCCTAGAAGGAAGCAGAGAGCGCGAACGGGGCGTTGCTCCGGCGGAATCGAGGAGTTCGAGGTCGCGGCATGTGTACGGCGTCGGGCCTAGACGGGGATGGCGTGAGGCTGCAGACGGCGGAGCGGTGTAGCGGCGGTCCCCCGTCGACATGGAGGAAGAACTAGTGGCCGAGGTGAGGCGAGAACAACGGTGAATTAGGTCTCATTCTCATAGGCAAAATCTCGAAAAACTAAATGGCTAATTAGTTCTCACCGTGGAAGGCGCGGACGCCGGGCGGCGGCGTGGGGACGTCGGAGAAGAAGAGAACAGCGGGGGCGTAGGGGGGCGACGGACGATCTGCGGCGTGTGTGGTGGTGGTGCTCCGTCGGCGACGCCGGTGGGGAAACGAATGGGGCGCGGGGTTGAAATGACATGGGGAAAAATTTCAGCTCGCCGCGCGCCCAATATATATCGTCGAGGTGGAAAGAATGGCGCGGTGTTCAAATGAATTGTGAAACAAACAATTAACTGCCGGTTGTGCTTTGGAAAATACGATCGCCGTTGAGTGCCGAGGAGGCGGCCATTGGGCGCAGCGGTCGCCGATTACGTTTTTCCGAGGAACCGTCTTTGAAACGCCACATTTATCCCCGCCCCCTCCCGTTATCCAACACTAACTTCTCTTCGTGCCCCCTCTCACAGAAAGCTGGACTCGCCGCCCACGATCGTCGACATGGCCGCCACCGAGAGGAGATGAAGTTCGTTGTGGACCTCCTCGCGCCGCCCTCAAGCTGAACGGCCCGGCCGGCGACGTTGGCCCCGCCAAAGGTGAATCTGCCCCTCGAGGAGAGGGCCAACTTCTACGCCTTCAGATTGACTCTCTGCCGATACCCTCGCGGAGGGGATACCGCCAAACCGGAGGAGGAGGCCGGGAAGGCGGCCGCCAGAAGCCGCCAAGCGCCAAGGCCAAGAAGGCCAAGAAGGTGGCCTAGGTTCTCTTCTTTTATTTGTTTATGTTAATTTCTGTTGTCCGATCTGTGTGGATGTGTAAGATACAATGATCCGTGTGGTTAATTTGCTAATGGTTCAGTTGTTGGTTAATCGTTTGCATGACAATCTCTTTATCTTTCGTTAATTTGGGTTCTACTATTTCCTTGAATCGGTTTATTATTTATTATGATGCGTGTCAATCTTAATTTTCTATCATTTGTGTTCAACTGTTCCTCGTCTTAGAAACCGCGGCCGAGTCCTATTTATACGCACATAACCCCTCGTCTCCGGTCCGCTCTCCAACACTCCGCTCTCCAAACACACTCCCTCTCTACCCCGTTTTCTGATGGCCGGCCGGGTCGGTGACGCCGCCGACGATCGACATGGCTACCGGCCGGGCGAAGAAGTCCATCCCGCGACGCCTCGCCGCCGCCGCAACAAGCTCAACAGCCCGGCCGACCAAGTTGGCCTGCTAACGGTGAATCACCACTTGGAGGAGAAGTCCATCATCGCCCTCCGGATCGAAAGTACTTGGCCGATAACCTCGTTGAGGGGATACCGGCGCCAAACCGGAGGAGATGGAGTCGGCTGCCGGGGAAGAAGGCCAGCGGGCGGCCAAGAAGGCCAAGAAGAAGGCCAAGAAGGCGGCTTAATTAGGCCCGCCGCTTTTCTTTTTATGTTAATTTATTGTATCGGTTGTTTCTATGATGTTTAATTTGGTTTGTGTCGTTTGTTAATGGATCGGTCGTTTGTTAACTGATGTGTGTTAATCTTCGTTTCTGATTTTTGTTTTCTTGTTCCTTTGCTTCCCCTCCCAAATCGCTATCGGCCCAATCAACCCGGTTGTGTCAATCGTCAAATCGCTATCGGTTCTAATTGAAACCCGCGAGTGATCCGTGTCCATCAAGACCACTGCCGGGGAATGATTCAAACCAGTAGAGATATAAATCTTCACTACCGGTATTGGTCGAAAGTCCGTGGAGGTTCTAGTTTGTCCCGCGCCTCGACGGTTCATCAGCGCTTCGGGCGCGGTTCATCCGCCGGTGGACTAAATTTCGGGCAAAGGATACCGGCGGTAGTGATGAACGATTACGTAGTAGTAGAGAAAAGAAAACGAATCGCCCATGCGTAACACCGATAAAGGAAGGAATTAACCACGCAATAAAGGAAAGAATTAACCACGCAATAAAGGAAGGAAAAGGAAACAAATCGTCTATGTGACCTGATAAAGGAAGGAATTAATCACGCTAAGTAAAGAAAGGAATTAACCACACAATAAAGGAAGGAAATAACCACACACGTTGGTTGTTGCGATAAAAAATAGGAAGGAAATCATGACTCCTATTCTTCCACCCGTCCGTAAATAGAAGGAGAAAATCTAGGAGGAAAAAAAAAAAACTCACGGTGCCCATTCTTCTCTCGATCGATAGGGAATATCTTGGAAGAAAATTGTGGACCCAGCCTGCCGTGCTTTTTTCCTTTTTGAGCTTTCGTGAGAGAAAATAGGAAATTAAAAATAAAAAGATCCGCATGCACTCCTCCCCATGCCCAAACGAATTTAGAAGGTGCGATCAATCATGCCCTCCCCACGCCCATGCGAATTTGGAAGGTGCGATCAATCATGCCCTCCCCATCGCACGCAAATTTGGATGGTGCGATCCTCTCCACCCATGCGAATTTGGAAGGTGCCATCAATCACGCCTTCCCCATGCCCATGCGATTTTTGGAAGGTGCGATCAATCACGCCCTCCCCACCGCATGCAAATTTGGAAGGTGCGATCCTCTCCACCCATGCGAATTTGGATGGTGCGATTAATCACGCCCTCCCCACGCCAATGCAAATTTAGAGGTGCGATCAATCATGCCCTCCCCACCCGCACATAAATTTGGAAGGTGCGGTCTCTCCGCCTACCCACCCGCACGCAAATTTGGAAGGTGTGATCTCCGGACTCCCCTCACCGGCAACTACAATCTCTCCAAATGAAACATTTGGAACCCACCCATACATGAAAGAGAAGACCCGCCCCCGCCGCCCCACCGCCTCCACCCCGTGCAATTGTTGACGGTAACCAAGCGACATATTTTCCCGTCAACTTACTACCATAAAGGGAGTAAAATTAAACCTTTTATACTCATATACTTTTATCACTAATAAATTCCACTTGTAGTGTCTTGTATTTTATTTTGCAGATTTATAATAAAAGCAAGTGGAAAATCGACCAAAACGCCTTCCGAGAAAGCGCATTATTGCAAAACCCAAGCCCAAGAGCAAATCGACCCAAAACATCAAATCTGGGCCGAGCACAACTTTTTTCAGGGCGAAAGACGACACCCCATCGAGACCCGGGCCAGGGCGAGCCCAGGGGGGCGCTACAAGACCACCACGGTGCGGCCGCCCCTCCCCGAGGCGGTTTCGGCCCACCTCGGGAGGCGGTTCGTGCACTTTCCAAATGGGGTTTCCCGCCTGCGTTGGTCGGTTTGCGATACAAGGAAGGTTTACTGTGTCGGTTTTGATGTAAATTAGCACTTAGGCCCCTCCTCCAAGTGTATAAGTAGGCCCCCCTCTCTCCCTCTCTCAACACACACCACTTGGAGTCCAAAGAAACCAGCAATCTCTCTCTCTCTACCACCTCTACCTCTCTCTCTTCTACTTCTTCTTTCTTCTTCTTCTTTCTTCTTTATTCTTTCTTAGTTAACACTTGGAGTAGAAGAGCTACAAGGAGGGCTTGTCTCCTAGAAGAAAGTGTTTTGGTAATACATCCACTCTATGGAGCATTCTTCTATTTGCAAGTCTTATATTTATGTTCTTGGCCTAACTTATGAACTAGAGTATAGTTTTGTTCATGTTCTTGTGTTGGTATATGAACTAGCATATAGTTTACATATCATAATCTTGACATGTTCATTACAGTTCATCATCGATCATCATATGCCTAACTTGATTAGAGGTGGGATATCGGTTCGTTGTTCCTTCGGGTTTGCTCTTGTTCTAGTCCGTCCATTCGACGAGTGGGGATCAGGGGGGGGACAAGAGTAGTGCTCTAATATGCGGGCATGGTGCCCGGGTATTACGACACCTGCGGATATGAGGGCATGCCACGGTTGAGAGGGTAGGCGGCTTGGTCGTGACAAGCCTTGACCGCCCCTTGAAATCCCCCACGTTCGTATGTTACGTAGGAGTTCGTAAATGCTTCCTATCGGGCCGTATGGTATCCGTGGAGTCTCCCCGCTATCCTAGACCTAACCATGATTAAATCAGTTTGCATATGATCCTAACTATTCATTTGTATGGCCATGACTAGATACATTAGAACTACTCCATTAGGTTATTCATTTATTCTTTATCTATTTTCTTTATCCTTTTCTTTGGTGGATTCTTAAGTGTGTGTCACACTATCCATGAACCGTTATTGCTTACCCCTGTTATGAACATTTTGGTCTAAGCAAACACATGTTCCTCTATTCAGATGCCATGCTAATTTATTAATCACATGCCTTCCTTTGGGAAAATATAAATAACGATACCCCTGAATACTTCGGATGAAATGCTACAATGATAGATCCGTGCGCTTTTGCGGATGAATATCTAAGATGGCAAGATCTATCCCGTTGACAGTTCCATTTCGGATCACCGACATGGTGGTTTACTTGGGAATGTCGCGCGCATTTCGACGCTCTTATTGGGGATGGGTTTTATACCTGTTTCCTTTGATTGCGTTAAGAAATGCCAACAGCAATCTACCCTTCCCATGTGTCAGCGCTGCCGCCGCTGTCTCCACGATGTCCGCACCGTCGTCCTCATTGTTTTCGCCCACGCCGTCGTCCTCGGCTCCTCACCGCCCGCACGTTGTGCACCCAATCTGTTGTTTTTTGCCGCCGCCACCTTGGTGGCCTCGACGATATTGAATGTGCTGCCGCCCCAAGTAAAGCTCTTCGCAAGGCAATACCGACAAGATCCGCTTGACCTTTTCTAAGCGGAGACAGAATGAAACGACCATAATAAAAGACGTTTACTATCTACTCTTGATTCAACACACTTCCACTCTAGTGTTTGAGTGGATCCCTGTTATCTCTTCTCGAACCATAACAGACTAGTATTATTATTTGATCATTGAATCGTTTATTTCTCTTGAAAGCGGTTTCATTTTTTTTTTTTTACAAACGTCTTTTTTAGGAGGTCGACATCCATTATGCGGCATAGGTGTTACATCGCGTATACAACTTAACCGTACACCACTTTTAGCAATGGCTCGTAATGCGGCATCTCTTCCGCTACCAAAGCACCTTTTACCATAACTACGCTTCGCCGTTGTTGACATCTCTTATTGAATACTTTTATATGTCAACTAAACATGAAATAAGGGTATAAAATGAATATCCACATAGACATAGGGCTTATACTAACAATTTCCACGAGTTTTGGTGAATTATATATTTTTAGGGATTACACAGGAAAAGCCCAGAGATTTGAAGCCCTACAACACAAAGACGTATCTGTGACGTATATCAACTTGAAACCCACGTAAGAATATTCCGAGAAGACACCAGAGACAACGCAGAAGAGGCTGGGACCCACCTGTCAGCCTCGCCCAACTATGTCGGTTCCAAACCGCCTATGAGGAGCAATCTAGTCCATCCATCAAGGTCGGTTTGATCCAAGGGCCGTCGTGCACGCCTAGGGCTATATAACAAGACCCCCGACCCTCGGGTGAAACCCTAATTCACATTGTATTCATTGTAATTCATTATCAAGCCGGGCAAAAGTAGAAGAGAGCTTCTCCACCAGAGATTAGGGTAGCTACTTGTCTAGTTCTAGTTCTTCTAGTTCTAGTTCCTCTATTTAGATTAGCAAGTCGATTCAATTAGAGTTGGGTGTTGCCAATCCAGATTCTCGATCGTCAAGTCATTACGGTATTATCTTGTATCCATGACTTTATTCTATTTCAATATTAAGTATTGGTTTGCTATGTTCTTAGTTTATTCTAGTAGTATATTTGATATGGTCATGATTAATTGTGAGTTCATGTATCTATTCGTAGACCGCCTAATTCGAATCTCGAGAGGGTTAGGTGATAGAAATAATTATGTAAGCATGGTGCTTAGATATGATCTGTCTGGATGCATCTTATAATCTGGGACGTGTGGTAGATCGCGGGTGTGATATTCCTGTTGAGTCCTTTGGAGTCCATCCCTCGGTTATAAGACTAGTTGAGCATGGTTTTGGGGATTATCTTGTTTTGTTCTTGGTTCTCCTCATAAATCTTCAGGATGCATAGATTCATGGTTGTTATGCTGTATATGATGGTATATGACCTAGGGTAGATGTTTGACTTAGTAGATTTAATGCTACATAAGAATTTCGTCTCTTAACGTAAGTCCACGTTAGTTTGAGTAGTGAGTAGTCTATGCCTATATCTCTGTGTGATACTTTGCCTTTGTTTATCACTTATCATATCATTATTGGCTTAACCCCTGCTAAAGTAGTGCTAGTGACCGAATCTCTCATAAGTATGCTAGCTAATAATTGTATCACCATCCTCATATTCTCTCTGTGGTAGAATTATAAATGATAGACCTGGATCCCTCCCCGTGAAATGTGACAGATGTTATTTTATCTCGCGGGCGCTTGCGGATAATTTAATTGATATACTATTTGTTTTAGAGAAGATTGCAAATCAGCACAATCACATGTAGCACATATAACATTTCTAGCATTACTGCTAGGGATGACAACCTAGCCTATGGTAAAGCTATGAGATGGAGAAACACTGAGTGCCTCTGGCTCATATGGCCTTAGGTGAGATTAACTCCACCTATTGGTTGTAGTGATGTTAAGAAGTACCAACAAACATTTTCGGCGCCGCTTCTTCGGGAGGATATAATGGCTAACTAGAGATATTATTAGAAAGAAACTTATGATGAGGTCTAAACTAGGCACTTTACTTTAGCAGGATTACCCTTGCTTTTCTTTGTTTATATTTTATACAGGGTTTATCATAAAGGTGTTTTCGGACGTAAAAAATCACTAAGTGCGGATCTCTCAGTGTTTTGGCGGGTCGTACTACTTAGTACTAATAAGCGCTGGCGTGCTAGTATACATTCGTATACAAATAAAGTAAATGTGCAATAAAATACACAAGGGATAAAAGTTCAGTGGAAATATCACTTTATTATTCATGAGAGAATTACAAAGTACAATTTCCCACTTAAAAAATATATTTGCGCCGAGCCTCATCCGACAATCGGGGATTGCGTGGCTTCTGGTTCATGGGGCCTCGGAAGACCTCCATTAATTACATCCGGGCATTAGGCCGCGGAATACCTCCGATTAAGCTATGCTGATAGTCATTGTTGTCGTCTCTGAATAAACAAGAGTTATCTCCCAAATATATGCATAAGCACAAATGAATGAAATGGTGAAACGCTAGAGCCTCGTCGGCCTCTAGCAAAGGTATCCGCCTCGTCGTGCGGATCCCAAAATGAAGTCAAGTGTTCGGCCTCGTCGGTCACGAACAATGATTCCGCCTCGTCGGTCGCTGAAACAAAACGCCCCAGCCTCGCGTCGGTATCCGGGAAGATAATAACTTCATCCGGTTCACCGCCTTGACGGTGCGGAAACATGGTGGGTGGTGAATGTGAGACTTGTGCTCATGAGACATTCAGTGAAATTGCTCCTTCGTGAGCTTACGAGATCATTGGCGTGACAGCTCGCCAATTTGCATATGCGCGCGTGTGAACTCGAGCGTTTTGTCATGACTTGGAATTTTTGTAGACGTTGTAGCTGGATTTCAGGTTTGTCGGACTTGTCGGAGCCCATGGCTTGCTTGGGCCGAGAAATCAACATTGGGCCATTAACAATAGGCCAAACAATAATCACGTCGAGCTGGCTTTGTGACTTGTGCACACGTACACTTTGCTCACGTACAGGCTTTGCATGCTACTATAGCTTTTCATTTTCTTTCGTGTACAAGAGTATACAAATACATGTATATGGATATGTATTTCCGGGCTGCTATACTGCTGAAACCTTGCCGAAGTGGGCCATTGCCGGGCTGCACTACGCCGCCGCCGTGGTCATTCTCGTGTCGTTCTGGTCATCTCCGATTTGCTGGACTGCCGCCATCATCGGACCGACGCTACTGCATGTTGCCGATCGAGCCGCTGCCTTCACCGTTGCCGTCACATCGGCGCCGTTCCGGCCATCGCCGGACTCGCTACTGCCACGTCGGACCATTGCCGGGCCGTACTGTCCTGCCGCCGCCGTCGCGTCGTTCCGGCCATCGCAGGACTTGCTGCTGTTCGGACGGATGCCTTCGTGCTCTGAACGCTCGGGTGGCATCTTGATCTTGTTGGCATCTTGGCTTGTTGTCGTACTGATCTCGCTGCCCGCCGATCTTGCTGCTTGCTGATGTACTCGCTGTGGTGCCATCGCCATGCCTCTGACGGCCATCTTCCTCTTCTCTGCTGTGCTGGTCGTCGATCCGGGCCGCCGTCACCGCGCCGCGGATTGCCACATGACAGCACGTGTAATCTACAGCTATGCAGAAGAGAGATAAGATGAAAACAAACATAAGTAAAGGATCTCACCCTCGAAGTGAGCAGCCATGGATGTCGAGGATGCCGGAGTTGATGCCGGTGTGTTCGCTGTGAGAGACGGAGAGGTTGACGGCGTCGCTGCCGCGCTCGCCGGCAACGATGTAGGTGTTCTGTAGATGTTCAACTTGCCGGAGATGATGTAGACCGCGCCGGAGCCGACGATGTAGAGGTTTGGCTTGCCGGAGACGATGTGGACGACCTCGCCGGAGACGACGTAGACCTCGCCGGAGACGATGAAGTGCTTGACGAGGAGGAGGTCGACGACGCCGCTGCAGTGCTCGCCGACGACGTGCGTGTGATTAGCCGGGCTGTGGCGTGATGTGATGGAGTGGTGGTGTGTGTGTGCAACCTGGCGGTGGTGTGGTTTGTGCGCAGCCTGGCGGCGGTGTGTGGAGATGGAATGTGTGTGTTGAGAAGAGAGAGCAGGCTTGCTTTTATAGGCCTAGGCTAGGGTTGATGGGGCTAGAGGCGGTGACTAGGAGCGCCCGAGATGCGCCGCCATCGCTCTGTTGGGTAGCTGCCGAAAGGAACGGGCGTGGCGTACAGGCGGTGAGCTTTTCAAATTTGAATTGGACTCTCCTCCGAGCGGCAAGGGTGAGACGCGCAGTGATGCATTTCGAATTTTGAACTGGCCGCCTCTGCTTCCGAGCGGCATGGGCTAGGGGCTGAGATATTTTACAGTTGATCTTATCTCTCCGTGATACTTATCTCCTCATAATTGTTTCGTCATTTAACTGGCAACATACCCAGCTAACTGATCGATGGGTCCAGTGGGTTTAATATACACGTCCGTACGTGTACGTACATGATCGAGCTTCCGAGAGCAAAATACCAGCATGTGTACATAGTCTAAGTGCATATATATATACATTTATACTCCGTGTGTGTCTCAAGAAGTAGTATATACATACGTGCGTACATGGTCAAGGACAGAAGCTCCTTCGTACTGGACATATATACTCTTGCATGGGCCATGCATAAGTGACTTCTTAGGGACCCATACTTAAGATTACGGGCTGCTAATGGCCGGTGCTAATCTCAGCACTCTTCATATGAGAAAGCCATGTTGGTTAGGCCATCATGTTGGTTGGGCCTTTCATGAGTCGATGAGCCCATTTTGATTAATCCACATTTTATATGCTAAAATAATAAAGCCCTTTGCCATACGAAATATAATCCATATTTGGCACATATACTATGCATGTTTGTGTACACATTATTGTCTTGTCAATTCTCAGAATATAATATTATAAGATGTGCCAAAATTTCATCTTACAAAAGGATTGATTGAGATTCACTTCACTTCGTTCATCAGAATAAAGTCAGTCAAGAGGAAGCATACAATCAACTTTTGAAGCTATGGGTGAAAGGACTTTACGAGAATTCTCTGCTCCAAGCAATGAGAACATTCGTACTGGACCAGTACTTCAAACTAACAACCTTGAGTTTGAGCTCAAGCCCAGCTTCATCAACATGGTTCAAGCTACTCAATTCAGTGGAAGGAAACACGAAGATGCACGCTCTCATCTTCAGAATTTTCTGGAGATCGTCAACACCTTCACAATCAAGAATGTTTCCCGAGATATCATATTACTCCGCTTATTCCCATTCTCATTGATGGGAAAAGCGAAGTTATGGTTCTATGCTAATAAAGAAGAAATCAAGACATGGGATAAATGTTCAAAGGCCTTCCTATCAAAATTCTTCCCTATAGGCAAAACCAATGCCTTACGAGGAAAAATCACAAATTTTCAGCAGCAGAAGGGAGAATCAATTCCAGAAGCATGGGAACGTTTAGAAGAATACATATCAGATTGTCCCCATCACGGAATGGAAGATTGGTTACTCCTACAAGGATTTTATCATGGATTATCAAGAAAAGCTCAAGAGCATTTGGATGCAGCTGCTGGAGGATCATTTTTGTCACTCACTCTTGGGAAAGTGAAGCACTTATGGAAAAGATATCAAAAATCAAGGCTGGTCCCAAGAAAGCACTCAACACTCCCATCAAATTGAAGAAATACCGTAAGAAGTAAATGCAAAGTATCAACCAAGATGGATGTGTTATTGAATTGGCTTGAAGAAAGAGCCAATTACAAAAAGGATCGTCAGGCTTTACAAGATTATATTGATTCAGCATCAGACTCAAGTCTCGCCGTTCACAATTCCAGTACAACACAGTCAAAACAAGGATGGAATTCACAACCTCGATCCAACTACCAAGGTAAGTACCAAGGTAATATTCCCAAACAACCATCTTTAAGAGAGTTAATTAATGAGCAAGCTAGAATTAATGATGACTTTTCTAAGAAGCTTGTTGCTAATGATAAGGTTTTAGAAGATATAAATCTTAAGATGGATAATTTCTCAGTTGCTTTAAAAGAACAATATGCTTACAACAAAAGGATAGAATCACAAATAGCAAAATTGTTTGCTGCTACCACTAACCATGAGCAGGTACACAATGTCACGACTAGACGTGGTAAGTCCACACGTGATCCACCGTACCCAGGAAGAACAATAGAAAAGCCAGTGAGAGCACCACCAGCAACACCAATGGTACCCCCAGTACCAATAGAAGAAGAAAAGGAGGATGAAGTAGAGATTTTGTCTCAGGACCCACACATGATGAAAGACTTTCATGACACAACCTTCATACCATATCCCAGAAGACAACGTAAACCCCAAGTGGATGATCAGTTTGGAAAATTTGTAGAGGTAATTCAAAACCTATACATCAATATCCCTCTACTCGATGCTATACAAGTCCCTACCTATGCAAGGTATCTTAGAGATATTTTGAACAAGAAGAGACCACTACCCCACTATGGAGGTGATCAAGCTAACAGAGGAATGCAAAGTGAGGCTATCCTCAATGAGCTACCAAATAAGAAGAAAGATCCGGGATGCCCCACCATTGATTGCTCTATCGGAGACCAATATTTTGACAATGCACTTTGTGATCTTGGAGCAAGTGTCAGTGTGATGCCAAAATCCGTCTTTGACAAACTCCGGCACACAGATCTAGTTCCAACCTCAATTTCTCTGCAATTAGCAGATCAGTCCATCGATATCCATCAGGAGTTGCCGAGAACATACCAGTCAAGATTAGAGGATTCTTCGTACTGTGGACTTTGTAGTCTTGGATATGCAACCAGATTCACGAGTTTCGATCATTCTCGAAGACCTTTTCTCGAAAGTTACTAATGCACACATTGATGTCACAAACTGGGAAATCACATTCAACCTAAATGGAAAGGAAGAGAAATTTGCTTTCAAGCCAAGACCCGATCCTCGCTCTTCAAGTAGATATGATTGAGAAAGAAGATTTATCATCACCATCTCCCGAATACGGAGAATGCACCTGATAATTGAAAGAATTGGAGAGTCTAGTTCGTGGACTTTAAACTACGAAACCTCGTCGGAAGGTATGTCGGTAATTATCCTTAATTTCTTTACACTTCAGAAAAATCAAATGCCCCATATAAATAATTTTGTGGAGTGTTAAAACCCATGAAAATATTTATTGTGGTGGCCCAAAAATATTTATTCTTGCATTTCTATGTTTATTTCAAAGCATTGTTTATCAAAATACCAAAAATATTTCATCTAGTGGAGGACCCCACTTGTCATACACTCAAATTCTTATTTCACCTAATTTGGACAAGACACATCCCACTCAAACCTCCACCTACCTCCATTCACCATGCCCGCATACTTTTCCACCGCAAAATCCACCTAATTCGATGCACCTCGAAGTGAGCAACATGCAAAGCATGGAGGAGAGGACAAAGGGGGCCCACCACCAGCGGCCGCCTCCACCATTCAGGGGGCCGACGCCTCCCTCTCCCCCCTATAAAACCCATACATCCCTCGGTTTCTCTTCACCTCCTCATTCCAGAGCTTCCAGTTCCACTTTGAGATTCATAGTTCTTCATTCCAGAAAGCTTTGGCTTAGTTGAGAGAAGAAAGAAAGAGAGAAGAGGAGAGAAGAAGTAGTTCTGGAGTAGTAGTAAAAATCTTGAGAAGGAAAGAGAGAGTTCTTAGAAAGAGAGCAAGAAGAATTAGAGGAAATGCTGTCCTAGTAACCAAGCTAGAGTAAAAACTTTGCTAGGGGAAGTTCTATCAAAATAAAATCCATCGAGCATTATCTTTTCGGACGACTAACCCCCGGACGACTCACTTCGACAGCTAACCCCCTGATTTCTTTCTAACCTCTCTATTATTGTTTTGTGATTGCTTTGTGCTAACCCCTTGTTCTTCTAACCCCCTGTTACTAGTACTTGTCTTGCTTTGTTTTGCTCTGTTTCGTGATTGTTTTTGCAGGATGAGTTTCTTTGGATTTAGCCGAAGATCCAAGCGCTTAGAGAAGGATGGCTCCTCATCGAGAGCCCAATCAGAGATGAGCTTTGGAACAGAAACTCCACCACCAAAGATCCTGATGACTGACAAGTGATCTCGGGCTTCATACTTCAGTAAGAGAAGGCAAGGTACAAGGACATGAAGAATCGAACTTTCACGCACACACCGGTACTAGATCCTGATTTCATACATGAGATAGGTATGGCTTCTGAATTTGACGCAATTTTCAAAAACGTGGGATGGCAGAATTTTTGGGAAATTACTGAGCTAGGTTCTAGGCTATTGACCCTTGAATTTCTTTGCACTTTGCGCCTTACAAATGAGGGGATACACTTTAGACTCTTTAAAGAGCAACACACTCTTAGCTGGAGGGGTTTAAACGATGCTCTTGGTTTTGAACCCGTTTGCGTTATTTCACTAGATCAAGCTTTGCCTGATTTTAATCACATTACAGTTTGGAAGGAACTTTCTGGTAAAGATTCTTTCCAGGATGCCAAAGCCAGTGATATGCACATACCTACCCTCCGCTTTTTCCACAAATGGATGTGTTTCACTTTCTTTCCAAAGAAAGACCAAAGAAAGTGTCGAACGATAGACTTGCAATTAATGTACGTTGTTATTAAGCAAAGGAAAGTCTCCCCTGTTATCCCCTTGGCACAACATTGGCTCAACATACCCAAGTTGGTAGGAACAATAGAGTGCACCTCGCTTATCACTAGAATTGCAAATCATCTTAGAATCTTGATGATGCCTCTGCCCCTTTTTATAAAAAAGCACGACGTTGATAGGCTACCCGTATTTCAAGCAAGCACATATAATGAGAAGGGTAGGAAGTATTTACTATATGAAACACCCTGGCATTGGGGAGATCCAGTTACCTAACCTGGATTTTGCCCTTTATGAGACACAATCCTTCTTGATAAATGAACAGGCACAACCAGTGAACATGCCGAGAACCATGCCACAACGCCAAGCAAGCGCACACCGAACCAAAGTGTGGATGGGTGCGCATCCAACCCCACAAGGGCCAGCTTACACAGGATATTATGATCGGCACCAACCAGGACCTTCCCAGGCCCGCTACGGCCAGTTCCCACAAGAGAGCCCAGATGACCAATCCGGAGACGCACGCATCCGCCGTGAGACGTATCATGGAAGTGGATACTTCCACGACCAAGCAGGTACATCACGCCGCGAGGCACACCCCCGTGATTACGAACCAGCTCGTAGCTCTTTTGCGGGTTTCGCACAAAATGAATCACAACTTCTCCAAGGGATTTACACCACCGCCCAAGGAATTCGGGGACTGACCACCCACATCCGGGAACAGAGAACATGGAACAATAGGATCGATCGAGCATCTCCAACATACGGGAGACACTAGGGTACCACACGCACTTCTTTGCACACCCACACCCAATACGTAAAACGGGCGTCGCCGTTTAGAACACCCACATCAAGATCAAGCTTGGGGAAGGCTACCCCTACTCAACCAGGTAAGTCTCAACCACCGGTATTTATCTATCTACTTATTTTCTATTTTTCTATATTTTAGTTTGCATGCTATGCTAAAAATATATATATATATATTTTGGAAAATAAAATAAAAAAGAGTGTATACAAAAGTTTGTTTTTACTTTAAATAAATAAGAAGAGCTAGACAAAGAACTATCTGTTTGGAAATGATGAATAGTTGCTCGTTTTGACTTTCTTGCAAATGCCTAGCACTGGTTTAGAGTTCTCCCAATTTATGGACACAACCGTTTTAAATCTGAAGATTTACCTTGAACTTGAAATTTTGTGGGAGCAAACATCTAAACTAGTCTAAGTTATTGACGGATATGATATGAGAAAGTCTCGAGTTTGCTATTTATCTTGTTCCTAGAGACACTAAATTCTGGAGATTTGATTGTGAAAATTTTAAAATTATGCTATGATGAGTTTCCTACATGACAGAGAGCTTCAAATTCCTACCACAGCCAAATGCATGATCTTAGATAGGAAAACACCATTAGCGACTCCTTGCTTTGCATTGAGTTTTGGCAACCTCTGTGATCCTCGGGAACTTGTCATACAAAACCCACATTCCACATAAATACTACTTCTAATCCGAAGTAGACAATCGCCATTTTGCTAGCTTTCATGAAAATGTTTCACTCCTACCTTGGGAGTGGACACCAAAAATATTCTCCTTCTATTCCAGAAAACCGATTCATGCTCCATGTATTTCATTCATTATCTCTCAAATATTGTTGACAAAAAAAGAAACTTGGGGCAATGCTAAAAGAAAAGAAGAAAGAATGGGAGATGAAAAATGGACAAGTGTCCTACGGGCGAGTAGAGCCTACCTAAAAAAAAAAAAAAAAAGAGAGATCAATTTCTTCAGAAGGAGCATAGTAGAATTAGGAGAATTTCATTCCATCTTCACCACCTTCTACATATCCCATACACCTACATTGTATGACTTGTTCTTTTGGATCCATTGTTTGACTTTACAATATATGCTTTGCAAGTATGTATGAGCTGTCTCTCTCCTATGAGCTCCACATATGAAACTTTAGAAATAGGATGAGAGAAGGCATGGTAAAAACTACCATGTGCCAAAAATACCACATATTTTAAGAGAGAAGGCACCACATCATTGCCTTGGGAAGGATCCAAAAACACCACATATGAGAGACTTGAAAGGGTCATACAATGGAAACTCTGAGTTTTATTTCGAAAATATTGAAAACTCCAGAACAGAGGTGAATCCAAGAACTTGAGACATAGTGCTTGACCAACTTGTTCTATCTTTCAATCACCCAAGATTTTAGTGCATATTAAAGCCCCATACTTTTTCGTGTAATACTGGTGAGTTGGAAGGTTAGAATGGTTTCACCCTTTCTTGGAGAAGAACTTTTTACCAATGATCATATGAATTTGTGAAGAATAAAACATAGTAGCAACTCCTGATCCTTTGTTAAGTTTGGCTTTGCTAGGGACTAGCAAAGGTTAAGCTTGGGGAAGCTTGTTGACATCTCTTATTGAATACTTTTATATGTCAACTAAACATGAAATAAGGGCATAAAATGAATATCCACATAGACATAGGGCTTATACTAACAATTTCCACGAGTTTTGGTGAATTATATATTTTTTAGGGATTACACAGGAAAAGCCCAGAGATTTGAAGCCCTACAACACAAAGACGTATCGTGACGTATATCAACTTGAAACCCACGTAAGAATATTCCGAGAAGACACCGTGAGACAACGCAGAAGAGGTGGGACCCACCTGGCGCAGCCAGCGGCGGCCCACTTCAGGGCATGGCGGCGGCCGCCGCCTGGGCCCACCTGTCAGCCTCGCCCAACTATGTCGGTTCCAAACCGCCTATGAGGAGCAATCTAGTCCATCCATCAAGGTCGGTTTGATCCAAGGGCCGTCGTGCATCGCCTAGGGCTATATAACAAGACCCCCTGACCCCTGGGTGAAACCCTAATTCACATTGTATTCATTGTAATTCATTATCAAGCCAGGCAGAAGTAGAAGAGAGCTTCTCCACCAGAGATTAGGGTAGCTACTTGTCTAGTTCTAGTTCTTCTAGTTCTAGTTCCTCTATTTAGATTAGCAAGTCAGATTCAATTAGAGCTGGGTGTTGCCAATCCAGGATTCTCGATCGTCAAGTCATTACGGTATTATCTTGTATCCATGACTTTATTCTATTTCAATATTAAGTATTGGTTTGCTATGTTCTTAGTTTATTCTAGTAGTATATTTGATATGGTCATGATTAATTGTGAGTTCATGTATCTATTCGTAGAGCGCCTAATTCGAATCTCGAGAGGGTTAGGTGATAGAAATAATTATGTAAGCATGGTGCTTAGATATGATCTGTCTGCGGATGCATCTTATAATCTGGGACGTGTGGTAGATCGCGGGTGTGATATTCCTGTTGAGTCCTTTGGAGTCCATCCCTCGGTTATAAGACTAGTTGAGCATGGTTTTGGGGATTATCTTGTTTTGTTCTTGGTTCTCCTCATAAATCTTCAGGATGCATAGATTCATGGTTGTTATGCTGTATATGATGGTATATGACCTAGGGTAGATGTTTGACTTAGTAGATTTAATGCTACATAAGAATTTCGTCTCTTAACGTAAGTCCACGTTAGTTTGAGTAGTGAGTAGTCTATGCCTATATCTCTCGTGTGTGATACTTTTGCCTTTGTTTATCACTTATCATATCATTATTGGCTTAACCCCCGCTAAAGTAGTGCTAGTGACCGAATCTCTCATAAGTATGCTAGCTAATAATTGTATCAGCCATCCTCATATTCCTCTCTCGTGGTAGAATTATAAATGATAGACCCGGATCCCTCCCGGGTGAAATGTGACAAGTTGTTATTTTATATCAGGCGCTTTGCGGATAATTTAATTGATATACTATTTGTTTTAGAGAAGATTGCAAATCAGCACAATCACATGTAGCACATATAACATTTCTAGCATTACTGCTAGGGATGACAACCTAGCCTATGATAAAGCTATGAGATGGAGAAACACTGAGTGCCTCTGGCTCATATGGCCTTAGGTGAGATTAACTCCACCTATTGGTTGTAGTGATGTTAAGAAGTACCAACACTCGTTGCAAACCCACTTTACGAATAGCATCTACTTCGTTCTTTGACCAAAGATAGGGTGATGCTTTTCTTGAGCTTTTGAATCCACAAGTACCTGCGGAGGACCAGAAAACGACCCGACCTTGTGGGTCTGTAACGGTTATAATGGTATTGTTGAAACCGGCTTGAACATGAATAACTCCTTTTGTTATTCTACGTGCACTCTTCCGTAAACTAAAACGGGCATTCTGCAAGCAAACCAATACGCACTTTCTTACGTGAACCTATTTTTGGTATAGCTTTTGTCATATTTTATTATCTCATAAATATGAGTTAGAAATAACAAAAAGAAAAAAAAGATACAAAGATATCCGTTTAGGGTTAAAATATATCCTTTACTTTCATTTTTTTATTTGCAATTTGGACATTTCCGTGGGTACTTTTTTTTTTTTACTTTATTAGAAATTAGAAAGAAAAGCTTCTTTTTCGAAAGATTACCCCTGTCTTTGTTTATGCTTGGATTGGAACAAAATGACTCTAATTCGCCCACGCCTGCGAATCGGTCGACATTTTGTACAAATTTTACTTAACGGAAACTCTTATTTTCATATATAGGTATTCCTTTCTTAAACTATGAATCTATTCTTTTGGAAAAAATAAGTCTCTTCACTTAAATTCTGAAACTTGGAAGTTATTACCCCAGAAAAACCTAATCCTTTGAATCTTTGGTATCCTTCAAATCTTCAGTATCCTTCGAGTCTTCGGTACGCTTCGAATCCTTATGGGGAAGTCTATAAATTATACGACCTTTGCTGGAATCATAACGACTTACTTCAATTTTGACCCTATCCCCCATCAGTATTCGTATAGAGCTAGACCGGATCTTTCCTGAAATATAGCCCAGGATGATCGTGTCATTCTCTAGGCGAACGCGGAACATTCCGTTGGGTAGGGCTTCCGTAACTAAACCTTCGAAAGTTACTTTTGTTTCTCTGGGGTTTTTTTTTTCTCTCCTATTTTTTTTTTCTGTCATATATTTTTCTCCTATTTTTCTATTTTTATTTTCAAAATAGGAAGTTCGAGATAGAATTTGGGTACTATAGGTGCGGCCATTACCATATATAACATAAAACTTCTCCCCCAATTCTGTTTAGTCGAGCTTCTCGATCTGTCATTATACCTCGAGAAGTAGAAAGAATAGCAATTCCCATTCCGCCCAAAACCTTAGGAATTCCTTGATAGTTGGCATAAATTCGTAAGCCAGGTCGGCTGATACGCTTTAAAAAGGTTCTGGTTCTATATATTCCCTTTCTAGTCTTTCTCCTTTGATGTCGCAAAGTTGAAACCAAGAAATATCTGTTACTTTCCTGATGTTTCCGAACACTTTCAATAAAACCCTCTCGTAGAAGTATTTTAACAATGTTTTCGGTAATATTTGTGGATACTACTCGAACTGTTCCTTTTTTATTCATGTCTGCGTTTCTTATAGAGGTTAGTAAATCAGCAATAGTGTCCTTGCCCATAAGACTCTAATTCTAGGTTCCTCCTAATTTTTCTATAATCAACATGTTTTCCCTTTTCTTTAAATTTAGGATTTTAAAGCATATACGTGAGACACAATCTACTAATTTTTTCTTTGATCTATATCTCGTCTACTAGTATTTATAATACTTCAGGAGCTAATGAAACTATTTTAGTAAAATTCAATTCTCTTAATTCTTCGGCAACCGCGCCAAAA
Source organism: Hyparrhenia diplandra (assembly GCA_015847255.1). Lineage (NCBI taxonomy): Eukaryota > Viridiplantae > Streptophyta > Magnoliopsida > Poales > Poaceae > Hyparrhenia > Hyparrhenia diplandra. The sequence goes on from JADLZK010008719.1 coordinate 168,745, forward strand.
ACTCGAGTTCCTTTTGGATTTCCTTTTTGATCAATGATAACTGCTGCATTGTCATCATAGCGTATTATTATACCGTCGTCGCCTTTGAATTCTTTACGTGTACGTACAATTACAGCTCGAATTACTTCGGATCTTTCTAGAGGCATTTGGGGCACTGCGTCTTTGATTACAGCAATAATAACATCACCAATACGAGCATATCGCTGATTACCAGCGGCTCCTATGACTCGAATACACATCAATTTTCGAGCTCCACTGTTATCTGCTACATTTAAAAGGGTCTCGAGGTTGAATTATATTATTTGGATTTCCATTTGTTATTTCAATGCAAAAGGATGAAAGAAATATTGTCTTTCCAGAAAGAAAAACAGGGTTTTTTATCTTCAATACTCCTTTTTGGGGGTTCTATATCTCTAATCGAAGAAATTGACTTCGTATGGGCATTTTATTGGCAGCTATAGAGATAGCTACCCTAGCTACGATTTCGGATACTCCGCTCATTTCATAAAGTATTCGACCTGGTTTAACAACGGCTACCCAATATTCGGGATCCCTTTCCCGAGCCCATACGTGTTTCGTGGGTCTTATTGTACACGATCTCGCTCCAGCCGCCCCGTCGATGTGACCGTGGCTTTGTCCTCGCCGGGCGCCCGCCTCGCTGCCGCCGCGTGGAGGAGGTAATCTATTAATTTATCCGCTGTTCTTGTCATCGTAGTTTGGTCATCGCGGGCTTGCCGTGGGTACAGGGCGGGTGACCGTTGCTGGTTGTGGATGCCGCCATCGTGTTCCCTACTGGCTGAGAGGGTGCCACCGATGTGTGTCTTCGTTATGCATGCTACCCGTCATCTATAGTTTCGAATATGCGCCGTCATGTGAAAAACTGCTACCCTATCTCTAAATTTTCATGTTGTGAACTATGAGTGTCTGCAAATCTCTAAATTTTCATGGGGTGAACTACCTGTCTGAAAACCTACCTATTCTCATAGTTTGTTCAGAGTTTTCCTGCATGAATATGCATATTGTGACAATATATGTATCATTTAAGATTTTGTCCGGTGCAGCCTTGCCAAAATTTAAAATCCAAGGTAGAAATCAGTCCTTCATTTCTTTTTTTTTTTTTAGAGTCCACTTCTTATTAGTTCACTACCGATCTACTGTTATCAACATCAGTCTGATCTATCAAGTTTTGAAGATATTCAGTAGAACATTTTAAGCATATTAATTTTGACATTGAGTAGTACTTTAATAGGAGTAGTTTTTTGTTTAAATGAGTCGCTTGTTCTCGTGAACTTCTGTTTGCGAGGGCCGACGTACATGCTACTGTAGCTGCTACTATTTTTGTATAATTTATATTCAATGAACCTTGCTACTTTTTTTTTTTTTTTGTGAAATACAATCTTTGAGAAAACCTATGCAGAGATTTGAATACATGTTAAAAAAAAAAAAAAAAAACTATACTCTTGATTTGGAGACAAGCCTTCTATGATTTTAGGCGAATTACGAAGAAGCCCATAAAATAGACCTTGCTACTGTAGTCTGCTACTTTTGTATAATTTATATTCAATGAACCTTGGTACTGTAGTCTGTTACTTTTTCCATACTGAATTCTTTTGCTCTATCACACTAAGTCGCCTAGACAGTCCACTTAATTTTACAAGACCAATGGTCAAGTATGCATACACAGGTCCTTGAAAACATTATTTTAGGCTAATTACTTAAGAAGCCCATAAAATAGAGTTTAAAAACCCACTATATCTATGATTGATTGTGTTACTTTTCACAAAACTTATTTATATTAAATATCACTTTAATATTATTGTTTAATTTCATAATATTATTATTTTATCATGTGTTTTTTATATAAAATTTAGTTATCTCATAGCAACGCACGGGCGTTTAACTAGTCATAGTTTAAAGTGTTAAAAACCCTATTTTGTAGGTTAGAAGATGATGTGTTCAGGGCTAATGGCTCAGGGGGTATTTAGACTTTTTCTGCGGCTTAGAAGTTGCAGTAGAAGTTACGACTGCACGGGTTCTTGGTTCCCCATTACTCCTAAACTCCCTCCCTTCCACTCCTTTCAGCGCCTCTGCTTCAACAGACTACTCAACATCGATCTGAAAACTGCTAATTTACTAGGAGGCTGCAAGGGCTTCTCCAGCCAGGTAATTTCCATCAGTCCTCTCTTTTAGCACTTCTGCTTAACCGTGTTTCGCATCAATCGCAGTCTCGCAGCTCCGTGCTCTTTTCTATAGATCTTGACAGGTAGAGAAATAAAAGCGGCAGGGTTGGTTTGGTTTCTGGATGAGATATGCTTGCTCTGTTTCCGGACATCTCATTGTGATATATATGCGTTCTCTCTGTTCAAATTAGAGATATATCTGCCCATGCATCGAATAGAAACAGATATTAGATCCATAGTTTTGTATTTGTACTTTTGTAGAACAGAAATTGATTTGGTTTCTGTAAATTATGGTGCATGTCATGACAATAATTACTTCAGTAATCGGCCTCACAAGTAACGCGCATTCTTTTGTTTCAACCTAGGTAACTGTGTGCTTGTATAAAAAGTCGGGTGTCCAATGAATCCACCAGATAAAATTACTACAGTAAGTGACCTGCACCGCATGCTATACGATGAAAAGATGAATCCCGGGGCCATACCATTGTCAGTTTTGAAAAAAATCACCAATAATTTCTCTGAGGGGCAGCACATTGGCAGCGGAGGCTTCGCCGAGGTTTACAAGGTACGTACAGTTAAAATTGATCATTTTTGTTTTTCTGAAATAGAGACTAGGGGTATGCACGCATGGCGAAAATAAATACATCTTGCGGGTGCAGGGAAAGGTTGGAAATGATTTCGTTGCAGTTAAGAAGATAGATTCTATGGACGAGAAAGCTTATAACAGAGAGCTTGAATGTCTCCTGAGGGTGAAGCATGAAAACATAGTACGATTCCTTGGATATTGTGGTGACACACAATTGGATATGAGAAAGATCAAGAAGAAAAAGAAGGAAAAGAAGGAAAAGAAAGAAGAAATTGTCCCGTCGAACAAAGAAGAAAGACTACTCTGCTTTGAATATGTTCCTCACGGAGTTCTTAATGCTTATATCAATGGTACATCGATCATGTCCAGCCTAACATTAACTTCTCTCGATATTTAATTTTTTATTAATTTCTTTGACCAAAGTCAGTGGGGGAAATCCAACTTATTTTTTTAATTTTTTTATCCTCAGACCTGTTTAAACTCGCTTCCACGGGAGTCAAACTCAAGACTTAGTGCTGCTAGGTTTCTCTAATCAACTGGACTAGAAGCCCTTTGGCTTTTCTCGAGTAACAGATTAATCTCAATGAACATTTAGTTTTTCTCGAGTTGTAAGTCAATGAAAGGTTCTTGTATCCAGCCGACGGTCCTAGATGTTGATTATTTTGTCCAGTGAAAATATTCTAGTGGTACATCTTAGAAACTGTGTGGGACTTGCTTGACTTGTGAATTGTGATAACTATTTCAAAGTCGACAAATTAGAATAACAAGGCTCAGTTATCTATTTGTTGTATACTCTCTGCATGTCTTCAAAAATTCAAGGACACTATCTTAGATAAATAAGGCCTCTTCTTGCATTCTACTTGTAGTTCCATCCACAGGACTTGCATGGAGGAACCGGTACAGGATTATAAAAGGAATATGTGAAGGATTAGCTTACCTCCACCAGCCAGATATCGATATAGTGCATTTGGATCTTACACCACGAAACATACTACTAGGTGAGAACGAGGTTCCGAAAATTACTGACTTCGGTCTATCAAGGTGCTTTAGTGAAGGCAAAGCCTACATCACTGCTACAAAAAGAGGCTGCAGGGACGATGTAAGCTACCTATGTCCTACTGAAACTTTTAGTATTATTATTATTTACTTTTTGTCAGCTTTAATTTGTAGTGAACTTCTTGTGTGTATTACTTGATCGGGTCATATATATTTTCATGCAGGGGATATGTTGCCCCCGAATACGACACCAAGAAAATCACCAAGAAGTTTGACTTGTACAGTCTTGGCGTTTTGATCATAGAGATAATAACCGGAAAGAAGGGGTATCCAAAAGTTCATGAGGTAAGACCAAGGTTTGAATCGTCTGCTTAATTTCCAAGCTAAGGGCAAGTCTTTGGTTAAAAGTGTATAGTGCTGTTATCTCTTTTATTGTACTTTTAGATACCAGGAACTACATTAATGTCATTCTCTTTTTGTTCGCATAATGCTATTTGGGAGCACATCAAGTCGTGCAAAACATAAATTGGCTATAGATGTTGTCATTATGTTTTTCTTGGTCGCTAGTTTGCTTGTTTACAAGAAAAAAATGTGTTTGGGAGACGAGCTATATAGCACTACTACAAAACTACACAGGTCCTACATGTAAATATAAATGTAGTGTTATTTGCAGAAGTACATAGTCCAATTTACGCGAGATCAGCTATATCATCTGAATACAAGCAATGAGTGCACATTCTAATTAGGGTGTAGTTGTTTGGATTGGTGTGATTGGCATGTAACCATCGAGTTCCAGGTTTATATTTTAATTTTCTATATAATGTTGGAGATTTTACTGATCTATGTAGGTACTTGAAAGTTGGAATGATATGTTGGACTCGGACATAACTCAACGAAACTCAGAGTGGGAACAAATAACAGTATGCACTGAGATTGGGCTACAGTGCATGGAGCCTGACCCAGGGAAGAGACCAGATAGTATGAAACATATCATGGATAAGCTCGCTGAAATTGAAAAGCTGCATGTAATCCCAGCTGCAGGTGGACAAAGCAAGCTGCTTGACGTTCACCCGCCCGTTCTCTACTTCCCTTTCGAATCCAACAAGACGATTCCGTGCTTACTACACTTAACAAACAATACGAATGAACAAGTGGCATTTAGGCTTATGGATACGAGCAGTGACTCTGGGCCGAGCTTTGTAAGATTGCCGGTGTGCGGCCTTGTGCCACCCAGGTCCACTTACAATCTCGTTCTGACAAGTGAAGAGAGAAATAAGCTAGAGAAGAGAAACATCTGTATGATCCTCAAGATGACAATACTGGGAGACGGACAAATTGACAAATTCCAAAGCGACGACGCATTTTTTTGAGGATGTCAAAGAGAAGGGAAATGAAGTGCAGGAGGTGAAACTGATAGGTGTTCATACTACTACTCGTAAGGAGATAATGCCATCGGAGGTTAGAGTTTACAGCCTTTTGAAATAGGAAACAAATAATGCGTATTAGGCCCTTCAAAACAGCAACACCAACAAAATGTTTATCTTAATTCAGAAAGGAATTATCGGATTTTGTACTTTTAACGTTTCAACGAAATATATAGTTTGATCGTGACCTTCAAAGACTATTAAGTATCAATATGAAGATTGTGGGTCTCACTAAAATTAAGTTGGAACCTTCTTTAGAACAAAGATAAACATATGAGTCCTATTATCCATAGCCTCCCCTTTTATATTCCTTTAATTTCCCCTTTTTCTCTTTTAATTTATATACGTTTGTTTTTTGTGTATGGTGGTGGCTCACGATGGCAATTACATGCATGGTCATTCTCTAGCAGCAAATGTCGCCCAAAATAAAGGTACGTGTTTTTATTTTCTCTTGCAATTTATTTGTACCCGTATATATTGTGCAGTAAAAATATATAATATTTTCCTTCGAGATGGTTAGCAAAAATTAACTGTGGCCTTATTTAATCAGATTTTAGATATTGGTAAATGGTACAACCAGAGTCTTGGAGACAAATGTTACGACATGCATTCGTGGGACATAAACCATGCAAAGCAATGGTGAGCGCATTCTTTATAGAACAAATATAAATTTAGAGGATTTATTTTTACTTGTTTATTTGTGTTTGAATGAATATTCTTTAGGGAGCCGTACCAATGAAAGGTTGGACTAGTACCTACATTATTATTTCCTTTTAATTATTTGTTATTAATAAATGGTAGTTCCTCCAGTCTTAAATATACATATTTTAGCTTATATAACAACCCTTCCCCAGACCGCACAGCCCGGAAGCCTACGGCACTGGGTTGTCCTTTTTTTATATATATTTTGCCTAAATCTAGGCAAGCATACCTTTGCGTATGCCAAAGGGATAGATCCGTATTTAACCGTTGTATATATAAAACGATGGCCGGCGTTGCCTCCAAAATCAAAACGATCCGCAGCTGGCAATTTGCGGCGGCATGCGTCGAGCCGCCGGAAGAGCTCAACTCTCCAGACCGGTCGGGGTCTACATAACTTTTTTTATTATTACTAGGAAAAATGTTCGTGTGTTGCAACGGGATATCAGGATATATAGTTTGTTGTATAATTACTTAAACAATTTGCAAGATAAGACACAATTGTTTATTTATTTATTTATGTATTTATTTTTGCAAACTGCGAGAATTAATATGTATAGTGATAAACTATATAAAGTTTTTAAGCATGAAACGGCAGGTGCTCTGCCTTTGCATTAAGTAAGAATAGTTAGAGACCAATGGCCTGTACATCCACACCTGTAGTGCGCCTCAAAAAAAAAAAAAAATCCACACCTGTAGTAATTTGGGTGATCCTTCTCCCTTACCTGATTTTCCTTTGCCTTCTGATAGACGCCCACGAGCTGTTTTGCCCTGTGACAAATTTCACCAGATGGCCCTTGGATCTGCACTAATGTTCTGATGTTCTCAACCATCCAGTAGGTGCATATGACCTTATTGCTGATCATATGAATTTCACAATTCCCTGAATGTACATTTTCAAACCAGTTCATGCTCACAAGCCGGCAAGGTTAGCTGCCCGTGTGTAGGCATGATGTACTTGTCGTGAGGCCACGACATGCTGCTCGCTAGCATCGCCGGCACACGACACAGACCAAGTCGAGCATTCAAAGGCAAAGCACAAGCACGGCACGGCACGCTGTGGCGAGCGGCGGCGCGACAGCGGTAATAAGCAATACAGCGAGGCGTCTAGCTGCAGGATGTCGTCGAGGGAACTTGCAGCCGCAACTCGACGAGCTGTGGACAGCGTGGGCTGTAGTTGGGCCGGACCACGAGGCTGTGAACGTATCTATGTAGTATGATCCGCGGACGGTCCGACCGTGAAGGATTCCTTCGCTGTCATCGATCCGGAGACCGAGCGCGATCTGCATAGGCTGGGGCCTCGGGCGGGCAGAAAAAAAGTGTGGTGAAAAAAATGTGGTGGAAATTTAGGTATAGATATAGATTTTTGTGCGAGTAAGAATATGATATATGGAGGTATAATTTGCACAAGAATAAACATATTATGTTTACTTCTTGACTTATTTTTTCCCGTTTCAGGATAATAACAGGAGGATCACAAGGACATGTTGGAGTTTGGAACTACCAGACACAGGCAAGTGACTATCTCTTGACTTGTTCTCCTTTGCTCCCCAAAAAGTAGTGTTTGGTGCGAGGTACAACATGGCTCTTCCACCGTCCGGGCTCCCTTTCCTCCCTATGCTCCCCCGGCGCAGGCCCACCACGCTTTGCGCCTGGGGCGTTTTCACCGGACGGTCTTTGCCAGTAGTGCCATCCTCCCCGCAGGCTGTCTGTATGGGTTGTCCCTTGAATGCCATAGAGGGAATTAATATGTATTGACAATGGTATAAAGGAAATTTTATCACGGCTGGAAATAGGACAAGATTTATATAGTGCTACCTCTATTTCAAACTGTATAAAGTTTTTTAAGCATGAAACGGCAGGTGCTCTGCCTTTGCATTAAGTAAGAATAGTTAGAATGGGAACATATCCTGTGCAACCAAGCTTCGTGTGTAACATATGCAACCACCAATTAAGACCACAGGATCTAGATCCAACGTCTGAGTTTTTTTCACTTAAACCCTCCCACCTAGATACACACGGGTTAGATTTAAACCCCACAGGTGGAGGGGTTTAAGTGAAAAACACCGCAAACGTTAGATCTAGATCCTGTGGTATTAATTGGTGGTTGCATATGTTGCACACGAAGCTTGGTTGCACATGATACGTTGCCTAGTTAGAAAACCAATTACACAGCTTTCAAAGCTCCATAGAAAGCACAACAGACTTGAAAAAGAAGAATGAAAAAACATACGCAGTACTTGCAGTCCCAACTTTGCTGACCCTGCTATTCAGTTATTTACATTTACATTTACATCCTCATTCACCATTGCATAAAGCAGAATGTCTTGTTTGATTAGGCTTGCAATCTCCGCCGGCAACTGTGTTTTTTTTTTTAGATAAAAGGGTTTCCCCACTTTTGTATTACCAAAAGCAAAAACATTCGAGTACAGCGTGAACGGCGCGCCCGCCAACAGCGTAAAGGTCTTATGACTCACAAAACCAAGTAAAAGCAAACAAGCCGTTAATCAGCTAAGCTGCACTCGGCGGTCGAGACCAAGCGCTGAGCACCCAATTGTTCCCACCCTGATGACAAGTTCACTGTCTCCACTGGCCACGTCAGTTGAGGTAGCAAGCAGGCTCTTGCCTCCAGTTGTAGCGCAATTCCTTCCACTTGCTCCCCCACCTCCGTCTTGTAAAGCGGAATCCATCTCCTTAGCATTCTTGAAATCTTCATCAGCAGTTTCTTGGTACCTGTCCAAACGACGCCCTGAAAACACATTTCATTCCTCAGTTTCCATAAAGACCAAAGAACAGCAGCACAAACTGCATTGGTAACAACATGTCTCTTATGTGCCACCCATAGACAAGCAACAGATTCAAAGGTATTTCCAATATTCATTTTCAGCACATCACTCACAATATTCCAGATGATCTTAGCTACAAAGCCATCAAAAAACAAGTGAATAATCGATTCATTTTCAGACGTAACAAGCATGATGGGTCATTTACTGGTCTCCTTTTGGCCAAGTTATCTCTTGTTAGTAGTCTATTATTAGACATGAGCCATAAGAAGAACTGGACTCTTGGTGGTATGAGAACTTTCCAAACTGAATTAACAAGCATTGGGGTTATCCCCCGTGATTGATCACTGCATACGTGGACTGTATCTTGAGTACTTTCCTATAGAGGAGTAGCTCCACATAATGTGATCTCGCCTCATCGTTAGCTGAATGCATTCCACAAAGACTAACTAGTTCCCGCCGAGGTTCATATCTCTAGCAGATACCATTCTTCTAAATGTCAAGATAAGCTCCCCGGCCATCCCACACCTCGCCTAAGGATTTCCCTTGCCTGTTCATTAATAATGTCAAGGGCCGAAGACGGTTGCTAGCAGAGATTGCCCAACCAGACATCCTCCCAGAATCTAACCTTTTTTCCATTCCCCACAATCCATCTTATACCTACCAGGGCTGCTTTCATAGCCCATAGGGCTCCTTTCCAAAAAGGAGAAGCACCTGTACTTGGACAACAGAGAACATTTGGATTATTAGTATTGTATTTGTAATCAATGATATCAATCCAGATAGCATCTGTATTCAAATGATATCTAAAAATCCAAGCACTAAGTAAGGAAAGATTTAGACTTCTCATGTCAAGGATTCCAAGCCCCCCCATTTCTTTCTGTTGAGAAACTAATTGCCAATTCGCCAAGTGGTATTTGTGGTGATCCATAGTATCATTCCATAAGAAATGACCCATGTGGGTATTGATTAAGTCAATGGCCCACCTAGGAAACTTGATCACCGAAAGTAGGTAAATTGGGATGCTTGATAAACAAGCCTTAAGCAGTGTTAACCTACCAGCATATGACAGTAACCTGCCCCTCCATCCTGCCACTCTCTTAATAATCTTATCTATAATAGGTTGAAGGTCCTGTTTTCTAAGTTTTGCATAATGCAGAGGAACCCCAAGATACTTTATGGGGAACTCACTTCTCTTACAACAGAACAACTTAGTAAAAGAGTTGGCTTCATCCTCCTCTAAACCAATAGTCAACATATCACTTTTTTGTCATAGTTAATCTTCATGCCGGACATTTGTTCAAAGAGGACCAAGAGCCACTTCAAAGTGCTAGCCTTTTCTAGATCATTCTCAATGAAGAGTAGTGTATCATCGGCATATTGTAAGCTAATGATTCCACCCTCTCTAACTTGAGGTAATAAGCCAGATATCATATCTAATTTTGCAGCTTTCATAAGCATTCTAGAGAAAACATCATCTACTAGATTGAATAGAAGTGGAGATAGAGGGTCACCTTGCCTTAAACCCTTCCCTGGTTTAAAGTGAGTACTATTTTCATCATTCATCCTAATACACAAGGAACCCCCTCTCACTACCTTCCTAATCCAACCAATCCATTTTCCCCCAAACCCTCTTGCTTTAAGCATTTCCTCAAGGAAACTCCAACTCACCCCGTCATATGCCTCCTCATAGTCTAATTTCAAAATGACACCCTTCTCTTTTTTCCTGTGCACCTCATGAATAATCTCATGAGCAGCAACTACACTCTGAAGAATGTATCTTCCTTTGATAAAAGCAGTCTGATTTGAGGCCACTAACCTGTTAGCCACCTTAACCAACCTATTATTCAGAAGTTTGGCAAAGATCTTAAAGCTACAGTTCAACAGACTAATGGGTCTGAACTTCTTTAAGGTTTTGGCCTCTGGTTCCTTAGGAATGAGGGTAATCATCCCATAGTTGAGTCTTTCTAAATTTAGACTTCCCTTCTCAAAACTATTAAACAGTTTAATCAGGTCACTTTTGATAACATCCCAGAAAGTTTGGTAAAAAAGAAAAGGCAAACCATCAGGGCCTGGTGCTCCATCAGCATATGACCCAAAAATCTCAGCCTCAGTGAATTCAGCTTCTAGAAGCTCATTCTCCTCAGTGATCACCCTCTCATCATCCTCCCAAAAATCTTCTTCAAGTTTAATAGGGCTATCTTCTTCCTTTCCAAACAGTGACTTATAAAAGTCCACTGCATGGACTAGCATCTGATCATTATCCTCAATCCAGCCCCCATGGGTTTCTAGACCCATAATTCTCTTTTTTCTATGTCTCTGATTGGCCACAGCCTAAAAATATGTTGTGTTTTTGTCCCCTTCCACTATATTCCTATCCCTAGATCTTTGCTTTGCTTTATCTCTTCTAGTTTCCAAATGGCTTCTAGGTCAGCTGTTATTTCCTTGATCCTATCTTTTTTACGTACTAGTAAGAGGTCTCTCTTCTTGTATAATATCATAAAAGTCAAACTCCTAAAGGAGTCTCTGTTTTTCCCTCCCGACATTGGCATTTCTATTCAGGGCCCAACCTTTAGTTTTTTTTTTCAAGCAGTCATGACTTAAACTGCCAAATATCTAGAGGATCATCAAAACCACAAGGGGTATCCCAAATGCTTTGAACTAGCTCTTTAAAGTCTGGTTGTTCAAGCCACCATTTTTCAAATCTAAAAAGGCTAGGTTTCTTAGGAACCCTAATTCCTAAATTCAAAATAAGTGGGACATGGTCACTTACTCCTCTAGCTTTTGTTGAAACAAAGGCCAGAGGAAATATCTGTCCAAAATTAACAGTACAAAAGATCTTATCAATAGCCGCAAGAATAGGATTCTCCCGGGTTATTTGTCCAAGTAAAGGCTCTAGAAAATTTTTTTAGTTCTATGAGATCCCATTTGTTAATGAGGTCCTGTAAAGAGTCTGCGCCCATTTTCGATTAATCAGACCATTACTTTTTTCAGTAGTGTTTAGGGTGATATTAAAATCACCACCCAAAACTGTGGGACCATCCCAATTAGCTAATAGCACTTCTAATTCCTCAAGGAAATCAGCCTTCCCTTCCTCATAGGGAGATCCATAAACAGTAATGATTCTCTAGATAGCTTTGTCATGGGTACTTCTAATTATACCTGCCACACTAAACTTGCCTAGCTTCCAAGCTATACTTTCAAACTTCCTTCCATCAATGCCTACCAAGATACCCCCCAGCCGTACCATTATGGGCAAATGATTCCATTCAAAATCCTTATGGATATATTTTAGAAAGGAATCATCAAAATTTTTCCTTCTTAGTTTCCTGAAAAACCCTACAAAGTCTAGTTTGTTATCATTAACAAAATGTCACACATTGTAGTCTCGCCATCTTTGTTCGGACCCTAATGTTCCAAAAGCACCTATCATGGATAACTATTTTGGTTTTGGTTATGGGCAGTGTCTTCAAAGATCACCGTAGCCCTCAACTAGTCATCCAGCAAAACATTCCCTTCTACTTGGGTAGTAATAGATAAATCTCTACTAATATCACTAACAGCTAATGCTTCAATATCAATGCAACCAGGGAGGTTAATCTTAGGATTATCCTTAATAAATTGATCATTCCTACCTTTTTCTTTTTCTTTCAGGTTATTAATAACCTTATTAACATCACTAGCATCATTACCCATACTAATATTGACACAGCCAGCTTTTGCAATTAAACATTCATTGCTTTCATAAGCAAAGGATTTTGGGGGTTTACCTTTCTCCAGGTTTTTGATAGAGATTAATTCCTGAGCCTTCTGCATCACAGTTTTCCCATCTTCATTTCCTCTCCTTGGCCTTGGCACCCTCTCCACTGGGCCCCATTTGGATTTCCTTTTCTGAATATTCTTGCCTAGTAGTTCTTCAACCTTGTCCATCTTGACTTCCTCTGATTCCTGACTTATGTCAAAATTTCCCAATGTAAACTTCTCTTCAACTTGAGCTTCTTCTTTATCACTGTCTAGCAAATCATACTCTTCATCAGAATCTTCTAGTTCCATCCTTTTGAGCAGCTGAGATCATTCCTCTGACCCACCATCTCTGGCTAACTTCCTATGCTCTTCCCACCTGGACCTTTGAGATTCATCATTCACCAGGCTTAAGAACTTATTTCCCACAATTGCACAGTCTGAGTATTGCTTTCCCTGTATTTTAGGAGTGGAGAATAAATTCCCCTCACCCTTCCGATCTTCCACAGACTTTAGTGATCCTATATCAGCATTGATTTTTTACTCCATCTCATACTTGTTGGTCAGAATTAGGGATTAATTCCTTATCACTCAATCCAATGTGTGTCTCATGACACTTGTCCATCTGGTCTTCCTCCAAAGATGTCAACATCTGAGGAAGTTGTCCCTCCATTGCCATAATCAACTGTCTTTCTTGACTTAAGTCCTCAAAGGAGCTCATAGTCTTACTCCCATTTTTGTTTGATCCTTTGAAACTAGTAGGAGTTTTGAGCTTGTCACCTTCTGGTTGGAACTCCTCCACAGGGAGGCTTCTCCACACCATCATTATCTTCCTCTATGTCATCAGCATCTTCATCTTCACCCTTGTCTTCATCACCATCATTGTCATCATTATCTCCTTTTTTACTTGTTTCTCCTTCCCTGCCTTCCACTAAGAAACTAATAGCATATATCTCCTTGCCCATCTCAAACAGCCTGTCTTCAGGAATTTTAGCTGCATCTTTACAAGCAATCTTGATTCTGACCATTTTAAAGAAGGACTTGAATACAGAAGGCCAATCAACCTCCACCATCATCCCAAAACTAGATGCAATTTGGGCAAAAGTTTTCCAGTGACAATACTTTGGTGGAATCCCATAGATTTGTATCCAAACATCTTGTAGCACACTGTATGCTTGCATTTCCCCTTTCCATTCTAGCACCTCTACCTGCACCCCTTCCTTCCTGAGATTGAATGAAGGGTAGTTTTTTGATGTCTTCAACTTTTTTGTGTGGGGGGAACCTAACAAGGAACTGACCAGGACTGAGTTCTCTAATCTGCCAAGGCCACAACCTGCAATAGATATCAGCAAGTTCTCTCTCCAGTTCCTCCTTGGTCACTGTCCCTGTTTTGATTCTGACCACACCACAATTTCCCATGTTCAGCCACTTGGTTTCTTCTGAAGAGGGGATCTCCACATGGTAGAACCCTAAACCTTGACTGGCACTTCTCAAATATTCAGCATGTGGGAGTTCTAACTTCCATGATGGACACTCATTCATATGATGCCCAGGTACATCACAGATGAAACAGAGCTTTGGTTGAGTGCAAGTTACCCACAAATGCCCAGGATCTCCACGGTTATAGCATATCAACTTTCTGTAACGAGGGTCAATCACGAATGGGGGATTTGTCTCAGTACCTTGTCCCCTTACCGTTGAATCCCTCCTCCTCTCTGTTGTTGACGCCGTGGAGCCCGATTGCTGTGGTGGTGGTGGTGCCTGATTGCGCTGCAGTGGTGCCTGATTACGCGGTGGTGGCGCCTGGGCGCGCGGCGGCGGTGGTAGTGCCCGACACGCGGTGGAGGAGGAGCTTGACGAGGGGGTTGCTGCTGCCGAGGTGGCTGGCGTTGCCCCCGCTCCCGCCTTCCAGCTTGGTTCGGCCGCCGCGGGCGGGCCGGGCGATTGTCCCGCTGCCAAATCCAACACCCTCCTTCAGCCATCGACCCTTTGAGGATCTCCACGTAGGTGCTTCGTTCCTCGCGAGACGACTTCCACACTTCGCGCAAACTGCAACTCACCGGAGTCCCGACGAACTTGTTCGAACTCCCCCGAACAGATCCTCGTAGCGTGAACTTCTTCTCGACGAGCAGATCCTTCCTGACCCAATATAGGCTGGTGGAATTGTTGTGTGATTTGGTTTGATCTGCGGTGGTGGCAGAGGCCCTAGGGTTGCGAGGCCGTGGCGGCGGCGGAGGGGAATCAACAGCCCATAGCTGTCCGAAAACTCAAGGATAGTCTCATCCTCCCCAAATTCCGTGCCGGGGACCCAGCAACCCCTAACCTCACGGAGCTCCCCTCGACTCGATGCGCTGACGGGTGGTGGTCGCCTCTCAGCTTTTCGACGCACTGGCTTGAGGGGCCTCGTGGTCAGCCAGGGAGGGTGCGGCCATGGCGGTGGTTCAGGGGGAGCGGGCTTGTCGCGACTTGGAAGACGACGACATCTCGCTGGCAACTGTGTTTTATTGTCAAAAACTCTTCTGCAGCGTTCTTTCCCATAAATTCCAAACAGTGTGGATGACCACTTGTGTACGCTTCCTGTCATTCCTTGTGTTGTCCGGCCCAATCATCTGCGACCTCCATTTCTTGATTGATCATCGGTAGGTTCAACTGTTGAGCTAGATCATGCGTGAGAAGGAACATTCAGCCACCATGTGTTTCGGCGTTTCAGGTCTGTGCATAGTTGACAGAAAGAGTTTGCGTGGCCCACTCACCGAATGATTCTATCTGAGATTAAAATCTTCCTTTAGAGCAACAACCAGCAGAAGAATCTTCATTTTGGTTCCACCTTTGCATTTCATACTTTCTCCCAATCATGGTCAGGGAAGGAACCAATGCACTGAACATTGTAGGCTCATCTTATAGAGTACTAGTAGTTCCCATCCGCTGTGAATGACCAAGTGATCTGATCAGGTTGGTCCTCCTCAGGTTTGGTCTCTGGCAATGCCCTTATAGCATCGCCGGCTGTGCAGGGTGGATATAGACTAAAGTAACTCAGCTCCATCCAGGGAATGATATTTAATTGTACAGAAGAACCAGTTTTTTCCTTCTCCTGAAATATAAAGAGATCTTTGTTTCACATCTCGGTATCTAATAGTTGAACCAGCAATAGTAGCTCTCTATGCGTGCATTCTTTAATTTGGTCTGCACTGACTAACATAATGATTTGATTATACGGCAGAGAATGGTGGATTCGCTTAGACCCTTCATGCATGAAGGTATGATTATTCCTAGCTTTTCTGTTAATTCTTCCACCACGCAATTAATGTGGCATACCAATAATATAATGAATGAATTGATTATATGCAGATGTTATATGTGTTAAATTTATTGCACCAAAGCAATGCTTCGCGGCTATGTCAGAAACAGGTGTCGTCCATGTATACAACTACGAACCAAAAATACGGAGGATCACGAGTATGAGTGCCGCATATGTAGATGCGTTGTCGCGGAGGATGAATAGGAAATTCTGTTTCTTGTCACTGGCCGTTCATCCAACCAAGCCGTATTTGCTGACACTGTCTGGTGTAGAAATTAAACTCTGGGACGGGGACAAGTGCTGGGAGTGCATCCAAATATTTAGAGTGCTGGGATATAGGCGCGGCCCATATCCAGTCGCATTTAACCGAATGGCGGACACCATTGCTATTGCTTCACATGGGGACAAAGTGGAGGTCTCGGATTCTTTCTTCCTCTGCCGAAATAAATCTGCATGGTCAGGGAAAGTGTTTGCTGACCTTTGATTTTGATCTTCTATATGTCTGCTTGTACAGATTCGGAGTCTTGGCTCTCCCAAAAAGGAAGACTACACGATGTTGACTGGGCATTCGGACGAGGTGAACTCCATACATTTCTTCACATCCGGTGAACAGGAGTATTTAGTTACTGGCTCTGATGATAAGACTGCCAAGGTCCGTCGTCGTTCTCATCGAATATATCTATATTCATGTCATACGTGTATTGTTTTTGGACAAATCCAGTAGCACTGCTCATCATGATTTTCACTTTGTTCTTGTCAAATCAGATATGGGACATGGAGAGCAGGATATGTTTATATACCCTTGAATCTTTGGGGTCTCCGGTCATTTCTGTCGTTGCATATCAGCCAAACCTTCAATTTCTCATGACTGGATCAAATGATGGCTTGATTTGTTTGTGGAGCACCGATAACCCCAGGTAATCAGCTGAAATGTATACACGAGTCATAAGTACCCCCACTTCTCTTGCTGGTGTAGTAGTATATATGCATATACCATTGTGGATCTCCACTAACATATGATATATATTTTAATCCCACAGGATATGCTCGCACTCCCCAAGACTTGAAAGTATCGTTGACTTTCGATACGGTGGCTCCCCAAGATTTCACAGAATCGTTGACGTTCGATACGGTGGAGCTCTCCACGGTCTCGCATGCTCGATAGAAAGGTAATCATATTTTCATGATTTCTTATCCTGCACACTTTGGAGAGGGTTTGCTTCGCTGCATACTTAAATTTGTTCATATATATAAGGACTATATATCAATCCATTTCATGAGAATACAAGGCATAAACGAATTAATTTTACAAACACTGAAATCTGTTATAAAACAACAGAGAACGTGTTTTGACCGCTATTCCTTAATCGATTGCCAGAACGAGCTAAATAGTATAACGTTTTTTTTTTTTTTTGAATTAAAATAGTATAACGTTGGAAAGACCTCAGGTATAGGAAATGGAATATACATTGTTGTAGACTAACCAAGACAAACATCTAGTTGCGTATTAAAGTGGGCCTGTCCGTCATGAAAATCTGCATTCCAGAGTCCATACTATGGAGCCAGAATCACATGCCCATTGCATTCCTGAGTCCATAGTATGGAGTCAGAATCACACATGCCAATTACTTGTGAAACATAATCACCAATTGAATCATATACTAGCCTAAGGCTATGTGTCCACATAACTTTCTCGACTAGGGACCATTAGAACAATCGTTATACAATTGTTACAGGACTGTGCTATTTGGTTGGTGTAGGCTCTAAATATTATTTAGAGCGCTGGCGAACTTACGTGCAGTAGTAAATTTCCCACCCTCAACCGTGACTCTTACTACAACCTCATATCAAAATGTATGCGCAATAGTAAATTCCCCTCCCGCAACCGTAAGTTTTACTACTGCCTTCATGTCAGAACTTTCCCGCAATCGTAAGTATTACTACAACTATCTCTTTGCGGCCCGTAAGTATTACTACAACTCCGTTTCAAATTGTAGTTCACTTTGGCTTTTCTAGATACATTGATTTTGCATTGCACCTAGTTATACACTATGTCTAGATACATAATAAAATCAATGTATCTAGAAAAGTCAAAGTGAACTACAATTTGGAATAGAGGGAGTAGATAGCTAACTAACTAGCTAACTATCACGGGAGATATGCCTAGAATATCTTTAACACTCCCCCTCAATCGTAGCCACCGACAAGGTTAAGATTGACTCTAAAGGATCTCATCTTGGCCGCTGACACGGCCTTGGTGAAGCCATCCGCCCGCCTGATCGCCGAGTTAATGAAACAGATGTCTAGCAGCTTGTGTGCTACTCTTTCTCTCACAAAGTGAAAGTCGGTTTCAATGTGTTTAGTTCTTGCATGAAAATGGGATTGGCGGACAAGTAAGTAGCACCCAAATTATCACACCAAAGTCGGAGCGGAAGAAGGATGACGAATGCTCAATTGCGTGAGCAATTGCTAAACCCACATAACTTCTACCGTGGCATTAGCAAGTGCCTTGTACTCAGCCTCAGTGCTGGAATGAGAAACAGTAGGTTGCTTGCGTGCTGTCCACAAGATCAAATTCCCTCCAAAGAAGACGGCAAAACCACATGTGGACCTTCTATCATCTACATCACATGCCCAATCAGCATCAGTAAAAGCACTTACTAGAGTTCCACTGGACTTTCACTACTACAAAATTGATTTTACATGACACATCAAAAACATTTACCTTGGCGGGCTTTTAAAAAACCGCCACGGTTAATATCATGATTAACTATGGCGGTTATTTTTTATTAACCGTGGTGGTTATAATAACCGCCATGGTAAATCGATTAACCGTGGTGACCACGGTTAATGAGGCCCCAGTTCCAGCCCAGACAAGCCCACGCGAGCCCATTACCGCCTCGAGCATATAAAAGAAGATGAAACCCTAACCCTCTCCTCAACAGCCGCTCTCTCTCCCTTACTCCAACACGCAGACAAGTCCTAACACCTCTCCTCCCTCACTCCACCAGCCCGCCCCTCTCCTCTCTCACTCCACCGGCCTCCCTTCTCTCTCCGTCATGGTGGCCCACCTCCCTCCCCTCCCTCCATCATGCCTCTCCCACCGGCCTCCCCTCCCTCACTCCACCGGGCTCCCCTCCTCTCGGCATGCGGCATGGAGAGCACGGAGCTTCGCAGCAACTCAGATCCAGCGCGCGCGACCGCCTCCACACTGGAGCGGGGCACCTCCACCGGCGCGGTCGGCCACCACCACCGGCGCGACGCGACCTCCACCTCCACTGGCGCGGCACAACCTCCACCGCGGGGCGGCCACCTCCACCACCGCGGCCACCGGATCCGCGTTTTTTTAATTTTCGGTGGCGGTTTTGGAAAACCGCCATGGTTAATCCGTGACTAACCGTGATCCTAAACCGCCACCAAAAATAAAAAAACCGCCACCTAAAATCAACCCTGTGCTAGTGTTTTTGATCTTGAGCCCTAGCCTCATAGTGCCACCCACATACCGTAGGATTCTCTTCACGGCACTCCAGTGAACCGTGGTTGGAGCATGAAGGTATCGACACACTTTATTTACAGCGGAAGATATGTCAGGCCATGTCAATGTCAGATATTGAAGCGCCCCAACCAAGCTTCTATACCGAAAGTACTGTCTTCTGGCCCAAGAGAGGTACCATCGGTCAAGCTAAGTTTCTCGGTGGTGGACAGGGGAGTGTCAACACTCTTGGCCTTGTCCATGCCCGATCGCTTCAATAGATCTTTAGCATGTCTCTTTTGTGACATGATAAGCCCATCTTGTACTTTCTTCACCTCGATGCCAAGGAAATAATGTAGTTCCCCTAGATCTTTAAGAGCAAACTCTTTTTCCAAATCTTTTAGCAATGCCTCGGTTGCCTGCTGTGATGAGCTCGCGACTATGATGTCGTCTACATACACCAAGACAAAGATCATACAACCTCTTCGATTATAATAGAATAGGGACGTATCTGACTTGGAAGGAATAAACCCAAGTGCTTCAAGCTTCTTGCAAAGAGACGTGCATACCAGTTTTCTAGTGCTAGTCCTCTTTCAGATAAAAACTTTCACGAGATACATTCCTCGAATAGTTTCGTGTCTAGAAGGTTCCTAAAAGTTGAAAATTACACTAGTGTGTTTTTCTGCCATCTAGATGTATAAGAAAATCCCAATAATCATGTGCATAGATATGTTTTGGATGTATCACAAACCTGACAGGAGGCCTCATCTGTCGTCGCCTCTGGTCAATGAAAAATCATTACCAACTTACTTTCCATGCCATGCTAAACTTGGGAAGTTTGTTGTTTTTATCCCTTAGGGTTATGATTGAGATCAAGCAGGAGGAAGAGGAACCAACGCAATATCCCTTAGGGTTAAGAGGAGACACAACTTCTGAGGTGAGTGCTCATTGAATGAACTTATAAATGTTTGCAGGTACACGGTACACTAAATTATTACGGCTAGAACCTGTCTTTACAAGAAAAAGGTTATTTTTTTTTCTGCAAAACATCCCCATGTACTCCTATATTAATTAATTCTCTTGATGATCTATCCAATGCAGTAGTAGAAAATAGTACTCATGTTTTAGTTTTTTTTAAAAAAAAAATGCATGCATCTAGGGTCGTATCCGGTCCGTACTAAAATATATCTCAAACATCATATAATAGTCAACAGAGTGGTGCCATTAATAACCATGCATGGAAAAATTCAATTACTCTCCCTCCTGCCCGAATTTTGAACTGAAACCACGACAAACAACTGGCCGTAGAGAGTAGAAGAAGATTTGGAAGGATCCAGATTTACTTAAAGTGGGTGGAGATTAGTAGATAAATACTATGTCTGCACATGTTGAGATCAAATATATTTTCCCTTCACTTGATGGTATTTGTACCCGCAACTTATATTTTCTTAGTGTGGAGAAGCAATCACCTGCTCTGTATCACTCAAATGCCTTACCTATTTTGCAGGTACTTGACGTTCACCCTCTTCTCGTCTTCCACCCTATTCCGCACAACGTACGCCCGCTGTACCTGACAAACAAGACAGATGAGCATGTGGTATTCAGAGTTGCAAAATTAGTAGATAACCTAGATTCCGACTCGTGGGATTACCTGCCACTGTATGGCACTGTGCATCCCAGATCCACTTGCCGTTTGATTGTGATAACGGATCAGGTCAACGAAATATATACAGAAATGGATATTGTCGTGCAGAGCAGCATATTAGGGGATAAAAACTTGGTGCTACTCGCAAGACCTTCCGAGTGCCATGAGTTCTTCGAGCAAGCCAAAGAGCAGGGACAAGCGGTGCATGAGGTGCCACTGAAATTTGTCTATACCCAACTGTGTCTGAGGTGAGTTGGTCCAACATGCATGAACCCTAGATTATGAAGTCAAAACTAAATCCTCGACTTCCTAAAATGTTATACATGCATGCCATATATGATTATCAAAAGTTCATGTTTTACTTGGACGACGGTTTTAAAGGTTAAGAGTTTCGGGACGGACAAATCACTAAGAAGAGTTAAATTCTGACCTTTTCTGGACTGTATATATTATTAAATGTAAATATGTTGTACACTGATTGTGTCCTTTCTTGCATATCCACATTAATTTTGTCTGGGTTTGCTGGTGTTACCAAATATGATGTATGTAGTCGGCAATCGCACCAATAGTGACGGTACGTATGTATGGATTTTTTTTTTTTTCATGATTTTCGAACTTCAGCTATTTTTCAGGAATCGACCACGCCTTTTTTTTTTATCAGACTGCACACTGGTATAATCGTGGCAATTGCAGGCTGCATTGTCTAGATGCACATCCAACTGAGCCCTGGTGTGTATATCATGATATGAGCATTATAGTTTTACTTTATTTATTCTCTTTGGAGATATATTGTTTTAATTACTGTTATATAGTCTGTTGGACGACATTAACTTAATTGCCATCACAATGGGAAGTATCATGCATATGATACTAGTTTCAGATACCACCCCTATAATACATGGCTATCATAGTTTCATCATATTTAACATACTCTAGTTTTACGTGATATGAAACAGTATCATACTTATCATATACCACTGTCGATCGACATGGCATGCATGATACTGCTTAGATATACTCCCATGGTGGCTGTCTAATATTTCTAACCGGCAGTTATAACTCTTCTTAATAATTGTCACCTACAGGATTATAACAGGACATTTCAATGGAGACGCTTGGATGTGGAAATGTGGCACACAGGCAAGTCAATGATTTCCCTTCATATGTACTCCATCTGTACCAAAATATAATTAAGTCGTTCTATAACACTGTTTTAGTAGTCCAAAAAACGCCTTGTAATTTTGTAGATAGCGAGAGAGAGAAGGACAGTAGATAGCGCGCGCGAGAGAGAGAGAGAGAGAGAGTAGATTTTTAAGATTTTGTAGCATGTATACTCCTTGTAGTCGTAGCTTCTATATTTGAACTTAAGTAAAATGCAAGAATAGACCATCAACTTGTGCGGCTGTGTCATTTTAGACCATCAACTTTAAAAGTGTATTTTTATGTCCAAAATCTACACTTGTGATGCATTAATAGGTCATAGGCCTTCAGCTTATGTGTTTTGCTTACATGGACAGGCAACCGTGGCATCCAAACTGACTAGGCCGAGGCCTTTTAGCAAAATGGCCCCTCAAAACCTTATATACTCCATCGGTTTCATATTACAAGTCGATTGACTTTTTTGGTACATCTATTTTCTTGTGCATATAATAATAATGGTCTAGACACATGGCAAAATGAGTAGTTAAAACGACTTATAATTTAAAACGGAGGGAGCATTAAGTTTATCTACGGCCACCATTTGTTTAACGCAGGAAACACTGTAGTCATATCCTTTGTTTTCTCGTTGTTTTTAAACCATATACTACTAATAAACACAAAGGGATATCAGAACTAAGCTCTGCACGCAGTTCTGTCTTGTCAAGTGAAAATGTCGCCCATTTGGTTTGTTTACATGTTGAACTAAGAAAAATCGTCTTTCTTACACGCAGGGACACTAGTACAGAATCCACCTTTATTCCCGGCTCGTTAGGGCCTTTAGTCGATGATTTCGGAACCGGGAATACGCTTGGGGAGTAGAAGTATTGGAACCGGGACTAGAGCGGGGCTTTACTCCCGGTTGGGAGTACCAACCGTGAGTAAAGCTTACGCCGGAGCAACGTGGCGGCCAGAGGCTTTACTCCCGGTTGGGGGTACCAACCGGGAGTAAAGGTTTTTTTTTTTCTTTTCCAGCTGGTTTATACCATTTTTTTTTTTTTGCTTCATTTCAATTCTTGCTGCCAAAAATATGCTTGCTATAATCAACAATTTTCACAATTCTTATTGCGGGCACGATTTATCTTCGATTGAAATTCATAGCTGGTACACATATTTTTCAAATCAAAAAAAAAAACAACATCACAAGCTATACATCTCATCTTTACATCGGCAGATTACACATTATTTCCAATCAGATCACAAATGGTAATTCAATTTTTAATCTTCAAAATAGAAACACGAAAAAAAAAAGAGCTTTCGAAATCATCATTGCTATGGCTGGACTCTATTCTCTGCTTTCGTCTCACGTAAAACCAGGATGGTAGATCTACAAGAAAGAACAAAGGGGGAAAATCAGTGTATAACAAAATAAAAGAAATAGAGTATGAAGAAACCTCGTGTAGGGCGCCGAGATCTGACCTCAACTTCGGCGGCTACCCGGACGCCGCGAGCAGGGCGTCGAGATCCGACGCTTGGCGGGACGGGGAACTCGCCGCCCCCACGCGCTCTCCAATGGCAGGACGACGGCAGTAGGTCGCCTGTCCTTCTCGCCGCAACAGCGGCGGCGGCAGCTTGCTACGACGAGAACGCACCATTACACTACATATCACTTGTCTTGTTAGCTTGCAAGGCAGCAAGCAGCACTCCGTGGCACTAGCAAGCGAGCGGCAGCAGCAGCTCCCATCGTGGAAGCCATTTGGGTGGAGGCAGGAGTGGACGGAGGAAGGAGAAGGAGTATTTATAGGAGGGGACATCTACTCCCGGTTAGAGAGAAGAACAGGGAATAAAAGTTGATCTTTACTCCCGGTTGGTAATCCAAACCGGGAGTAGATCTTTATTCCCGGCTGGTATTACAAACCGGGAGTAAATCTCTACCTTTACTCCCGGTTTGAGCCACAAGCCGGGATTAGAGGTCCTGGCCGGGGGGGGGGCGCGCGGCGCACGGCGCTTTACTCCCGGCTGGGAACTAGAACCGGGAGTAAAGATACATTTACTCCCGGGTAAATTTCCAGCCGGGAGTAACCGGCATTTTGGCCTCGAGACTAAAAGTCACTTCTGTTGTAGTGGGACTGGTGCAAACACCGTTTAAAATATCAGAAGAAACAGGCATGAATTCTTTCCTTAATTCTTTCTTACTCCTCTCGCGACTAAGCTTTAGTTCCTCATGTAATCCCTCGTGACTACACTGCCAAGCTAAGCATTGAACTGACCAAAAGTCCCTCATTGCAGTTATGAGCGTGAAATTTGATGCAAGACGGCATTGGATTGTCGCTCAGACACGTGATGGTTTAATCCATTTGTACGACTGTGCCTCTGTAACAGAAATAAAGAAGATTGCGAGTTTCGGAGATGTTGATTCTAAACCTATACAATACTCAATTGCCATTAATCCAATCAAGCCAAATGTGTTGTCATCGTCAAAGTCGGCATTGGAACTTTGGGACGGCGACAAGGGATGGGAATGCACACAAACATTTGGGTCCAAGAACAAGTGCACATCATTTGACCCAGATGAACCTCCCAAGAGCAAGTGTCAAGCATTTAACCCAGAGGACCCCAACAGCTTTGCGAATCTGTCTGTGAGTGAGATAGTAGAGCCGGGTTCCTTACGTGATCCTATGGTTGATGTTCAGGTTTGGAGCCTTGATTCCTCCGAGCCTAAGTATCACCTCTCTGGGCATTCCGAGGCTGTGAACTGCCTTGCCTATTTCACACGTGCTGATGGGCAGTACTTGATCACCGGCTCTGATGATTGTACTGCCAAGGTATGTGTTATTGCGCTTGAACACCACACACTAGTTAATAAAGTACGTGTACAAACACAAACACTAATGCTATATGGTCTGTTTCTGTAAAATCAGATATGGGACTTGCAGAAAAAGGCGTGCATTCATACTCTGGAGGGTTTCATGTCTCCAGTTTTGCATGTCATTTCCATTCCTGAACGTCGATATCTAGTTACATGTTCAAAACATGGCACCATTCATGTGTGGAGCTCCATCGATTTCAGGTAATCACCAGGAGTGTGACTACTTTAAAATATCTTTTTATTCAAACTTGAACCCCGCCCATGTCATTCATTGTTGTACTATGGAACTAGTGTAAACCATGGTGCTTGTTTACATATAAATATTTTAACTCTGCTTTTGGGAAATTTGCAAAGTGATTCTAAATATTCCGCAGGCTCAAGACAACTGTTGACTTCAGCAGCGGTGAGAGGGTTCGCGCTCTCGAATGTTTGATGGGTTCAAGGTACTTGTCTGTGTTCTTTTTATTTCATCTTTTGACTATCGGTGAGGAGCCATTTGCAGTCTACCAGAATTTAAGTCTTGCCCCTTGTTGAAACATGCCTATGATTTGTTCGCTACTGCCAGCTCCATTTTCTATATATATATCTCCATGTTGCACTCTTGAAGCATTATTACTATATATTCTCATTTGCAATGATGCCAAACTTTTAGAGTATCTTTGTCTGGCAGGATTGCGATTGGGCGGAGATTTTCAGTATCAATCATGGATATCGACCACGAACAAGAAACTGTTGCTAGCAAAGGAAACAATGAGGATTCCATATGCGCAATGGGTCAATCAAGTACATAATAACCAATGAATTCATGGATTCACATTTATACAGATGTCAGCTGGTCTATGTTAATGCTTGAACATAGCATTGCTATATTTTCACTTCTCTGATTCCATCTAATAGATCAGTATTTGACTCCACGGAGGAGTTTGACCGTGTTGAGTGTAGTGGCCGGCCAGTTGTGCGCAACGACTGTTCACAGTGTGTTTATTAATATAATATAATAATTACTAAATAGGACGATTTCGCTAGAACAATAATTGAATTTCCACTCCCATTTGGTTTCCTTGATAATATTGTGTCAATTGTAAACAAAAACTTAAATGGTTCAACAAATAGAACAATTATTATATATTCTCCATATTCTATCTTACTATTACTAATTATAGGCTCCAACGAAGCCTCCAAGTCAATTTTCACCAGACGCGCTAAGAAAAAAGATAAATACTAGAAATTCTCATATTAATCAGAAAGATGTAGCCATTACAGAGCAGGCACCTACATCTACACCACCGCCTGCCCTTGCTTAGATTGACTGTAATTAATATATATATTGGTTGTATGCCATCTGCAGGAGAAGTCCGGCCACTCATCTGAAGGTCAAACTTCTGGCACGGATGCACCAGGAGCAGCAGGCATGATCTACTATGTCAGTACTCAGTACGAAGTTGCAACCGGAGGGATGTGTACGAGGCAGCCACCAGGCACCATCTACCGTGCACTTGACGGCTGAAGCGAGGAGTTGCATGGCCTACTAGCTGCATCGTTCGTGCTGCGCCACGACATAATCTGGATTCTGGAAACACAAACAACCATCTTGGATACATGCAACCACCAGTCCCGCCTAGAGGAGACAGATGCCTTGCACCTCATATCTACTATACATCGGAGTAGCGAACACTTGTAACACCCGGTCTTAAGAACAAAACCGAATGAACACCGTATGTGAGCCCTGGAAGTCAAATCTCACAGATAGCCACAAGTAAATAATCTCAGCTAGCAGACAGTGAAAGACACTCCGATCTTACTGGTATAGACTCCCGGGAACGCCCGACCGGTTGATCACAAGCCTAAACTCCACGAGGTGTGGGGAATAGCAAGGGTGGGTCCATGTCAAACTCCGCAAGCATAGCCAGGGGTTTCATGAGGCTCAAGAGGCTGACGCTGGTTTGATTGCGTTTCGCTTTTAATGTTGGTCACAATTTTAAGCTTAAGCATCAAGTATTCCCATTATCCCACAATCTCATGATTAAACAATTATAATCAACAAGTAAATCATAAACAATGTAATAATAGTGCTTCTCTATTCATAGATGTCTCCAAGGCCGTTCATAACCATGAACACGCCTGTTATAGCAGTTTTATTAACTCTACGCAGAGGTGTACACTTTCACTATGAGTCATGTTTTCCAAATGAGTAGGTTAATTATGCCTAAACACCCAGAAACCATATAAAGTCTTTAAAGGTTTATCTAAAAATGTTAGTAGCCAACGAGCGATACAACCCTGTTTTTCCCATTTCGGCAAACCACCAACAAAGATAGATATGGTCCTTTGGTGACTAAAGTCGAGTCATGTGACCCCCATAGTTGTCTTGTATACCCGGATGATCACAAATGAATAAGTCCTTATAAAGAGCTAAGGGCATCATAAATAAATAAGCACAAGCCCTTTCGCCCTGTAAACATGTTACCAACAACATCATATATCATGTCTTCTTGCATTAGCCATTAATCATATTTAATAATGTTGAGCGCTAGCAAGATTCTACCCAATGCATAAACCCATAGGTGTCAAGGAACAAGTATTCAATGACTAGGAAAATCCTTAGGGGTAGGAGGGTACATACATCATGAATTATTAATTGAGGTGAATAGGACAATAAGAAAGAACCCTAGCTATACTTGCCTTAAATACATATCCTTCTTCAAGTCCAATTCTTCATAAAAGCTCCTTCTTGATCATAGACTTCTAGATCGTCAAATAAGCCTCCAACGTAACGCTCACCGTCTACTAGGTTCCAACCAGCAACACACAACCATTTAGGGCCAATCATGCATAGCAAACAAAGCTATAATTAGAACAATACAACAATAGTATAAATATAAAAATAGTTTAAAAATCATATAAACCTATTCTACACATTGCTACGAACACACTGAACCACGAAGATCACCGAAAACGGAGCTAGAAGCGGAAAAGATACGCATTTTACAAGTTTTGCATGAATAAAATAATAAATTAAATACAAACTGAATTTTCAAAAGTTTCAAACATGGTTAACAGTGGTATAAACATGTAGGTTAAGAAATTACGAACCTAACGCAACTTGAACGGATCGAATCGGAGCTAAAGCGTGGAAGTTATAGCTTTTGAAATGAGTGGCATTGTTGTAAATAAACAGAACTCATTTTCGAATTAAAATAAATCTAAATCAGAAAAACCGATCTGGCCAGCACTACTTTTGAAATACGAAAAGGTGGAAGAAAGGGTATGGAAAATCCTGAGCCCTCAGATCTGTGATGGATGGCTCAGATTAGATTGGTCCCAACGGGAACCCTGGGTCTCGCCAGGACGACAGGTCCGGCGGCGGCGTGGCCGCATCCTTCGGCGGCGACCTCGCCGGCGCACGTGAATCGGCGATTCCGATGCGTTAAGGCTGGATGACTACACCAGAACAACGAGGACGCGAACGCGATCTCGTTTGACGCGGACGTGCGGGTGGAACGAGCGGCTGCGCGGCACCCGACCATGGCCGGCGGCGAGCAGGCTCGCCGGCGTAGTAAACTCGGCCGGAGCGGCCCTAATTCGGTAATTTGACAAAACTCGATCAAAAAGGGTTGCAAGGCGGGCTCACCGTCGCGATGAATCGGGGTGAAATCGGCTGACGACGGCGAACTGCAAGGAGGGGCGGACGGCGTCGAACTGCACCAAGTGACAAGTCACCGTGAGCAAAATTGAACCGAGAATATAGTGCGGACGGGTTCGCGAATCAATGCAGACGCTTCTTTAGGTGTTTACCGCGAGAACGAGGCGATGGGCTCGACGAATTTCGAGCTCGTGCGAGAAGCTTCAAAGGCGGCGGGAGTTTAGGGTTTCATGGGTTGCGGCAGCTTAGGATGAGGCGGAGCTCGCGCTGGGGTTTGGAAAAGGCGCACAGAAGGGTGCAGCTCCTTTTTATGGACGGGATGGCGTGGACATCACGCCAAGTCGCGGGAACGACGGGCGGCATCAGGATGGTGGAGTCCGTCTCGGTCACGAGCAAGAGGAAGGGGACAGCACTGCCTTGCGGGCCCGACGTGTCAAAAGAAAGGAGCGCGGGGCCGTGGTGTCAGCCATAGGGAGCGCCCCAGCAGTGCTTGCTTGATTTTTTTTTTTTTTTTTGAGGGAGAGCAGTGCTTGCTTGATGTAGGGGCGAGTTGGGCCGGTGCTGTATGGCCCAAGCGTGAAGAGGAGTAGCTCGGGCTGGGTGCCTGCGGCCCAGGAGCAAGGGAGAACAGACCTTCGGGCCCAAGAGAAAAAGAGAGGAGATCAGGGAAAGCAGGCCAGGGCAAGAGAGAGGAGGCCAGCGGGCCAAAAGAGAAGGAGAGGGTCTTGAACATTTTTATTTTGTTTTTCTTTCATTCCAAAGCCATTTCAAAAATATTTGAAAACATTTTTGAACTTTGGATCAACCCACTCATCACAAGAAATCAAATGCAACAGCATGTATGCTCAACCATGTTTCTACTTCCTGTGATAAATTTTAGTTTAATGAAGAATATTAATTTTCCTATATTTCATGAACACAAAAATTCATAAATAAAATCACTATTATTCTATTTTAAAACAATGAAAAATTTAGGGTGTTACAGCACTAATAGGCTACCATCAACGCATCAGCTCCAATGGATCTCAACCCCAGGTACACGAGGAAACGAGCATCTTATCAAATGGAATAAGGCACGTTGTAGAAGTGAGGACGGTGCATGATGGTGTGTGCACGTTGTCCTCCATGGGTATAATCTGATTTTTTCCCTATTCTTGTGCAGCTCCATGTATGCAGGCTGATATATATTGTGCAGCTCTAGCCATGATGGTGAGGATGGATGGCACGACAGAGCTGATGCCCAATTTCCAGTATGTAGGATCCATCGTGTGTGCATGCAGTCTACAAGGACGCCATCGAGAATGGAACCACATCTACATAAAACGGCACCATTGCACCGGACGACATCGAGACAAGTATGTACGATATATGCACGACATCGAGACGAGTATGTACGATGTATGCTACAGTGGCTTCTAGCCCAACGATGCTACACCGAGAAGACGATGGTACAATGAGTACTGACGATGCATGTGAGGCTACACCAACTATCAATCGGCGAACAGCGACGAGGAAGAGGCAAGCCTACACTGACTACCTACCCACGATAAATGACGAGGAAGGCAATGCTATACACCGACAACCTGTCGGCATACACTGACGAGAAAGCCAACTTCACCTAAATTTTATTGCCCTTGGATTACTTGGCACAAATAAGTTTGATATAATCCTTATTGACCATCAAGTATAATCTTTTTATTAACTTATTAATAATGCCAATAAATTGCTTGGATTTGCATGCTAATAATGATGCCAAAAACAGGTGACCATGATCCATGGAAATATCAATAAAGCCATTTTAAAAAATGCAAACCTCCACAGTTATAAAATATTATTAAACTAATCCAATAATATTTTTTAAAAATTATTCTTCTCTATCTCATCATGAAAGATAAAGCTTTGACCCCCTACATTTACATTCAAATTGCGCAAACATTGCATTATGAAAACATAATGTAAAGTAATATATACCTATATAATTTGTACCTACATTATCCACATCAATTATTATTAAAAAAAATTAACAAAATACCCTCAAATCTACATATACATATATACATATATGATTCCATTCAACATATAATTCACATAATTCAACATAGTTCATGCCCCATCGCAGGTTCAATCATAAATTTTAGTCATTCACATCTCAACCAAACGTGCTTGCACGCATCATGATAGTACTCGGCGGGCTTGTAGAGTTGTAGTCTTGCAAGACAGATCAACCATGTTTGTGGTGTGGCCATCACCGTTTACCCAAAGGAAACAGAGGCCGCATTAGCCCGCCCTACCGAAAGCTTGATAGTGAAGACGGCAGCTCACGGAGCACATCGCCGCTATGCACAGCTGGTCATGCAGTGTCACGAGTACCAGCCGGGGGCAGTGGCGTCGACATCTGCCTTCTCAAGGGATTCAACATAGTCACCATGATGGACGAGGAAAAGTACATGTTGGTGCTGAACATGAAGCAGGCGCCGTTCTGCAATGCCATCACTGCATTCCGCATCCACCCTAGCCACACCGAAAGATTGGAGCCTTTAATTAGTAATAGTAAGATTCCCTGAATTAACACATAATTCACAACAACAGATATACATATATGATTCCATTCACCATATGATTTATATAATTCAACATAGTTCATGCCGCATCACAACTTCGATCATTCACAACTTAACCAAACGTGCTTGCACGCATCATGACAGTACTTGGCGGGCTTGTAGGGTTGTAGTCTTGCAAGACCACATTAACTGTGTTTATGGTGTGGCCATCACCGTTTAGCCAAGGGAACAAAGGCCCACAATAGTCTGTCCAGCCGAAAGCTTGATAGTGAAGACGGCTCGGAACGGTCCGGAAGAGGCTTGCCAGAAGGAATAAGGCGCAACATGTGGAAGGCCAGATACCCACTTGCGCATGTGGAAGGCCCGGGGTTATCCACAAAGTTATCCAACCAGGAAGCTTAGCCCTTGCGAGGGGCTACAACAAGGAATAAGGGAAAGCTTGACGCGTTTTTCAATATCATAATGTGCACATCGAAACATAAATTGGTATTTGCCAACTCGGTAGATACGAGCTCCATCCAAACAATAGATGCGGTATTACAACACATTTCTAATACCGGTCGATTTGGTATTGGCACTGAATTCATTTCTATTTGCTCATCAGTATCAACATCGAAACTGATCGTTAGCTATATTACTTGCATAGATTTCCATGCGGCCCGTGGCCCGACGGCGACCCGAGGCACTTATTTGTTTTGGCCCGGCCGGTGGTCGGCGGGCCCGACGCGGCTGCGACGCGGGGCAGCGATGCGGGCTTGGGCGACCCTCAAGCACGGAGCGCGGGGCGCGGCGCGGCCCGACACGTTAAGAAAGGGGAGGCCCGGTGTCAAATATACTAGTGATAATATTATACATATTTGGTATATTAGTCACGATATTTTTCTTATTGGTTTAATGTTGTACATATACTAGTGAGGCCCGGTGAATTTTAAATTGTCGTACATGTCATTTTGTGTTATGTTTTTCATATGTTTGATGGAATACGTAAAAAAAAAAATCATGTTTGAGTGTTTTTAAAAATCGGCCTGTGGGCCCGGCCCAATCGGCCCGATTTTGGCCCGTGGGGGCGGAACTGGGCCGACCCCAAGGCACGAAGCCCTTGAGGCACGGCCCGTGAGGCCGCGGTGGCCCGTGGCGGCACGGCTTGGGCCAGCACAGCACGACACGACGGCGTCGGGCGGGCTGGCCCGACGCGCCCGTTGGAAATCTATAATTACTTGTGTAGTTCACTAGTAGTTATTGTCTGCCCGTAGAGTGTGACTTAGTTGATCTAGACAAACTTGCTGCTAGAGTTGAGTAGGAGACAGTTGCGTTGGAACAAATATAGGGTAGATAAGAAGTTGGCGGATTGTCTTTTATACTAATCTATTGCCTAGTGCCTTTGATTGTTGTAGAGATTTACATAGGCTATTTATTCCTATCCGTACAGTGGATATTATTTTCATATTATAATTACTAGTTCATTTTTCTATAAAGTTTATAAAATTTTAAACAATGTTACTTGGCATAAATCTAGAAGTTAATTAATTAATTAGGGTTCGGGGAGTACGTAGGACGTTCTAACCCCTTAGTCGTTGACCTTGAGTAGGTCTTGATCCATGAAGTTTCGCCGGTACTTCCTCTGGCATTTAATAGAAGTTCATTAATTAATTTGGGTCCAAGGGAGCACGTTACGTAGGACATTCTAGCTACCCCCTTAGTCGTTGACCTTGAGTACACTGGTGTTGATCCATGAAGTTTCGCCGGTACTTCCTCAGCTTATTAGAATAGGTGCAATAATTGCAGTGTAGCAGGTTGCCATCGTCACTGTTCCTTAACCAATTAACCATTCCAAAATCCTGCTAGCATATATATACATATAAGTGCATTGAGAACCAAATTATATTTGGGTGAAGCATAACATCAAAGCGAGGTTTGATCTTCCTCCTTTAAATTTATCTCTCATTTTTTTATAGGTGACAAAAAAAAAATTGTGGTTTATTTGTTCCGTGCATGGAATGAACTGATATATATGCTTTGTTCCAGGCATGGAATGAGCGAGCTGCTAAACTTTGTGATCGTCGATGGATATGGACGGACAGATGGCGGTGTGGACTAGCGTGGCCGACGCGGCTAGCGCCACCGCCACCCATGTACCGGGAGCGTCCGAAGCTTTCCGGCTCGTTGCCTTGATCCTGCATGCGGTCCAAACAGTTCGCCGGAACAAGCGCACATGCCGCCGCCTCGCGCGTCGCTGTGAGATGGTCGGCGACTTGCTGCGTCAGCTCCAGGGATCCGAGGTTCTGCAATGCGCCGAGACGGCTCGCCCCTGGAGGAGCTGGAGGACGCTCTCCTCCGTGCCCACTGCCTCATCGTGTCCTGCCAGGGCGGCGCGGCCGCGTACCGCTTCCTTAAGGGAGGGAAACATGCCGGCCAGCTCCGGGAAATCGAGAAGGAGATCAACTTCTACCTGCAGCTCATCCCCTGGTCAGCCATGTCCACAACACTACCGGCGCTGATGATCCACCTGGTGCAGCCGCAGCATACCCACCACGCAGAGAGGTACCGGGGTAAATTATTACTGCATGCTTTCCTACGAAAATATCATATCAGAGATTTGTAGGCATCGAAAGGAAAAACCTATGCGACTTTTTAGCTTTGCATTTGGAATATATACAAAAATGTATATATTTGCCAGGTTTCTTATGCAAGGTGAACACAACCACGAAGACAAATGTGGGCTTGCGGAAGAAGCCTTTCGTGGCTCATACAACTACAAATTAATTACGATATGTCAATTTAGTTTTGTTGTGGAATCAAAATTTCCCTAATATATTTGACCGAGATAATTACCATAAAGTTCTAGGTCCCCGAAGTCATCTTAAACTTTTTTTTTTTTTTCTGTTACTGAAGTTAGTTCGGGTCTCATTTGGATCCAAACTGGGTTTACCCACCCGGTAGCACCTACATGTTAGCGGCAATGCTCACACTACCGGGATTACAAGCCCCAGAAACACTTGGCAAACCGTTTGTCGAGTGCTGCGCTTCGGCATAGGACGCTCAGCAAACCTTTTCTTGGCAACATGGTGTATGCGAGTGCTTTTCAGGCACCCAGAAAACACTCAGCAAAGCTAAAAATAAAAAACAACCCGAAAAGAAATAGGCCACCAGCAGCCAATGCTCACCAGCCCCTAGTCAAGGTCTTTCTTTCATAATTTTTGCACACTTCGCGGCCATGGGGGTTCAAACATGTGACCTCTCACTCGCGCATTCTTGCCTTACCACTACACCACGTGGTTAGTTGTGTGTAGATTCGTATTGGTTCCTCATATATTTTATTTAACGAGAGTAAATTGCTTGTTTGAGATCCTAAACAATTGTAAATCAAAATGTTGTCAGTAATAAAGTTTTATACCTTTTCGAGATCTACAGTTTTTTAGTTAAGGAGTTTCTTCATCGAGGTCGTTTACAAAATTTAAATTTCAAATTTAAGAGATTCAAACGTAATTTTTGCATGATAAGATGACTTCAAATCAAAAAAATTAGCAACTAGAATGTTCATTAACATTTTGAGATCTATAATTTTCATCTAGACTGCTTTTCCATCCGAGGTCGTTTGAAAAAAAAACCAAATTTTGAATTTTTCAAATTCAAACATAGCTATTCATAACAATATGATTTCAAACCAAAATGTTTCCAACTACAAAGTTTCATAACTACTCAATATCTAAAAAGTTTATTTTGGTCATTTGTTCATTCGATATTATGGTAGTAACATTATTTGCAAATCTTATATATCTCTCCTCTACTTTCATGGAACTATATCGAAGCTATGAGAGAGATGTAGATTTTGAGAACAACATTACTAACGCTTTGTCAAATCAAAATATGACCAACATAAAACATGTAGATCTTGAAAAGTTATACAACTTTGTAGTTCAACACATTTTCATTTGAATTTGTTTAGGACCTCAAAAAATGCTCGGAAAACTATTTTTGCCGAGTGCAAGAAATAAGGCACACGACAAAATGGGTCTATGTCCAGTGCGTAAAATAAGCACTCGGCAAAGACATTTTTTGCCGTGTACCAAAAATGCACTCAGCAAAATACACCTTTGCTGAGTGCAAACAAAAAGCACACAGTAAAATACATCTTTGCCGAGGGGGTATTGCCAAGTATTGGCTTCATCAATAATGCCTATTTGTGGCTCAAGCCATCACTGCCGACTCAAATGACCAACCGCTAGTATTGGGTTCCCCAACAGTTGCGGCTCTACAAAGGATAGTGATGGCTTGCACAACACTATCGGCTTGAGTCAGACAAGCCAACACAATGTTGGTTCACAACACAATGCCGGGTGAAACCTTCAACCGGTAGACATGCTTGACATCACCGCTGGTTAGGAGCAGCTGGCAGTCATGTGAACCCTACATCACTGTTGATTCAAAATCTAGAAGTGAAGGTAGATTTTAAACCGGTAATGTTGTGCTGCTCTGGGCAGTGAAAGGACATTTTGAGTGGACTTACATGACACCTACAAACAACTTTAGAGCATGTTCAACCTATAGATGGGTATAAAGTCAGATAGGTATAGAGACAGGTCATAAAACCCACAGGCGATGGCTGTCTCTAAGCTATTTAATCCTTTTTGCACGTAGGTAGGATCAACTATAAATAGATTCTTGTATGCCATCATTGTGTGACTATTTGATAGAAAATGTATCTAGCATTTATAAGAGCAATATGATCACAAACAATATTTTTAAAACATTCGAGCAAGAAATACTAGACTGCTTGGTCAAAAAAAAAAAAAAAAAAAGAAATACTAGACTGAAAAGTGTACCAATCGTAGCTCTCAAAAGAGTTCATAACCAAACTCTATTCAGACGAACCGAATGTATATGACAGCATGTTCAGTCACATAATTGGAGCTATAAACTTTTTCAGAACATGGCCATATATGAATCCAGTTTTCAGATTTACATATAACAAAAACTCGCCGAGTCTACGATGACCTCACAAGTCACACAGTGCTGCGCTCTTCTGCATCATGGGTCCAGCTTCTGCCATGGATTAGAGGCAAATCGGCCATGCTAGATCCTGCGCCTTCGAGGAAGTTGCCGCCTGCCGCCGGCATGACCAATGGGTACTAGTGCGGCCGCCTCGCGCCACCGCGACCAAGGTGCTAGTGGTTGCCGGTCTGCCGCCGCTGCCGTGCCCTTCGTAGTCGAAGCAGGCAGATGGGGAACAGTGAAACACAGCAAGGCCACCGTGGAGTTTGGCGCGCCGCACCATCCTGCGCGTGCCCACGCGGGATCCGAGCATTCCGTCGACTCCGTCGATTGCACCTCGGACCACGGGCCTTCCTCCGTCTACGAGCCGAACGGGGGTGTATTTTGCAAAAGTGCCGATACGGAGACAGGAAAAAGACGGGCGCTGTACGTGCCCTACGACACCTACACTACAGACAACTTTAGGGACAAAATTTACCATTATTATGAAACTAAATTATTTACAACGCATTTAATTTAACTTGGAGATACTGATATATTCTTGTTTCCAAAATCTTGACGATACCATAATTTGAAATCAGAGTATACTTCTTTCTAATGGAACTTCTTTTCTTTTTGCCAGAGTTTTCGAAGGACCATTCACTCCTGTGGGCTGCTGGCATATGAACAGTCGAAGGTGTTCGTCCTAATGATACCCACCCTAAGGTACACAGCAAGCTTGTCATCCATGTTGACTATAAAGCTGCTGACTCGGAAGTCTCAGAGTAGCACCTACATTATGCCGTGGACTTACAAAATTCAGCTGATCATAGTAATAATTGTGCATTGGAAACCTTCACAAGTTGAATAATATATAAGAACAACTTTATTACTTTTTTCTTTACAGTGAAATGATGAATTAAGCTTACAATTAGTATCGAAATAACTAGAAAGCAGGAACGCATAACGACATGTTACATCTGTGCTATACATAGTCGTCTCTCTTTCTAAACATAAGTATCTTCTTTTATGCTTGCAGTGCTGCCTGACAAACGTGTCTACAATGGCGGACAAGCATAGTTCCAACTCTAAGGCGTCTAGCAATAATAAGGGAGATACATTCGTCCGAGAAACAAAGAACAATCCTCCTCGATGTCACCATGGATGCCACAAACACAAGGCAAGTAAAGGTTTCTTGAGTCTCGAGGTATCAGGTTCTGATATGACCAGTGATGGACTCATGATATTTGAAGAAACTGATATATTGTTTCTCTCTTCCCCGATTTTGCTGGTTTCTACAGACTCCAGATCGTGAGGACGACTTATTGTATCCATGCAGAGAGACCGCCTATGCGATGGATGAGATCAGAGACGGTGGAAATGGCAGTAGAGTGAAACAAGACTCAACTACAGATGTTGGACCTAGATACGGCAACATCACAAATGATATTACCAATATATTGGATGCATACTCTGCCCGGGTTAGCGAAATGGAAGAAAGCTTGTTGCAGATGAAGTCCTGGCTTAGAGCTGGTGTCCTCTTCATGTCCTTCTTCATATTTTTTGGTTTTGTGGTGCACCTATAGAGAACAGTAGTTACATTCTGTTGATAGCAGAAAAGACCGGAGGAGGATGGATTTGGATTTGGGAACAAGCAATTAGAGAAAGCCCAATAAAGAGCAAGAGTTGATTTGGCTACTAGCCAAGTTTTAACTCTTATTTGTCTACAAGAAACCTTTTATTGTTATTTCTACCCATGTTTCTTATTCATTTGTTCCCAGAGTCTAATGAGGATCCTAATTTTGTTTCTCTTCTGTTAGTGTAGTCCTTTTTATTTCAGTCCAAACAATAAATCATGATGTCAGAAAACGGACACCAAAAAGACTATGGAGTTTATTTCTTCTATGTTTTCTCTTGGATTAAGTCCACTTTAACTCACAATTCTTTTGTTCGTCTCATTTTATGCATATTAACCCGAACGAGATAAGTTTGGCAGTAAAATGCCGTCTTGCCAGACTACTGGCTGATTTTATATTTTTTTGTCACAAACTGCATGTTGTCATTTTGAGTTGAATTTTACTGCTGTGGACGCGTGGATGGTACAGGATTTTAAGCTTGTATATTCAAAATTTCGTATTTGGGTATAAGAAAGTTTTTATAATCGAAAGGCTAATATTTGTACCTAGAAATGAAGTCAATAATTTAATCTGAAGTCAATAATAATTGAATAAAACCTCTCAAATTTTGACACCTACAAGGCTGCAATAGCACAGAGGGGCCACGGTCCACCGACGGTTGCAAGAAATTTTTGCGCAAGTGCAATATCAGAAAATTTTTGCTATGATGGATCATGGATGCCTGCAGTTCAGTTGGGCTGGTATCAGTTCAGTTGGGCTGTTGGGCCTTGTTAGGCTGTTTAATCGGGAGGAAGATAAGGGCTAGATTCGTTAAGAGGCTTCATATTAGTTTTTTTAAAACAAAAACAAATATGTGTCCATGTACATAATATATTTTTGCCCAAAAAATAATATACATATTATAATCAAAATAATTGGTGTCCAAGTGAATACCCTTAGTATATAGGGTCTGTTTCGTTTAAAAGTCGTATAACTTTTTTTTTTTTAGTCGTAGAGACCAGCGGAAAAAGTCCTTCTAGAAAATACTTTTAAGGATTACTAAAAAAAAGCCTCTCTTGTTTGTTTGCTAGGAACTTTTTTTACGGTCGAGCTAGCGATCGGACGTCCTACAGAAAATGCGATCTATCGGACACCCTTGTAGCGCCCATCAGCAAACAGCCCAGCTCATGTACTATGCAAGTTGGCATCCGTTGGGCCGACGGCTTGTAGTCCAATGGTAGGGCGGTCCGGTGGGGCGCTACCCACCGGGGGTTCAAATCACGGTGCTCGCACCTTTTCCCGGGATTTTCCCAAGGATTTACCGGCGTTATGCATTAAGTGGTAGCGGCGTTCCGTCGACGACGAGGCGCCTATGGTGACTTCGAGAATCTCAGATCTGCCGGTTGCCCGGTCCTTCGGAGGTGCTCATAGGGGTAGGGTTTGCGTGCGTGTGTTCATAGGGGTGAGTGTGCGTGCGTGTTATGAGTGTCTGCGTTGTACTGTGTAATTCTCAAAAAAAAAAAAAAAAAAAAAAATCTAGGGCGATACTCGACGTATACTTTCCCAATACTGCTGGGTGCGACGCCGCCACATCACGCCTCATGACACCGCTGCGGTGCCCTCGCGGATGCTCCGGCCGTGCGGACGCCGCCTGCGGCTGCTCTGGGCAGGGCCGCTTGCTGTTGTCGTTGCCGTTGCGGTTCGTCGTCGCCCGAGCGCCGACGAGTCGCCCACTCATCGCCCCCTTCTGCCGCGGGCGCTGCCACCGCCTGCGCTGCGGGTGGAAGGGCACGAAGGAGGACCCGGTCCCCTACGACGGCGATGGCGCGTGCCGCAGCCGCAACACCGTGGCCGCCAACGCCCGTGCACGCCCAGCAGGCGTGCGGAGGGATGCGAACGCCGCTGCGGACCCGGGGCCATCAGCGGCTCGCGATAGCGGGGTGAGCTCGTCGGGTGCGGGAGCCCTCGACTCCCACTCCATGGTGCGACCGTCGTCGTCGCCGCTGCAGCACACCATGTGGAGCTCGTAGTCGATCCACAAACTCCTCGCCCATGGATCCCCACCAAACCTACACACCTCCAATTGGAATCCCAAATCGATTGAGCAGCAGCAACTCCAAATCAATCAATCAATCAATTCATTCACATACGGAATCGAGCAATCTAGGCACGATTGCACCGCCCGGCGGCGACGGGTTAGAAAAGATAGGGATAGGGACCGAGATATTTGTGTGGGCGTGGGCGTGGGGAGGAAGAGAAGAGGATGAGGAGCTGAGCTGCATTGCCTCTGTAAACGAGCTTCAGCTTCAGTTGCCTGGCTAGCTCGAGCTTCAGTTAATTTGTCATATCCCATTTTCTACGAGTCCAACTTTTTAGATTTTAAATAAATTTATATGAAATAATTTTAATATTTAATATCCTAAGGTGAAAATATATTTTATTTATTTGATATCCTAATTTTTTATGTTGAAAATTTTAATTTATAGCTCCTTTTTTAAAAATAATTTATAGCATTATAACTCTTTTTTTCCATATTTACAAATTTTGCTCATTAGGTGTCAGCAAACTCTGTTCTATCAAATAAGCCATCTTGAGTTAGTGTTACTTTAATCAATTCTACAGTACTTATTTCCAAGTGATGCTTCTATACAACATTTTTCTTTAATTAAATTTGCATGTTTGAACCTATTGATATTTTTGTTCAGTTAGTTCTTTCTCATTGTTGCACTTTTTTTTTCTCTCTCCAATTTATGCACTTAAGAAGCGACTTTTTATTACCACGTTAAAAACCCGCTTTTGCCAATATGTTTCTTTTAGATTATGTTATATGTTTCATTCTCTATTAGACTAAGCTATTAAGTTCTTGTATTTGTTTTTCTTTAGGTCACTTTTTGTTTGCATACTTGGATTTCATGTAACCTATGATGAGTTCTATGAATCCCTCAAGCCAAAGGGACACATTTCTAACACATTCATGACAATATGGACTTACGGGTTTAATCATGCTTGTCAAGAGTCTTGGAAACATGATGATGACCTTGTCAAGAAATTTGCATTCAATGCCATGCACACAGTAAGATCTTAAAACATTGTATTATATCTTCATAGATATGAAACAGGAGGTTGACTATAGCCATGAAGCGCGGCCCATTAGATAAGAACGCTCTAAGTACGTAGAGCATTACTTGTGTAGTGGGTAACCATTGTTTTACTCATTCAAATAATTACAGATGTTCTGTAATTATTTTTTTGAGACTATAATCGAATGATTGTGTGAAATTACAAAGGATCAATGTAATTTAATTTAATTATGTTGCAACTACCTTTATTTTATGTTGCAATACTTGAATTAGTTGTTGCATCTCAATCTGTGCTTATGAAACATGAAGATTTCCTCACTGTTGCATCTGTAAATGCTCTATTGAAACATCCGATTGTAGCTACTGTTACAAGTATAGGAATTGTATGTTTCTAATAGCTGAATTAGTTGTTACATCTATGTGGTCATGAAACATGAATATTTCCCTACTATTGCATCTGGAAGTGATAACTACTTAAAACAAGAGGTTATGTAGGACCGCAACTGGATTTGTGAGCTTGAATGGAAGTAGTTGAATATGTTTCTTAAGGTCGAATAATTTGTCACTTGTGCAGAGAATTTTCTTTGTAGCATTAACCATTCATGGTCAAATGATAGGTCAGACTAGTTGAATACGAAAGTACGTTCGGTAGTTGTCACATCTCAAACTTGACAGATACTCGTATATTTTTAATGCAACGGTAGCCAAGATGATTAACAAATGTGAAATAAATTTTACTATGGTTGTAGAAATTTGGACCATTGGAGAGAGGAACAATAATATTTGTGCGGTGTCCTTTCAGTATCAGTCGGATATCCGTTCAGATAGTTGGATTCGAATGTCCGTCAAAAACTGGTATCTTCAATTTGTATTTGACATCCGACCAATTTATTTTTAGATGCATTTGATATCAGATAAATATTTGATACCAGGCTAAACTCTTGGAGATGCTTCGGTAGTTTCTATCCTTATTTATTGGTAGGTTAATTCAGCAAAAATTTGATGTGACAATGTAATTAACAAAAAAAGAGTAAAATCTCATGAAACCGTTTCTACGGCCTAAGAAACCGTGTCTAGTGTCTACTCTCGCACCGAGGCACCAAGAAATCGCTACTTTCCCGTTGGGAACAAACCAGCAGCGTCTATCCAGGTGGGTCCATGCGCTCGGCAACCTCGCGCCCGCCCGCGCGGTCTTGCGCCCTTCGCTGCTTTGCCTTGCAGACACGCGAGCTCGCTCCCCGGTCACCTCGCGCACTTGCCCTTAGGTAGTTTCCATAGATGGCATTTTTATTCTTGGATATTGTGTATATGGTTTGATGCATGGGGACTGTCCTTAGGGTACATACAACAGTTTATTTTGCCTCGTCTTTACACCATGTATTTTGTAAAAAGGCCCCTCGCAGGCCGGAGACAAGCCAACCTCGTCGTGTCCAGAAGTGACGAGCATGGCTCGTGCTTTGAGGCTCGAAGTGACCTGGAGGTCGCGCTGCACAGGCTCGTCTCGAAGATACGGATCCGATGCGGGCGTGTCGAGACCACCCATGCGCCATGTGTCTGTCGTGCGTGGGAGCCACCGTCGGTCACCCAGACGTCCTGCGGGAATAAATTGGGTGGTGTCCGTTGTTGGTAATTCTTAGCGTAAGCAGATAATTCCACAAGCACACGGAAAGTACTGTTGTAGCTCTCACCCGGAGTATTCCTAGGTATCGATTTCCACGGGAATGAGAAATGATCTAGAGAAGAATCAAGATCGTCCAAGGAAAGGTAGAAAGATATTTTTGTAGGTAGAGAGGGGTTCTCTAAGGTTTTTCCAAGATTAGTAGATACCAAGGTTTAGGCTTACTAGACTTTACTTGTCTCGGAGCAGCGGTACCTTTCCGATTCTCGAAAAGACTGGGAAACGGTAATCGGGGTCAGGCCGCCAAAAGCTCTACGAAAACACCAACCCGAACATGGTGGAATTCAAAGGTGCGGGTCGAAAATTTGTCACCCCTAGGGCTACCACAAACTATCCGTTGGGTTGGGCGCAACCTCGGGCAAACGGTAGTCTAGACACCACGTCTACACTAACGATTACAAAACTAGTCACAATTTATAACTAGAACCTTCG
Organism: Hyparrhenia diplandra; assembly: GCA_015847255.1. NCBI lineage: Eukaryota > Viridiplantae > Streptophyta > Magnoliopsida > Poales > Poaceae > Hyparrhenia > Hyparrhenia diplandra. Next base: position 211,556 of record JADLZK010008719.1, read on the forward strand.
ATTCGAACGGAGGTCCAACAAGTAAAGTAAAGTAAAGCAAAGAATGAATTTAGTCAAATAATAAACTCGGGATTACCACAAGATAACCTGGATAGTACTTGCAAAGGAGACGGCTCCGTAGAGGTACAAGTTGAGAAGAACTCGACGAACTCGGCTTCTCCTCCGCTCTTCCCTCTCCTCTCTTCCTCTTTTCTGATAGATACAACTAGGTGGAGAGCACCTAGAGGGACACTACAACAAGATATATGATGTCGAATTGAAGCTCACAAGTGTAGAATGTGTCTTACATGAGAGGAGATAGCCTCTTTATATAGGAGAGAGGGGTGAGAGGCAAAGGGAATACATGGTAATATTTCCTGCCGCCTCCAGCCGATGCAAACCGACCTCACTAGGTCCACAAAATGCTTCCTAACAAAGCTGTGCAGAAAACCAGGCGAGAACCGGCCCCTAAGGCGGTGAAACGGAGCTAATCCGACGAATCAGGCGCTGTCTGCTATTTCTGGAAGGGAAAATCTGGTCCTAGGTGGGTGAACCGGCCAAAACCGCCTCCAAACCGCGCGCCATGCAGGTGAACCGCGAAACCGACTCGCGAGGGCCAACAGCGGGGTGCCACGTGGCCTCCCGGGCCCGGCCGAACCGCGCCGCACGCTCGGGCGCGGCAAAGATCGAAGCGCCGACGGGCCGGGCCGCCCGGCTTCTTGGCGGCGTCCCGTGTCCCGCGTGGGGAGGCAGCCAGTGGGCCTCATGGCCCGCGTGGCAAAGGCCCATTGGCCATGTCCGTCGATGGCCTCCCCGTGGGGGAGCAGGCATGGCCCGCCTTTGTGTGCATAGGTGGAAGACCAATCTAATTTGGACATCCATGGATTTTTGACAAATGACCTAGAAATTCAAATTTTGGTGGGGACCATCTCTTCCTAGTTTATTTTTTTGAACTAGAGGGTATTCATTGGACATCCATGAACATTCAACTTCCACCTAGACCTGTGTGGCTTGTCCACCGAGGCGTCGAGCGCCAGTAGCAGCTGCTGCTATTTTGTGCGCCCACGTGGCTGCTGTGGGTCCTGTCTACACTACATGGGACTGTTCATGTGGGGCCAGCAATATCTTTTACTCCGGAGTCCAAACATAGCAAATGATATGTCGATTTTGATCAGCGCGACGAGCCCTTCGTAATGGTGTACTCCATTTTATCATTTAAGATAGTTTTTATGTGTGATAAATTAGAAATTCCTGCAACACCGTTGAAACATCGAAACTTGTGGAACTCGTGAGATAAATAAAGTTTTGTTATAATATAACATGGAATTGTGTCATTATAGATTCATATTTATGGTTGTAAAACATGCGTTAATGACCGTCAACAACCGTCCTCACCGTGAGGGCCTCCTCTCCCATCATTATTTCATTGCTTTGTCAAGTTAACAAACTAGATGAATTCCCCGCGTTCTTTGCGGTATGGCGGAGTGTATCGCATGTTGCTGTGGGAATTATAAATGGATTAGAATGCTAACTAATATTATGTAGATCCTTAAGCGTGGTTTATGATCATTGAGGGAGAAATAGTCTTTTCATTTCTTTTTATTCTTCATTACAAAAATCGAGATTTGGCCATTCTTCATAATTTTGGTTCGAAATGTTAATGGATATGACAAATGGAAGGCGTTTAATTGCTCACATAGAACCTGTAAAAACATAATTCTGCAAATAGATGCACTGTGAAGACATATTTAATGTGAAATTAATGGAGCTAATTTGTTTTTTTAGATGTAGGTGCAGTGCGTGGTGCACCCGAGAACCAACCCCTGGATGACCGCCGCGTTGATGGCGCGGCCGGCGATCTTGCACTCCGCCTGTTGCATTGCATCGTGTCAGTCAACCATTGCCGGCCATTTGCAGCTATCTGTTGAGGTGGAACTGAGGAATTGTACATGCATCTAATGCCCAGGCGTACCTTGACAAGCAGTGATGTTCTCTTCAGCTGGTTTTGCGGGACGTACGCCATACTTGAGGTACGCCTGGATCAAATTACATGGAGGATCGATGATCATCAACATCATATTTTCAGTCAGTCAATCAGTCAGAGAAAGATCGATCGATTATTCAGAGATGGAATTGAGAGAACGTTACATACATGCATCGCCACCGCGTTGTGGACGTTGATCCAGAACGCGAGCTTCTCCTCGCTCGTCATCCGCCTCAGATCCACAGTCTCCAGCCGGTAAAGAATCAGCCTGAAATTAATCATCATACACCCATCATTCAGAGATGTTATATATGTTCCTACATACATGACATGGATTCGAATGCCACCACCGATCCAACACCAATGGTGACTGACCGAGGTACTCACTTGTACGTCTGGAGCAGGTCCTCGGCTTCCCTGAGCCTGGTGCGGTCACGGCCTTGAGCCCCTCGACACGGAACGGGGTAATAAGCCTGGAGTCGAGCTAGGCGACGCCGCCGCCACCATCTTTCCTGCCGCCGCAGTAGCTGCTGGGGCTCCACATGTCAGCGTCGCCGCCGAAGTGCTGCTGCTGCTGATGCTGATGCTGCGGGGAGAGCATGGACGACATTGACGACGGCGGCGGCGGTGGTACGCCAGCAACGGTGGGCCGTGCACGAGGCCGCGGGAGTCGGGTCACGACGCTGTCCGCCTGACCATCGAGCCGGAGGCAGCTGCGTCGACGGGAGGAACCAGTCGCGTCCGCGGCGTGAGGCCCCATCACGCATTCCTCCACGGACGCGTGATCCCCATCCTGATCCGGTCTCCGACCGAGCCCGTCGCGCGAGCAGATCGTTCACGCCGGCGATCCGCATCCGTCGCGAGCTGATCCATCCACGGACCAGCGCCCGCCGTCGACACGTGGACTCGCCCCGCCGGCTCGCCAAGGCCGAGCGGCCGCCCTCGCATCAGACGCGGACGGCCTCTCGTGCTCCCCTCAGCGCCAGATGCGCTGCCGGGCCCTGCTCAGGCCTCACCGCCGCCGACGGCCGTGGCGCAAAGTCCCGCGCCGCACAAAGACTTGGGGCAGCGCCGACAGCCGTGGTAGGGAAACGAACGGTCGGTGCAGGCGGAGAGCGGACGGACGACCGGAGGAGACCGAAAGCAGACGGACGGGACGGGATATATGGAAACCACGGGAAGGGGAAGAGACGGAGTCGGCAGCGCGGGAAGGGGAGTCGGCAAGGGGCCAAGGAGGCGAAGAGGCCGCCGCTGGGAAGGGAACTTACCGCACGTGGATGCTTCGGTGTTTGAGAGAATTCGTGGGGAGGTGAAGGCCGTGGGACAACAGCGAGGCGGCTGCGGTGGGGAGTCGAGGAGCGGGCGGGGCTAAAGGGAGGAATTGATGGTGCGTTTGGGGTGGAGGGAGGCGACGGGTTGGGGAACGGCAGCGCAGGACTTTTTTTTTTATTTTTGGCTCTGCATGCACTGAGTGGGGACGCTGAGGTGGCACCCGCATGTCGAGAGAAGTCCCCCTGGTGGGTTCTTCTTTACAGGGGTTATAGATGTAATATCTGCTAAACCAAATATCATATCCAACATCTGATTGCACCATCGTGTTTATCTATATACCTACTAATAAAGAGAGAAAATTTCTTATCCACCTCTTTTTTGGGTCTGCCTACCCTCCACATTATTTTTTTCTGCCCAGCCCTACAGCCCTACGTAAATACTCTGTACTCCGTAATACCCTAAACCAAAATACCCCGTCCAAACGCCACCGCAGCGGCGTGTCCCTCCCCCTCCTCGCGTCGTTCGAGCGAGAGGAGCAGCGGCTAACGAACGCGGCCGCGATGGATCGCTTCCAGCTCGTGCTCCTGGCCTCCCCATCCTCCTCTTCTCCTCCGACGTCGTTACCCTCTTTGCGTCTATCCGGCCGGCGGCCCCCGAGCTCGACAACGCTCCCCACGCTTTTTAGCCCGGCGAGCCCTCCGCCGCCGACTCTTCCGCACACATGTGGTCTGTATTAGTACGGGTCATGATTGAGTGGTTAGGTTCCTGATCTAACTGGCAGTTCTTGTGCTTTGCTTCGGCTCTCTCGTTCGCTTCGCAGGAGCCGCAGGTGGGTGGACTTGGCTCCGGCACCACCGTCGAACTGAAGTTTTGCATCTCCTGCTCGTACAGGTGATTCTGTGTACTTAGTGGTGGCTTTATTAATTGGCATATGGCATGGAGTTGGAGGAACCGATGGTGACAACGATTCTTTTGTAGTAGTTACTGAATGCGTGGTCAAATCCATGAGATCGATTTTTGGTTGATTTGTTAACCTGGAAGGTCGTGTACCTACCCCTTTTCTTCTGTATTGTACAAATCCCCCCACCCCAAAGATAAACTATCAGAGATGTGTATTGTACAGTTACCCATGACACAACATGACAATTAGGCTTGTCTTTGCTAGATTATATGATTATGTAGATCATAAATGCTTTATCGTTGTTGGTATGAGCTTGGGCGGGTGTTGACAGAGAGATGAGGAAGAAGGGGATGGTTGGGGGTAAGATAACCTTGCCTTTGGGACTAGCCAAAACTGAAAATTTCTTAAGTAGGTCATCAAAAGAGCCCTGCTAAGCAATCGAGGAAGGAGTAGGCTACGGCCAAGGGAACCATGCAATAGGCTACTATGAGGGAACCATGCATGCAGGCAATCAATGTTGTGCATGCAAGCAATCTGCTAGGTCTTTTTCTAGGCCCAAAAAAGAAACAAAACAACATTATGAATTCAAGGCTAGAGTTGACGTTTGAACATTCGTTTTGCAAGAGGTAACAAAACTCAACATTTAACAATACTGATGCTTTGATAGTAAAAATAAAGTTATAATATATTTAAAAGTAAATATTTTTGTGCTTTGCAATGACATAGGAAAAACTGTAAGGTTGTATTTTAAATTTGTTACAAGCTTAATGGGACGATGTACTGTATGTTACTATTATTAACAACATTAATCTATATGCATGTCATTGTCATTATAAAACAAATATGTGTCGATTTAAAATTTTATAGAAACAGTATAAATATAAATACATAATGTTATTTCAGTCAGCGTTTGCCATAAACATTTGATATGTTTACTCCCGTTGCAACGCACGGGCATGTTTCCTAGTTATAATAAACTCTACAAAACAAAATCCCACATGGATATATTTCGATACACCATTGTGTTTTTGAGATTAGAACAAGGCACGCGGCCGGGGTTTTGCACCCACCTGCACAAAACTTTGTCTCCTAGGGAACAAGAGACCTTGTTACAAAGTTTGGCACCGTTTTAGATCTTTTTGGGGGTGGACTCAGTTCAACTTATAATTCTTGGGAGAATTCGCACGGAAATTCAATTATCTTTGGAAAAAGTACCAAACCAATGGAAAAAATCCTCAAACTTGGCGGTTCCGACAAACAGGGGCATGTGAAAGCGTGGGGAAAACGTTTGGGGCCAAAACCACACTTTGGAATACGCGTGAACCTTAGAATAATGGAAAACCTAAGTGCAGAGACATGGTTAGTGAAAGGTTGCATATACCTTTGTGAAGGATGTTGGGTCTACCAAGTGTTAAAATTGCTTGATTTTTTTTTTTTTTGTACTCATATACACCCAAAATATGATCCCACACAAAATCTTAGGTTTTTTTCATGAAATTATTTCAATCACTACAATTTTCCTCCGTGCCGCATGCGACAAACCACGGCTAATTACGCATGGAAAACAATAGGGTTTTGCACCCACCACCACGAAACTTTGTGTCCTAGGGCACAAGAGACCTTGTCACAAAGTTTGGTACCGTTTCAGATCTTTTTGGGGTGGACTCGGTTCAACTTATAATTACCGGGGAGAACTCAAGCGGAAATTCGATTAAACTGGAAAAAGTACCAAACCAATGCAAAAAAATCTCTAACTTGACGGTTCCTACACACAGGGGCATGTGAAAGTGTGGGAAAAAGTTTGGGGCCAAAACCACATTGGAATACGCGTGAACCTCAGAATCATGGAAAACGCAAATGTGTAAATAAACGAAAACGTAATTTGAATATAAGAGAACCAAAACTACGAATTCAAGTTCTGAAAACTTAATTTTATATTACGCTAAGGATGTTGGTCGGAATATAATAAAATCTCGGGGTCCTTTTGTGCAAAAGTGATGTTGCCTAAAAAAAAATTTAGTCCCGGTTGGATATTCCAACCTAGACTAAAGCTGCCGGTTTGGGCCTGGGCTGGACCCAACCCTAAACCTTTCATCCTAGTCCTACTCCTAGGATTAAAAGTTTGAGAATACAAACCGGGACTAAATGTCTTATTTTAGTCCCGGGTTGTTGGCTAGAACTGGGGACTAAAGGTTTCCTCCAAATGAAAACTGCCTTGGACATCGTTCCTCCAAGAGCTTTACTCCCGGCTGGTAGTTCTAACGGGACTAATATGAACTTTAGTCCCGGTTCAAAATGAGAAGCTTCGCCTGTAATGTAAAACGATCCGGGACAAAACAACGTCTCCGTACATGTAGATATATATATTTGCTCCAACAAATAATATACATAAAAATGGGTCTCCAAGTGAATACCCTTGAATATATAGTTGGTCCACATCCCTGCCCATACGGAAGTATTACCGTTATGGATAAGAATAAAGTCGCGGAGATGAAATAAAAAAAACTACTCTCCCCATTCCAAATCACAAGTCGTTTTGATTTTTTTTTTACATCTATTTTTTATATATCTAGATATAATAATATGTCTAAATACTCAATAAAGCATCACATAATTTGGAAGATATATAGGGAGTACATCGGACGGGACGAACTAGATGAAAAGAGAAATTTACTGCTGCGGACACTGGAGCTGGAACGGGCTCACACGTTAAACAGCGATTGACCACTCTGTGTGGCTAGTAGTGTTGTCTGAACTTTTTTTTTTTTTAAAAAAAGAAACCAAAATGACCGCAACTAGACGGACAAACATAAGAAAAACGGCAACCAGGCGGTTAAAAAATCACACACGGGACGGGCGTGCCGAGGCCCTAGGACAAGCACCGTCTATTCTGCGTTTTTGTATAAAAACCGAACCCGAAAGTTTACAGTTGAAAACAAGGTAAAGCTACAATCCAGTAGAAAAGAGCTGAACTAATAGATTGTTTTGTTTGGAGATGGAACCCATCTGGAATGGAATGATGCCGGCCGCATGGAAAGGAATCAAGTCATCCTGTGGTAGAGTCGGCCTCAAGACGGACGACTATTCCATGTCGTAAACCAAACGCTGCTGCTAGGTTAGGACTTTGGATCGGATGATTCCGCGTCGACTCGTTCTCGCGAAACAAAACACACATCATAAGCTGCTGGTCATGACTTCGACGTCCACTCAGAGGTAGAGCTACCCCTTCTTGTCAAACATGTCATTGTCAAATGCAGGCCTAGAACTTTTAAAACATGCCACAAATAATCCCGATATTGACCTAGTACACTAGGAAAATGATGAGGACATGACACCTATGGATACGCCCATGAAGGGTAAAAATACGGTGAGCTCGTTCCTACACTTGCATGATAATTTTTGGTATAATTATTCACTTGGTTCCACATGTACATGTTATTATTTGAAAATGTCACCCTACTAGTACTATAGGAAAAAAGTCACTCTCCTACCATCGTAGTTGATTTGTAGCTGTACCTATAAGGACGGCTTTGTTTGGGGTCACTATAAGGACGGCCGGTAGCTGTACCTATATGACTATCAAACTAAATAGGTAAAATGGATACAAAGATTGTTCACTTAGGCCCAGTGGCGGAGCCACCGTATGGCAAGGTCCAGCGCCGGCCGGGAGCAGTATATACATATGTATATTTTGCCAAAATAATGTATACATGTATATAAGCATGCATGTGTACTTGTGTGTGTATATATATATGCATTCATTTCTTCCTTATTCTCTCAAAACCCTTCACTCTTGTGCAACTCCGAGCAATTCCATCGTATTTGCTTATATCCACATGCATGTTCTGTATTTGCTTAGCTAGCTTTGCTTGAGCATTCAACAGGTCATAGGGCTCGGTGCCGTGGTCGGTGTCGCCGAGCCCCATGTCTCGCCGTTTGAGTCCGGTTACCACGCCGTCTATAGCTCGGCGCCGCCAAGCGCCGAGAAAAGGTCCCTACACGGATATTAACAGGGTGTTTTGTGAGAATCTTTTAAAAACAAGGCTAAAAAGCAAAAAAGACGGTCAGAAAACACAAGCACATAGAAGACTGAAGAGTTGTGAAGATGGACGGACGCAGTCGGTCTCTCGCCGTCTTGCGCTCAAGTTCGCCACACCTAGATTTAAATCCTGGCTCCGCCACTGCTTAGGCCCATGAGCCAGGGGCGAAGGTATACTATAGGTAGGTGGTGCAAATGCACCACCCAAATTTTGAAAAAATAGTAGTTTTGCTTTAAATTTCACCATATATGCACCATCCCTAATACAAACATATGCACCCACAAGGCAAGTGCACCACCCTTCAATTTTCTCTAGCTTCGCCACTGCCGGCATGAGCCACTTATAAAAACATATATAAAAGGGGTGACACGGGTGCTAAGTCTCCCGGCATGGGTGGACCTTCATTTTAAAAACTTGCAGAAAACATGGTGGATCGAATACAGAGATCGCGAAGCTATACAAAACAGAGCTATAGTGTTACAATACAAATCGACCAAAGGTGTCACTACCGGAACAGCAGGCATTGCCGTGTGTTCGGCACTAAGCCGAGTGCCAAATATCGGGCACTCGGCTTAGAGGCGACACGCTGAGTGCTGGACGCTGCGACACACGGCAACAAAACACACTCGGCTTCGAACAGGCTAAGCTTGCTAGACGAGGAGACACACGGCTTTGTGCATGCATTTAGCACGTTCTGAGGACCAAACCAAGAGAAACAGACATACAACCGGATTGCTACCTGCCGACAAGCATGGATTCGGAAACGCCATAATTCTGGGGGTCCCAATCCACCGTAGAGTCATGCACTGCCGACAACAGAACGAGGACCTCGCTCATGGAGGGCCTGGCACGGGGCTCTCGCGCCACGCACCGCAACGCCAGCGTGGCCATCGTGAAAGCTAGGCCGAACGGGTAGTGGCCGTGCAACCGAGGGTCCATAAACTCCTTGAGCCTGAACCAGGCGTCATCGCCGTCGACAATACCCTCCACGGCCTCCCAGAGCAACGTCGACGCATGGCCATCGGTAGCGACGAACACGGCCTCCTTCCCAGATAAGAGCTCGAGCATGATTACCCCGAAGGTGAACACGTCCAGATGGGTGCTGATGAGCCCATGCTCCAGGTACTCAGGTGCTAGGTACCCATGCGTTCCCACGACGTGCCGTGTCGCCTGCACGTGGCCGCCGTCGACGCTTCCGGTGGCCATGGCCCGAGCGAGGCCGAAGTTGGAGACCTTGGCCCGGAACTTGGCGTCAAGGAGGACATTGCAGCTGCTGAGATTCTTGTGAACATAAGGAGGGCTGGTGAAGTGGTGAAGGTAGTTGAGGCCGCTCGCGACGTCGCACGCCACCTGCACGCGCTGCTTCCAGGTGAGGAGACACGCGGGGTTGTTGCCGCCGCGGAGCCAGTCGCTGAGCGCGCCGTTCTCGGCGAACTCGAGCACCACAGGTAGGTGTCCCCGCGATGCACGCAGAGGCCAGAGAGGCGGATGAGGCACGAGTGGTTGACGCGGGCGAGAAGGCCGACCTCGCCGCGCACGTCCGCAGCCACGTGTTTTACTGCGAACGCTTGGCCGTTGATCACCGCGCGGAAGACCGATGAGGAGCCTGCCACCCTGCACTCCTTTGCGAACCCCGCCGTCGCCCTGTCCAGCTCCGAATAAGTGTAGACGACCAGTGAATCCACCACGTCACGCACAGCAGCAACAAGGGCTGTCTCCTTGCCTAACTTCCCGTGAAGCTGCCGGTGATGACGACGGCGATGACGGCGACGACGACATAAGACATGAAGAGTAACAATTCCAGCGGACATGAGAAGACCGCATCCAGAACCAGCACCCACATCAATCCACCTGCGACTCCAGGGCCGGCAGTGGCTCGCCGGCACAAGAACATGAGCTGGTGCTCGCACCGGCTCTGGAGGATCTGATAAGGAGGTTAAGGGCAACATATCCCGAGCAGGTGGGTTCTCCAACGGGACGAGCAGCCTTATGCCTTTGGTGATGCTGTCGGCGCCTAGAAATAATAATAATTTGCGGTTTGCGCTTCGGAGTGCATGCAGATCAATGTGGAACCGTTGAGCAACAGTGTGTTCGTCCTCCTCACTGGTGATGTAAGTCACCATATACCTGATACCGGCGGCGGCCTGCTGAGCAGACGGGCAACCGCAGACGAGTGGTACGGTGATGAGGGTGTCTACCTGGTATTTCTGATAATTCTGACGAATTATAGCATGGTAGCTTGCGAGATTCTGGAACGTGTCCGTGGCGATGGTATACGACGTCGTACCTTCACGAACTATGTATGTTGTGTTGTGCTGGTAATAGCCGCCGTATGAGCAGGAGCATGGGACGGGAACAAGTAACTTTTGATTGTTGGAAACTGGGAGTTCGGCGAGGGTGATGTTGTTCGCAGCGGTGACGGCTGAGGCGTTGGCGTTCAGGAGATAGGATACGGACACGGGAGAGGTGTAAAATGATGCGGGGAGGAATGTGAGGTAAGCGGTGCAGGAGGGTACGCCAGGGGCGGAGAAGTTGCAAGAGGGATAGCCATTCATGAAGTCGTCGTCAGGCTCAGAGAAGAGTGGCGGCGCTGCCGTCAGTAGGAGGAAGATGGCTGCACGGAAAAGCGAGAGCCACGGGCACCGAGTGCTGCGATGTACCCAGGGGAGACATGGCCGCATATTAGAAACTTGGAGTTGCAGCTGGTGTGAGGTTGGATGGTCTGCACAGCTGGGAAGGGTCCGGGACTCGCATATTTATCCTGCCGTACGTAGTGGCGAGGAGCCATTACGATCCAATAAGAGCTCATCTCTATATTTTCCTTGTTCCTCTTCTTTGTCTATATATACATAGAAATTTCTAGCGAGGCTCCATTTTCCATACATAAGGACAAGCTATAAGCGCTTCTGCCACAAATTCCATATTAGTGCCTATTTGGATCCCATGGTACACCAAACCTAGGTTTTTCTACCGGTAGAAAAAAAAAATATCGGCACTTGCCGATAAATGCGATATTTCAGAAATTTCGGAAATATCGGGTCAAATTTAATCAAATTCAAAATGCATTTTAAAAAATTTGGCATCATCTCACTAGAAAAACTTCCAAATCCATCTACCATCACAAATTTATATAACATGAACGAAACAACACAATATATCGCATAAGTTGTGAAGTGATAATATAACGGGCTCACGGTGGGCAACTTGCAAAAATATGTTAATATCACCGAATGTGTTAGTGAGAAAAATTAAATAGATTTGAAATAAATAAGTCTTTATTAACCCTAGAGGATATGGAGATTTTAGGATGGTTTGGTGTAATTTTTTGAGTGAAATATGAATTCGGCCCGAAAATTTTTGACCGATATAAATTTTTTTTCGGACCTCACTGAAAAATGCGATATATCGGAAATTTCGGTGATATTTCGCGAAAAAAAAATCACAGCACCAAACAGTTGGTTGTGTGTGGATACCTGTCTTCATACTCACAAATTGCATTATTTCAGTCCTCAAACTTTTCTAGGTATATCATCATGCCCCAGACCATCTGGAACGTTGTGCAATGTCACTATCGGTACATCAAATTGCTCAAATAATATTAGCAACTCGATGGAAATCATTTCTTTCCCCTACCTAATGCCTGTTAGTCAATTTTCAAGCACATGGGTCTAGGGTGGGGTACAACCTATATGAAAAATGTTTCAAATAGTTTTCACTTAAACAAAATGGTGTGTAACTGTTTCATTAATTGAAACCATAGAAACAACACTCATTTGGTAAATGTCACCCTACTCTATGAAACTTAAGTCCCATAGTGAGTTCAAGATATACTTCCTAGCTTAATTAAGGAAGTGGTTAAATTACACTCATCTGATTGATGCCACCCTACAATTTGGTGTAACTATACTTAGAGCATCCCTAGCAGACTACCTAAATAGACTGCCTACCCCAAATCTAGTGGGGCAAAAAAAACAAGATCCAACAGCCAACCTACTTGACCCAATAGATCCGTTGGCGAACCATATCTCTCCTCTCCCTACTCATTCCCATTAGGTCTGTCACACTACCCAAATCTTCCCTCTCCCACCCATGCAACACTCTTTCCTCTTTCTGCTCGCCCGACACGACGAACACGCGCGCGGCCCTAACCGGCGGTGCTACTCCCCGGCGTGCTGCTCCTCCCCTGTCTGCTGCTTCTCCCCCACAAGCAGCACACCTCGTCAATGTGGAGGATCCCCGGCGTCCTGTACTCTGCATCGCGGCAGCCCTCCCTCACAGACAGATCTCGCCTTCGCGGCGGCCCTCCATCATTGGCGGACCTCCCCAACACAGCCGGCCCCCAGCATGCAGCACGGCGACCCATGGAGATAAGAAGAACAAGTATGACCCAGGTAGTATGAAAGTTGGTAGCTACAAGTGACATTTAGTTAGTCTCATTTAGGTAGTGCTGTTGCAGATGCTCTCAAGAGGGTCATAGTAGCTACAATTTTCGTTGATGCTTCAATGTGAGGAGATAAGAGAAAAAATTAATTTGGCAACGAAAAACATTGGTGAGGTTTTTCGCCTTGGACGTCTTCGTCAAGAATGGATGGCGAAACAAGAATATATATATGGATGGTGGATCAATGATAGACCTTGGAAGAATTGGCTGTTGTTTCAAGGTGCTGTCAGCTGAACATTTTACCGTTTTATATATAAAGAGAGAATAGGGCGGTACCAGAGAACACATAAAATTTTTTTTATTTTCAGATTATTTTTTAATAAAAGTCTGCATCCCAACTTTATACAAAGTGTATCTATAGAGCAATATGGATGTGTCAAGTTTAATTCTTTTGAGCCATTTAAATATGTTTCTTAAGGTCGAATAATTTGTCATTTGCTTAGGCTGTAGAGAATTTTCTTTGTGATACTACACGTCTGAGCATTAATCATTTTCATGGTCAAATGATTGACTAGCTCAGTCTAGTAGAACAGGAAATTACGTTCGGTAGATGTCACATCTCAAACTTGACAGATGCTCGTATATTTTTAATTCAATCGTAGCCAACAAGATTAGATAGATGATTAACAAATGAGAAATTTTACTATGGTTGTAGAAATTTGGACCACCGGAAAGACGAACGATAATATTTTGTGCGGTATCCTCTTGAACACATCAGTCGGATATATATCCGTTCAGATTGTTCGATTCTAATGTCCATCAAAACTGGTAATCTTGTATTTGTCTTTGACATCCGACTAATATATTTTTAGTTGCATTTGTTATCAGATAAATATTTGAGATATGCGAAAATTACATCCGAATTAAAGTACCTAGGAAAGAAAAAAAAAAACTACCTCTCACTCCTTACCAATCAGGTGTTGCTATGTCCATGTCTGGTGTTGTTCATTTTTTTAGATAATGCATGGATAGTATTTCATATTTGGCTTCTTCTACCAAAAGGTAGAATGAGGCCAATTATTACTAAGTTCAGGCCATAGGCCAAAAAACGAAAAAAGAAAAACCTCTAGGAACTCGAGAAGTCATCTGCGGCATTTCGGCTGTGTTACAAGACAAAAATACACGGCCAAATGAACTACAACAGCAATATGAATCTAGGGAGGTAACTAGGCCGGCTCAAACACTAACAAAACAAGGAGAAAACTTCCAAAAGTGGACGCCGCCAACAAGAACATGACATACGAAGATGTCATCGTCGCCCGACGAGGAAGACCGGTGCTGAAATTAATCTCGAAAGATCTCCAAGGCGTGGCCGAGAGAACCGACGACGCCTCCGGCCGAGGAAGTGGCACCCACAGGCGCCACCACCGTCTAAACTCAGTCATTTGTCTCACCGTGATCCATGCCATTACCTCGGTAGCCACAAATCTAGATCAATGGAGCTCTTGGGAGGTGCACCACCAACATCCACGCGCCGCAATGCCCCGAGCCTTAGAACCGGTAGGGGGACGGAATCCATCGCACAAAGCTCGATATGGCCATCATCGGGAGCGGCGCCGAAGCCGCCGCGCAACCAACCACACCTCGAAGCCTCGGATCCGGTCTCGCACCGCCCGCGTCGGGACTCCTCAACCTCTATTCACTACGGACGAGGAGCCGTTGCCGAAGCGCCGCCTCCGTTATGAGCGCCAAAAACGCGGCGCCGGCAACGAGGTCCTTTGGCGAAGGCGGTAGCAAAGCGCTTCGGCGTAAGACGGCGGCGCCGGCAAAACTCTCCTTTGCCGGCGCCAACGCCGGGTGAAAAGGAACGCACGGTGAATGTGTCCCTTTACCGGCGCCGGCTCGGAAAACATATGCGCTTCGGTAAAGCGGGACGGAGAAAGATGGCGCCGCCGCCGTGAACGTTTCCGGCGCTTCGGCGGATTCGCCGCCTTCAGCAAAAAAACTGTACTTTGCCGAAGCGGCGGATGAGATCCTTCGCTTGGTAAAGGTTTAGTTTGCCGAGCCCCGCTTTTCTAGGGCACTATTCACCACATAATGAAATTTTTGATTTTTTGTACTATTTTCTATATTTATAGTGTTTATGTCTATTTTTTTTTTTTTTTTTTGAAAAGCAAATTTGAACTACAAGTCATTAGAATAATTAGAAAAGGTGAATGGAAAATTCACATTCTTGTTAGAGAGCGTAATTTGAGGCCCCATGCAAGTCCTCACATGAAATATCGAAGGCCGAGTGCACGAGACACACGGCGATTTAATTATGGGTGGATTGTTTTAAAATTCTAAAAAGAAACCAAGTCCAAAAATTTTGAAACTTGTCCGGTTATCGTGGTATGGTATGTGTAGCCTATGAAAAAAAATTGAGAAGGTCGCATTGACGTTTACGTTTCACGATTCTTTGAAACACAAGACATCTCCACATGAGTTCGTACATATGAAAATTGAGCCCTTCTACGGTGCTTGAAATTGCCTCTCATTGCCTACCATTGCCTCCTAAAATAGCAATTTTATTGACTTAGGGGTAACAAAGTAATTTCACATCGTCACTCATCCCACCCGCCCGGCCTTGGCTCGCCCACCACCGACCCCTAGCCCGGACCCCGACACCATCCCTATCGCCCTCGCCCTCGGCGGAGAGAGCCGCCGGGCCGCCGAACGGCGCCGCCTCCGCCGCCAAAGCCACCGCCTCCGCCGCCTGGCCACCGCGCCGGCCGCCCCTCACTCACGCCACGACTGCCCGCCCGCCACCACCTCGCCCGTCTCCATCGCGCGGCGGCGCTGCAACCGCCCGGCCTGGCCTCGCCCGGCCTTCGCCCACCTTCCCTCGTCTGGTCCCTTCTAGAAGTGCCGTGTCCGTTACCGTCCCCCGGGGAACTCTCCGATCCGGACCGATCGAGCTCAATCGCGAGAAGGCCGGGTTCCTGTCCCTCGCACTTGTTTTGCTTTTGATTTATCTCATATAGCCACGGATTGAGAATGCAGCAATTCAATTGTTTCCATTGTATTATCCGGGCACTTAACATCCCGATTGTAAAAAGATTTAGGCTACAAAATGTTCCCGACATTAGTTCTTTGCTATCACATTCTTGAACAAGTGAACAATTTAATTTGGGCCGTGCATTCATCTAGACAAAGCTCCTGCAGATTCGTTAACAATTACATGCATCACTTATTGGATCATCTCATTTGAGATTTTTAACTCACCATAAAACTTATAGAATTAACTAGATGGGCAAGGCATAGGAGCTACGCCGCCCTCTTGAAAAAGATGCACTTGTGTTTGAGTAGGGCGGAGTTAACTTGACATCCATGTGAAAGAAAGTGATGCATCTTTTCAGTAGAATTCACTTGTGTTCTATTAATTAGCATAGCTATTGCTTTTCATCTATTTGTGTTCTATTAATTAGCATAGTTGTTGCTTTTCCTCCGGTTGTGGATTCACTTGTGTTAGTGAAGCATTCGGATGATTTGAAACCGTGTATATGCCATTAAATCAGTTCAATAGTGACTATCAAGTTTCGGGTTTGTTTGTGCACAAGTTGTTCATTTGAGTAGTATCTCGTAGACTTCAAGCCTGTCTTATTTTCTTGCTTCATGTTGAAATTTGCCGAGCCTTGGAGGCTTGGGAGCGAGCAAAGCAGGTTTCGCAATTGAGGCTGGAGCAGAGCAGGTTCTTGTAATGGGTGAGCTTCATGCCTCTTATTCCTCGATAAGAGCAGCATGATATGCTACAAAAAATATGGAATCTCAAATTCAGGTTAGAACTAACAAGTCGACACTATCTATGAACTTAGCTATCATGAAATTGTAAAAATTCAGATTGTAGCCAATTACAGCTTACTTGCCATATTTTTAGTTAACTCATGAAAGTTCTTAGCGGATCGGATGAATTAGCACTTCACTAATAACCAAAGCCATGAAGCATGGGTTAAGGATGATTTTTCAGTTCGCACAGCCTCAATTGGTTGAGTTTAAGAGTGTGGAGACGCTCAACCATATGCTCTAGTTCTTATTCATTTGCCTGGCTATTTATTATGTAATCTCAATGGCGTTTTTCACCCAAGCATGTATTGAAATGTTATTTTTGTTACCGTTGTGACTCAAACTCTATTGTTACCGCAAACCGTGGTATTATTCCTCCAAGACACTGTTGCGCATAACCGCATGTTGGTTTCACTTGCACTTGCAGTCGTATGTGCATTTTTGGTTCCTTGCAGCCGCTGAACTATGCGCTTGTACGGGCATGTTGTTAAGCAAGGCGAGACGCCCGACATTCAAAGTGGATTTGGGGTTTTCTTTACGGTTGAATTGAAAGCAAACGTTGGGAAACATGAATGTTGTAATGCGATCGTGTTGTCAAGCAAGCCGAGACGCCCGACATTCAACATTATGATGTTTGTCGGCGAAACTATCTGTGTATGTCTCAAATATTTTGAAATTTCGAAAAATAACATGAATGTTGTTTGTCATATAGTACGTTTCAAATTTTTCTAATTTCTTTGAAATAATATGAATCTTTGTGTTGTTAGTTGTTCACACATGAATGTTGTTTGTCGTAAACTGTGCCTTATTTACAAGGAACAGAATGTACATCATCTCAGTTATTACTTTGAATCTCCCTTAAACCGGGCCTTGTTACAAGGAACAAAGTGTCCATCATCTCGTTTACTTTGGGACGTTATGCAAAAAGCGGCCAAAGCCTTTCGAGGGCAATCGCGTCCAACACGTAGAAAATTTATCAACCATTTGACTTTGCGCCCAACACGAGAAAATGTACCATGTAGGCGATAAGCTATGTAGGCGATCTGGCTAAAATAAAAACAAATGACTACTTACAAACGTACTTGAGTAGTGTAATGGTAAGGCCCTTGTGGTGTAAACGTGATGTCCCGGGTTTAACTCCCAAAGGGACCTTTTTTTGCGTTTACAAGATTTTTTGGTTATTTGTTCATATTTTCCTTTATCTATATAAATTTTTTTTTTTGCCATTTTAAACTTTGTTTTAATTTAAATATATGGGTGCGACCATGTCATTAAAAATTTAAATGATTTAAACCATGCGCAACTATACATCCATCACAACCATGAACATCTCTTACTTACACCATGATTACATGTGAGACTTGTTCATGGTTGTGAAGGATGTGTATCACCACAATGTCTAAATCACTTAAAAATTTTATGTCATAATCGTACACCGAGAATGAGTGGTCCATACAAGTTTTTAGATTTTTCTACCTAGCATAGGTTATTTTTTTCATTTTTCCTTCAATTTACCATAAAATAATCACAATAATAGATAAAAGTGTTCAAAAAATTATATAAATGCACACAACATCATAATTTGTCTCCATTACCATGTCATAAATTTTTCAAATGATTTGGACAAAAAAGACACTATGGATCCATCACAACCATGAACCCTCTCACTCACTCACATGGTTCTATGCGAGACATGTTCATGGTTGTGAAGGGTGTGTATCACCACTATCTTCAAATCATCTGAAACTTTAATAGGGTGTTTATGGATCCAAACTAAGATGTTGTGTGCATTTGTGCATTTTTTAGAGCAAGTTTACCTATTATTGTAATTATTTCTTGATTTACTAAAGAATAAATGTTAAAATATCCTAACATTGCTATAAAAATCTAAAAACTTGCATGGGCACACCATTTTGGTGTTAAGTCATGAGAAAAAAGTTTCATTGGATTCTAACAAAGTGGTGCTACACGTCCTCACAAAAGGCATACATGTCTCACTACGGTTAATGTGACTATGAGAGATGTCATCACATGTGAGATATGTGAATCACCACTATCTCCAAATCATCCGAAACTTTACTAGTATGTTAATGGAGCCAAAATGAGGTGTCTATGCACAAAAAAAAAATTACACAAAAATAAAGAACATAGAGAAAAAAAAAAATAATGAAAACCCTATTAAAAAACATGGGCATAGCAGGGGTTCGAACTTGGGAGCCCAAAGATCATAAACAAATTGGTATAACCATTGGGATATTGAAGTGTTTTCATTATGGACCAAGAGTGATTTAATTTGAAAATTATGGACAGCCCGCCAAGTTTTTAGCCCTAAAATTTCCCTATTCGCCGTATACCCACGCCAGTCTCTACTAACGACGCTCCTCTCGCCAAGGCCGCCCGCAAGGGGGGGAAACCACGAAAATTTCCACCGTAATTTTAGGATCGCAGGTTTCCTCCGCCCGCGCTACAAATGGATATGGTAATGCACACACTGTTGGACAGGGTTGTATATACATCCAACACACTCTAGATCGACCGCTTGCAACTTTGCAAGAGGATCATGGGTGAATACAACTAGCTAGGACAAATGTTGAGTCGCTCTCCAAGAGCATCCTAGAAAACAAAATGTTCATATGCTCTTCCCGCACGGTCAAGACGGGCAACATCACAAGCTCAGCCCGCACGGTCGGACCCACCGACGTGAGTAAATCACACAAGCTTCGATGAATATCACAGAGCTAACACAGCTCAAGCAACACGAGACCAAGATCAACCGTCAACATCACACCTAGTAACCGATCAATCAAGCAATCATCTGAACTCCATGGTCCTACTCGCACAAGCTGTCACAACACAACAGCCCCCTGAATAAAATAGCAGATGCCAACCCCTTATCACAGCCGAATAGTTGACACCAGCCAAGTCTGAATTCCATTAAGTAGACATAAACAAGCAAAAAGTCTGAATTCCCTTAGGTTAACACACTTATAACAAGAATGACAATTCTAACAAATGGTCGACTTCGGGACGTGACGTTTGTTCTCTTAACCGTGCCATCCAACTTCTTGTCCGCAACCTTCAGCTCCCTGGACGATCGTGTCGATAGGGATCACCATTACGCCACCGGGCTTCATCCGCTGGATCAACGCCTCGGGGATGCGGTCTTTGCAGCTCCAACATAGATGGTGTCATAGGGTGCCGGCCGCCAACCTTCCCTACCATCCGCATCATCCATTTTAATCAAATGTTAGTGAATCGGTGTTCGTGGTATATGAAACAACCAATAAAATGGAGAAAATAAGCTAATATGCTCGAATATTGATATTCTCAAATCTTTGTTCATTAGAAAATCATTCTAAAACACGAAAAGATAAACATTGTGATGGATTCGGGTTATACCGAAGAAACAAAGAGGATACGGTGTTGTGGCTAATGAGCATTCTCGATTGTAATTGTAGTAGTAGAAAGAAGCGGACCTAACAATTGTCTCCGCTCAAAAATTACAGATCATGGCGATTGAGATGGGAGATGTCCTCTAGAAAACTATTGTTGTCATAATTATAGCACAAGCATAATACAATTGGCCCTTGAGTAGTTATCGGTATCCGAGACAAAAGCTTGGGATAGTTAGTTCTTCAACGTAAACAAATACTACTTGGTTCAGCCAAAAATGTAGTTTTTTGAGCTCGTCTTGGTGCGGGGCAGGTTGCTGCAGCGGCGTCGTCAGGTCCGGCGGGCCTCGCACCACGGCCGTGGCCGCCGCCGCCGCTTTATGGCCCGACGTGGCCTCTCGGTAGGTGCACCTCGCCTTGACGCAGGCGCGTGACCTCCTCCGTCGCTTGGGCCCTAGGAACGCATTACACGGCGCCGGGAACCGCCTCACCTCGGCTGTCGAGATCGCCGACATCGATGGGAGGCCGTAGGTACCGGACTTGACCTCCGCTCGCCACCCGCCCGCGCCTCCGCGGACCGATAGCCAGCGGCGGCTCAGCTCGGCGGCTCGGCGGGCGGCCGGACGACACCGGCGGCGGCGGCTCTCTCTACTTCTCCCCAAGCCCTCTCGCGGACGCCCTCGAGCCCCACGCCGGCGGATCGCTGCGGCGGCGATCCCCAACCACCGGTGCCGCCCGATGTGACGAACGGCGAACCCTAGAACGAGGAGATATTGAAAAAAAATCCAACGAACTATAGTAGTTGTATTATCCACCCTAACTATATTAGGCAAAACAATATTTTGTGTTTATGAAGTTACCATTTTACCCTTCACCAAAAAAACGAATAACAAAAATGCAATTACCGCTCATTCTTAACCCCTTCATTTTGTGAAGGCAATGAGAGGCAATTTTTGCTTCTAGGGCCCACTTGTCATAGACACAACAGGAGGCAATTTTTGCCTCCATAATTTTGCCTACCATTGCCTACATCCTTTGTAGCCGTCGGATCGGCCGCTCTCGATCGATGTGAGCCATCCAATTTTTCCCCAATTATTATAGAAAATTTCATGAAAATTATGTTCACCTTATGCGTTCAGCCATTTTCCAAGCATCAAGCATACGGAACGAGGACAAGTTCCAGAACTGCTTCGGAGAATGATAATTATGTTCGGCGATATGATCCCACTTATTAGCCAACAACCCTTCATCTTGGGACATAATATCCCACCCACTGCATGAATGAGATTCACGGACATGATGAAAGCGACTACCTGTTTTCTTTTTGGCAAGAATATATGTTTTTATTCTGCATTCAGTCTTTCTTAATTTGAAACTAATTAGGTTATAGCAGCAGATCAGTTGTCCCCCAATATACCTCTGTCGTGTTTTTCTTTCAGGGATCTCAAGTATATCTGTCTATGCTAATATCAATATATACATGACGTCTGCTTTTTCTAGTTTTTATCACAATGTATCACCAAGAGCAAGCACGGGCATCCTCATTATACTAGTCAAGGTTCTGGTACATATCAACCACACCACAACTTCCTTGTTTCCATGATCAGCATGTTCTCTGCTACAACCGGATGGTGTGCACAATAAATAGCAGGGCATGATGGATATGAACATCTTCTCACAGGTTGTAGGAGAATAAAAACACAGATTGCACGGCAGGATAAATATGAAAATTACATCAAACAGAAAGTTGCATATCATACAAAAGCAGAGCACAACTTAGTACGAGCACAGATAGCTTAGTAGAAGCTATTGCATGCCTTGAAGAAAGCACAGGCTTGGTTCTGAAGAACGACCTGGTACAAACAAGCATAACTTCTTACAGAATCAGGGTTGCAACCAGTTCAAGATTCAGTGGTTCTGGTGATTGATCTGGGGAGTTCACTTGATGTCCCTCAAGGACATTCTTGAAGTCACCACCTCAGAGGCCTAGGGCTCACCAGCTCAACCATCTTCCCAACAGCAAATTTGTTTATCACAAAGTTTGCAGGGAAGATTGGCTTTGTTGTGCCTGTCCACCCTCAGCACAATCTCCTTGAACTTGCTGAATTGGCGAGCCATCTCATCAGCTTGACGCTCCATTTTGAAAGCCTTGCACCAACGCTCATACAAGGCGGCCTCTGGCTCATAAGCTCAACCATCTTCCCATCAGCAAATTTGTTTATCCCAAGTTTGGAGGGAAGATTGGCTTTGTTGTGCCTGTCCACCCTCAGCACAGTCTCCTTGAACTTGCTGAATCGGCGAGCCATCTCATCAGGTTGACGCTCCTGGTTGAAAGCCTTGCACCAACGCTCATACAAGGCCCACAGTGCTTCATCTGAAGCCATGTCAGCCTCCGTCGCCGCAAATTTAACTACAGAAATAATTAAGCACGCAAATCGGATAACTTTTTTTATGAGGCCAGTCTCAATGGTGAGTTTCATTTTGTTGTTTCCAAGACTGTCATTGAGAATGGCCTGAAAAGCAACTGTACAAGTGTAATTTGCCTTTATTTCGTTAATAAAGGTGCTTCACTAATTTGGATCATCAGGAACCATAAATTTGGATCATTTATAACGAAAAGGCTAGCAAGCCTAGCCTGTATACTATGTAAGATGCACTAGTCTCCTAAGGCTGTCTCCAACGGTGTACTCAAAGGCAAAAATGCATGATGTAAAGTTGTTTTGCATAGCAGAAATGTCCTCCAACAGACGACCTAGACGTCCGATCTATTTTGGCTACACCGGAAGTTAGAACGCAAATAAACGTCTTCTGGAGAGGGCGACGCAACCTGTGGTGGGGCCGCTCGGGGGCTCGGGGGTGCGAGGAGTGGCCAGGAGCGGCCGACGCGGAGGGGAATCACGACGAGGGGGGGCCCACGGTTGGCTGTGCGGTTTTGGCTCTCTTGTTTGCATTGTCTGTTGGAACACAGAAGGTTTGTGTGACTGCCGTTTCCACTGTTGGCTATGTAAACTATCCAATGCATATCGTATTTGGCTATTGACTGTTGGAGACAGCCTAACATGCGATAGATTCAGCTCATAAATGATTCACGAATTTGGATCATTTGTAACAAAAAAAAAGGCTAGTAGCCTGTGTATGCTGCAAGTACTGTATGATCGGTTCAGCTGCACAACGTTATATAAAAAGACTGAGAGATTATTGCTGCTGCTGCTTGTAAAGAGGGATTACCTGGTGGAGGATCGGGGATGGAGATGTTGGCGAAGCGGAGCCGTGAGGCCGCTTGGCGGAGGAGCCGTTGGTTGAAGGAGCGGCGCACCAGCGGATCTGGAGCGGCCGCGCCGTCTGAACCTTGGCGACTGCGACGCACCATCGCCGAACAGCGTGATGAGGCAGATGCAGCCAAGCGGGCGGCTCGAGCTGCGTCACGGGAGACCTTCAACATCAGAGACGCTACCGTCGGCATGAGGAAAGAGGAGAGGACAGGATGCGATCTGGACGGGAAGGCGGCTGGCTGATTGCGGCGGGGAGAACCAACCTACCTTTGACGCTTGTTTCCCTTCTTATATAGAGACGAAATATACCCTGCATTGCTACGTACGTATGTATAATACATTTTCAATCTCATGATATTTTATCCACTATAAGCCTTTAATTTTTTTAAATTATTTATACAGAGAGTTATTTAGACCTACGGGGAGCCAAACATGGACCTGGTCTCTGATTTCACATTTAGTCATTTAACACTACAAAACTGAGCTAGCTGAGAGCATAGTCACAAGGTCGCGACCTGGGCCTTGGCTAGAAAATAGCCACCAAGCTCTTCTCCTTGGCCCAGTAGTGTGATCCAACGGCTGAGCTAGTTTTTTTAATTGAATGAGCTAACTTTTTCGGCTAGACAAAACTGAGTTGATTATAAACCTAGGCCATTCAGCCCATCACGGCAAGAACGGAAGGAGATGGTGGCGCCACTCTAGCGATGGCATGCCGCTCCGCCTGGGACCCGACACATGCACCACCACCGCCCGGACCATGGTGATGCACATGTGCGTATCCGCGGAGAAGAGTAGCTCGACCAGCGGCGCCAAGAACCACAACAGCTCACCGGGCGACGGCCAACAACAACGACGCGCCAAATCACGGGCTGGCGGAGGCGAAACCGAAGAGGCGCGTGCGCGACTTCGCGGACGTGATCGAAACGAAGACGCAGCGGCATGCATGCTGATGATTAGGGGTAGTAGGTGATTTGTAAAAATGCGAGATTACAATGGCTAATGGCGGGTGGTTTTTGTAAAATTAGCACACCTCTCTCCCAAGCCATCGGATGGGGATCCTGTGGTAAATGTCGAGTTTGCAAGTTTGCACAGCTTGCCTTGTTTGCACATGATACATTCCCAAGATAAAGATATAAAAAATGGTCGTATGTGGTGCGTGGAGGAGTTGCACGCAGTGGAACTGGAGCAAATACAAATCAGGCATGCCTTGCCTTGTGGGTGCAAGGGACTATGAGGCCAGTCTCAATGGAGGTTTCGTGTCACAGTTTTTCAACCCATTTAGATTTTGGAAACAGTACACAAGAGTTTCATGGGGATGAAACTCTCTCTACCCAATGAAACTTTGTCATCTCTCTCATCATTAATACAGTGCCACATCAGCCTAATTAATGTCCATAAAACTTTATTGAGACTGGCCTGATAGAGGAATGCAAATATGATGAAACTTTTGGACATAATAATAAGAGTAAAATAAATGAAATAAATAGCTTGTGTGTGAATCAAGAAAATCAACCCGGATCGTCGGGACTGTTTGAGTGTTCCGTCCGTCGCTCTTCTGGTCAATAAATGAGCACCACGTCGGAACCCAAAGAGACTTGCACGGGCGACGATTAACATAACTTGGGCAAGGAGGATATATCTACTATATAAATGGGGGTGAGAACTCAGGAGTCGATGTGTGGAAGCATCGGTCTCCATTAGTGGCAGCAATGGCCCAGGACGGCGACGCCGTCTCTGGCAAGAGGCGGAAGAAACCCCGCCAAAAGAAAACAAGAGAACAAAGAGTGAAGCCAAATACAAAGGCGGTGCCACAGGGCCGGCCCCGATCTCAGGCATTGGCACCGGCACCGACTCGGGTATATGTGTGGATTCAACTTTTTCTCATCTCCACGCTTTAGTCATTTTGTTCATTGCGTCTTTTTTCAGAATAAGGTTCAAGATGTCGTCTTGGATGCACAATCTCACCATAAAGATGAAGTAGCTGAAGAGGTCATCACCCTGGATGAGCAATCTCACCATGAAGACCAAGTGGCTGACGAGGTCCATGCCCTTGATGCACAATCTCACCATGAAGACAAAGTGGCTGAAGAGGTCACCCTGGATGTGCATTCTCACCATGAAAACCAAGTGGCTGACGATGAGCACGAAGAAGGCTCTCTTGAACCGGCACCGGCGACATACAACGTCCTTGTTGGGGCTGCAGTGCAGAACGTGACAGTGGCCACTGCCTACGCCCTGCACTGTGGCGTGTGCTGCCAGGCACTCAAGTCTCCCATCTTCCAGGTACGCGCCCACGTCGGTTAGAATAATCTGCTGCCAACATATATATTCGATGAACATTTGCATATCAACGCCAGTTTTCCTCTAATTAACCTTGAATGAAACGCAGTGCGAGGTGGGGCATGTGGTGTGCTCAACCTGCCGCGACAAGGCCACCGTGGACGGAAACTGCCATGTCTGTGGCGTCGCCACGCGCGGCTACCGCCGGTGCCATGCCATAGAGCAGCTCGTGGACTGCATCCGCGTCCCATGCCCATACGCGGCCCACGGCTGCGACGCTACACCGCCCTACCACGGCCAGAAAAGCCACCAACTGGTGTGCGAGCATGTTCCGTGGCACTGTCCCGGCGAGTCGTGCGGCTTCATCGGCTCCACGGCCACACTACTGGACCATTTCGCCAGCGCACATGACTGGCCGTGCACCACACAGGTCCGCGCCACGGAGGTGTTCAGCATCGGCCTACACTTCGGTTTCAACTTTGTCCTCCTCGCTGCAGACGAAGACCGCGACGACGATGGTGGGCAGCCGTCCGCAACCGGCACTGTCCCGTGCCGGCTGTTCCTGCTGAACGTGACGCAGGAACGGCTTGGCCGTGCCATCTCTATGCTCTGCATCCATCCTCATGCCAACAATGCTGGCAATCAGCTGCCGTCGAGCCAATGCGAGCTCGTCTTCTCGCACCGGCGACGGGAGATTGTGCCGTAACCACTACCAGTCGTCGTTGTTCCATGTGACGTCCACGGACCTCTCCAGTGGGCTGCCCAACCCTGAATGCTGCTTCCAGTTCTTCGTGCCGAATGCCGCTCTTGGGGATGGGGACGACAAGAATTCTATCCAGGTTAAAGCACGTATCATCAACTAGATCGAACCACTTGGTGTGTGCGCGTCAAGGATGGTATCCCATACCTGCTGTAACGTACACAAAGCTTATGCTGCACTGTTAGTCCTCTAATGGCCTGCATTGCATCCGGTCTTTTACTTTCATGTTATTCAAGTACTTTACTCCTGCAACGTAATGTTTTTCAATTCTTATTTCCAGAGTTATGTGTGTTTATTGTTCATCTGTGGCATGAGCCTGATGGCCATTCTAATTCTGTTTCTCTAGCGCGGCACCAAGAAGGTTATGAATTTAACTTTTTTCTATGTTTTGTCTCAGATTAAGCCTAATTTCGAATTTGTATAATTTTAACTAACTACAAAACCAGATATGTTTAACGCCTCACAAGCCACTCCTGTCTAATTTGGCTCCTAATTTGGCCATTTTTGTAGGCTCACAATGACCCTGGTAGCTACCAACGCCATCCCACATCATTGCGTTGAGCAAGTTCACTTCTGCACAGTCATGCTCATCGCTGTCCTAGAGCACCTTTTGACTCTTGAGGAGTTCCAAGGAAATTCATAGATTAGGTCTCTAGATCCATGTTTTTTATATAATTTGGTATGAGACATTTCACTAGCAAATCATGGAGTGGCTTTTCATAAACAAATCCATTTGACCTTCTTCAACTATTATTCATGCCTGCCTCAATAAGAAAGTGGATTTTTGACTCCCTCCACACTTTAAAGTGTTCAAATTACCGTCCTGAGTGGTTTTAACACTACCGAAACGGCACCTTGGCCGTGTGCGGGCCTAAGCCGAGTGCCGATATCGGGCACTTTCGGCTCGAACGACACACGGCCCAAATTAACACTTTCGGCTTAGGCTTGATAAGCCGAAGTGCCAAAAAAACTGGGGCACTCGGCTTAGGAAAAACACTCGGCTTAGAGGCGAGGTAAGCTGAGTGCCTAACGCCGACATACTCGCCAATGGAAGTTTCAACCCCGGCGCCCCACGGCGCCGTTGGCCCCTCCGTTACTTCTAAGCCGAGTGCCAAAATTTAGCACTTTCGGCTAAAGTGCGACACCGGCTTATTTTTATTTTGCCGAGTCGAAAAAAAAATACTCGTCTTAGAGGGTCTAAGCCGATTGCCATTGGGGGGCACTCGGCTAAGAATTTTTTTCCAAATGCCTTGAAACTTTTTCTCCTCAACACATATCACATTTCCTACCCTCTAACAAAGTTTGGTGCATTTTTCACTTTATTTACTATATATAACTAATTAATTGCATTTCGAACAATATTTTTATCGGGTGAGATTTGAACTACAGGTCATTCAAATATTTGAAAAAAATTGAGTGTAAAATTTATATTCATGTTAGTCAACCTAATTTAAGGACCTAAAGATAGTATGATTACGGTTTTCAATGATCTCGTTTCAAACACGACACGAAGCGTGTGGGTGAACAGTTTTTAAATTGTATAAAAGAAAACGAAGTTGAAAAATCATGAAATTCGACAGTTGTCGTCATATCATATGTGGAAGCTGTGGAAAAAAAATTGAGAAGGTTTAGAGCAAGTTGTGACGAACATCGCTTGAAAAGTGGAACATCTTCTGAGAAGTTTCAGAGTTAGAGTGATCTCTCGTGTGTTGGATATATAGGGATGGTCAAATTGTGATTTGACATTGAAACTTTTTCTATAGCCACAAGATATCAAATATAGTTGCAAGTCAAAATTTAGAGATTTTTGGATCCATTTGATAATTTTTATTTTTTTATTGCGTTTATATAAATGGAATGTTGACCTAAAACCACATAAAATAATGGTTTGTTTTCCATGAAATTATAAATTTTCATCGTTTAGTTAATTTGAAATGGTATTTTAAAAGTTTAATGAAAAATAATTAGAAAAAGGAGTAGGGCAAAGAAAAAACAAAAAATGAGTTTTTTATTCTAGAATAATTTTTTTGTTTTTTTAGTGTAAGCCGAAAGTGCCACAATTGTGGTGGCACTTGGCTTAGAAGTTAAATAGGTTTTTTTTTTTTTGTAAGCCGAGTGCCACGGTGGTGGCACTCGGCTTAAAATGGCTTTTTTTTTTTTTTGGCGCTTTTATTTCCATTTTTGGCGCATTTTTTTTAGGTTTTTGGCGCCGGTGGTTTAATTTTTTTTGTTTTAAAATTTCTAAGCCGAGTGCCTTTGAGGGCGGCACTCGGCTTAGAATGGCATTTTTTTTTTTTTTTGGCGCGGCACTTTTATTTCCATTTTTGGCGCGTTTTTTTCGGTTTTTGGCCCGGTGGTTTGAATTTTTTTTTTGTTTTTAAAATTTCTAAGCCGAGTGCCTTTGAGGGTGACACTTCGGCTTAGATTTTGGCATTTTTTTTGCTTTTCCTATTCTAAGCCGAGTGCCTACGGCTTAGAATTTTTTCCTCAATTACCTTCTTATCCCTTCACTCCTCTCACTCTCCCTATCACTCTCTGCTCACTCTACTCACTCAACACAACACACACACCCACAGCCCCACCGGCCACCTTTGCCCGCCGAGTCTTTGCCGTCCCGCCGGCCACCGCCCGCCGCGCTCCCGCCCCCACCGCGCCCGCCCTGCCCGCCGACCCGCCGACCGGCCGCACCGGGCGCCGCCGCTCCGCCCGACCAACCAACCAGGGGGCACCGGCGCCAAGCGCCCGCCGCCCCCATCTGCGCCCGACCACCACCGCCTGCCCCGGCGGCCGGCGCCCCGGCGGCGCCCGCCCCGCCGGCGGGAGGAGGAGGAGGGAAGAGGAGCAGGAGGAGGAAGGGGGCCGGACCAGAGAGGAGGAGGAGGAAAGAGGAGGAGGAGGAGGGAAGAGGAGGGAAGAGGAGGGGGAAAGGGGCCCGATGTTTGGCACTCGGCTTAGGCCTTCTATGCCAGAAAACGTGAGCCCCGGGTGGTCTAAGCCGAGTGTTTTACGCCCCTAAGCCGTGTGCCCCTGATTCCGGTAGTGTAAGAGTGGTTTGGTTAATATGGTGCCACACCAGCCGTTTTGTAGGCAACATTAGCCACGATAGGTCCAGGAGGTCAACTAGCCTTTATACCATTATTTAACATTATGAATTTGAAAATACTAAAATTTGATTTAATATTAGATATATTAGAAAATCATAAAAATATTTTTATTTTATTTTTTTAAAAAGCATAAAACTAATCTCATGGTTTTGTAAAATCATGCACTATGTAGTCGATATTTTGTTTGAATTATTTGAATCTCCTAAAATTTGAATCACACACAACCCGTTGCAGCCTCTAAAATTTGAAATTCAGAAAAATATAAAATGAATCATGCACTGAAAATTGCAAAAAAAGTGTTTCTTCAACAACAATTAATTAATTGCTTAACCATCAAGATATGTAGGAAAAATTCTAAATAAAAAATAATAACCTAGGACTACCCACTAACCATATGTATGTCATTTGTTTAGATCAAGTACATACGAGCACCCTTACATATATACGAGTGTATACTTACTCCCACGCTGTACCACTATGAGCACCTCCGAGAATCCGATTGAACTGAACCGGTCAATCTTGATATTAATTAGGGAAGTCAACTGCCACAGCCGCGGGGGGGGGGCGGTGGCGACCACGATGGCCGATGGCGCTGAAGGATTGCCGCGGCATGGCTGGCGGCTGCCCAAGGGGCAGTAAAGGGCGGTGGGGGCGGCGGCATGCTGCGCCGGGGCAGGGAGGAGGCGGCTGGGGCTAGAGAGAAGAGCTCTTTATTCATTTGTCCCTAAGAGATTACATTCTCCTTGTTTATATAGCCCTCCTATAGGACTTGTATCTCAAGCAATCTCTAAAGGTTTCTTTACATTTCGAATATCTTTTACAAGCAAACTCTTATTCTTTTCCTAATAGGAGATTTCCTTATAGATTGAAATATCTCCGCACACCAAAAGTCTTAATCCTAATCCGAATCGAATCTGCCGGGGGGGGGGGCGGGGGGCGGCTGCAGCTTGGCGGGCATGCCCACCCCCCTCTCATGGGCCGACTTCGCTGGCTGGCCGCCCTGCCCCCTCTGGGCTGGGCGGGTCCTATACTGTGACATCAACACATGCATCTCCATGTACGTTGATGGGTAATCTGAAACTAGTTTCAAAATTTTTAACTTTAAACAAATTTTCTATGAACTTTCTGATATTTTACGATTGAGAGCCGACTCTTTGTCACACAGCTGTAGAGCGGAGTTCAGAACTTCAGATACAGCAAATCGTCCATGAACTAGTGTGATTACCATTACAATTATGTTTGATTTTTCATATCGGTTTTCCACTTGAAATCTATGTCTGTTATTGATTCGCTATGGTAAAAAGATGGTGGTGACGAACTTATATTTCACCGAGGCATGTTGATGATTAAGAGAGTCTGTGTTCATCGAGGTGTGCTTTCGCGCTTTGCACGTTACTCCTGGCCATTAGATTTTCCCACCAATAATTAACTTAAAAGTTTTTGTCGCAGGTCTTGGGTAGTTTATTTTAGAATTGAGAAAAATGTGCATATAAAGGACCAAGGCACACTAATTTGTATGTATAGGCACTACTGGGAACCGATCAAAAAATGAAATTAGTCACAAATCACAGTTGTTTTGATTCTCAAATTAAGTCCAACCATTTCATCACAAGGGAAAATGTTGACAGCCAAACTATAATAATTAAAGAGTTACAGATGGATTGGAAAACACGTGCGAACAATGAATAAAAGTATCAAATTTGAATGATATTGGGCATTGCAAACTTTCTGGAAAAACCTAGGTGCCTAAAATCTGAAACCCCAAGTGCCACATCTTCCACAGTGCATTGTTTTCAGTTATCAAATGAAACAATCTTCTCGAATGCGTACTCTTTAAATGATTTATGATGTTTTGATCAAAATTTCCGTTTCAATTATGTAGCCACTAGCAATTGTGACCAAATCAATTACTAGATACTAATGCTAATAACTATCTAACTTCCACACAATAATGCATAATTTATACTAAAACTTTCAGAAGTAGCTAGTACAAAATTTTTATTTTATAGAAGCAATCACTACCCCCGCAATTTATAGGTGTTATTAACCCAATCATATCGCTTAAACCCAATTGTAGAAATCGACAATGTCCACAAGTGAAACATGGGAAACCAACTAAATGTGTAGAAGCTAGTTGAATAAGAGAACAACGCAAAAATGTTTTTAAAAAATAACTTCCAGGGCAACTTATTTTTGCAATAGGATAACCTGGTGTATGGACCAGGTGCGCTGCCACACATGGCCAGCCATTCAATGGGCCCACCCAAATACGTGCAGAGCAGAGGGCTCCGCTTGATAACATCTAGATAGCCCCAAGTATTTACTCAGGGAAACAAAAGCATAAACTATTTTATATTATTAGACCCACATGTTCATCTCACATATTTTTGGGGTTACGTAAAAGTCTAGCTATTTGAATGTAGGTAGTGACTACTCTCTCTCTCGTTTTTTTTATTGAAACGTCACATCTAGCTAGCCAAATAGCTAACCATGAGGTCTCCAGTGACTGACTAAGCGGCCTTGAAGCCCGAGGCATGAGGTCGCCGCGACGAAGCCTGCAATTTTTGCCCGA
This sequence comes from Hyparrhenia diplandra, assembly GCA_015847255.1. Lineage (NCBI taxonomy): Eukaryota > Viridiplantae > Streptophyta > Magnoliopsida > Poales > Poaceae > Hyparrhenia > Hyparrhenia diplandra. The sequence continues at coordinate 243,315 of JADLZK010008719.1, forward strand.
CACGATCAAGTCCTGGCCTGATGACGTGAGGGGCCTAGGCTGCCTGACCTGGTACAACATGCCATGCCTCGGCCGTCTCCCAAGCCCATGGGCTCGCATTTCAGGCATGGGCATTCGGTATTACGAAACCCGATCGGTTCGGTTTTCGGTTCCTCGGTAAATTCGGTTCCCGAGAAAACAGGTACCCGATCGGTTCCTTCAAAAAATCGGTACCGAGGGAATTCGGTTTTCGGTACTTTTCGGTTCGGTTTCGGTATTTACCGAAAGTACCGAAGTAATCAAAAGCGACATGTAATTTCATGTTCAAAAACTAATTTAAACATGATTTCATAGACAATTATGGTGTCAAATACATACATATAAAAGTTTAAGAGTAGAATACCACAAATACATAATATAATAGTCTACATTAGTACAATTAACAATATAACAACACTCACACTCAACACATTTCAAGTAAATTCGGTACCAGTTCGGATTGCCGGTTTACCGAGGTACAGAACCGAATATACCTCGGTAAATTCGGTTCACGAGAACTAGGAACCGAACAGGAGAACCAATTTTTTCGGTTTTCGGTATTTTCGATTCGGTTTTCGGTATTTCTCGGTTCGGTTCTCGGTTTTGGTGCCCGGGGTGAGGGCTCGCACAACACGTCCTAGCCTTCGCTACTACAAAAAAATTCATCCACTAAAACATCTACAAAAAAATCTGTACAAGACCTTTCCATTTTATTAACCGTCGGTTTTTTAAAATCATCATAGTAAATGCTTCGATTAACCATGACAGTTTTTTAATTAACCGAGGTGGTTAAAAACCTGCCATGGTAAATCGATTAACCGTGATGGTTTTATAAAAAACCACCACGACAAATGAAGCTCAAACGCCCGGCCCAATAAGACTATATCAACCCCTCTATAACCTCCATCGTATAAAAGCAACACATCTTCTAACCCTAACACTACCTCAACCCTCTCACCTAGCCAGCCGCCCCCTCCTTTGTTCCCGAGTCTCGACTTCTCCACTCGTTGTCCCCTCCTCTCTCATTTGTTGTCCCCACGCCGCTCCCTCCTCTCCATGCCGGCGTCTATCCATCTTCTCCATATGCTGGCGTCTCTCCCTCATCTCCATATGACTGGCCGCTGCCCCTCCTCTCCATATGTTGGCGCCATCCCAACTCCTCTCTTCCCCTCTGGCGGCGGCGCCCTCTGGCAGCATGGGAACGCGCGATGGGCCGGTGGCGTGGAGGCGGCGCGGCGAGCCTGGCGGCGTCGTGGAAGCGGTGTAACGAGCCCGAGGGAGGCGGCGTCGCGGCGAGGCCAGGCACACCACGAGGCCGAGCCGGGGCGTCGGCCCCCTTCCCGGCGGCCCTCTTCCCGGATCCACGGGTGCGGAGACCTCCCTCCCCGGATCCGCCCGACGCTCCTCCCCTTCCTCCAAATCCGCCGGCGGGGAGGCCGGATATCAGATCTCGGGGCTCCACAGATCCTTTGTCGGCGAGACTAGATCCGGTCACAACAAGGTGGATCAAGGCGGCGCTGCTGCTCTAATGGGTCCAGCGGTCGGCAGCGCCCGCGAAACCCCGTTAGCCGATCACCATCGGGCTACTACTCTGGCGGCTTGGCTAACAAACCCTAGCGGCGGTGGCCCAAATCTGGGCCCGTTAGGGTTTTGGATTGGGCCTTTTCTTTTTTATTTGTTTTTATTTTATTAATCGTGGCGGTTATTTGGTGCACTAAAAACCGCCCGGTTATTCGATCAATTAACAACAAACTTTGCTTCTTGGCGGTTTCAAAACCGTCACGGCAAATCGAAAAACCGCCACGGTTAAGATTTTGTGTTAAGTTTGGCCCGAGAGAGGCTCGCCACCCCCTCACATGGCTATTTGCCCCCCGAGTATATTAGTGGCGCTGGCACCCCTCACCCGCTCCTCACCAAGCCCTATATCATTATTTCCACCCACTCTATCGCGCCGCTCGTTTTCTCGCTGTCTCGGCTGCCATCGCCCGTTTGTGGTCACCTCCCGACTCCGGTAACCTCAATTCAATCTGAGTCATAGGGCAGATGCTTCCTTCTCCTCCCTGATCTCCTTCCTCTCTCCGGTCTCCCTCTCCCTCTTGGTGATCATGTGTGTTTGTGTAACTTCGTCGTTTGTTGTCCTTTCTAACGCAAAGTAGTCCATAGGACAACCCACAGGCCACACTCAACTGGCCATCCGGCCTTTCACACTTCCCATGTTCCTGTGGGTCCTTAGCATTTGAGCAAAACGTCATCATCAGGAAACCCTTAGCAAATAGCAACTAGTACTACCGCCGGTAGGGTCTTACCGTGCCGGCGGAGCAGTGTGGACAGTGGCGGCAGCGACGCGTCAGGCTTTGTAAGAAGCTGTGAAGAAAAAATGCAGCCTTTTCGGCCTTCAAAACGCTCGAGTGTCCACAGACTTCACACGGTATATAAGATGTATGCGTGTGTACTTTTTTTTTTTTTTGAGGGGAATGTATGCGTGTGTACTGTTCGAGGAAATGCAGGATGTGTGGCTGACCTCGTCAGTTTTCATGGCTCAAATGGCCCAGATAGAGCCCAATAATCTGGCCCAGCTTACTGGGCAAAACCAAAAGGCACTAATTTTGGGCCGGTAGCTAGGGTTTTATGTTGTTGGCAACTGAGGCCGCCAGTATATATAAATGAACATCGCGAGGTCATGCCTTGGAGTACACAGGCCACGGCCGGCGGCGTCTCTCCGTACGTCGTTTCCGACGATGGAGAGGAGCTGAGCGAAGGCGAGAAAGTACCGGTAGTCTCAGATCAGAGATCGATCTGATGGCGAGAATGGCGTGGGGACATGAGCACCATAGGTAGAAGAAGAACGAGAAGAGTCGCGGGCACCACGGCCATATGACGTCCATGGCAACGTCGCCACTGTTGGTGGATCCGGTGCACACTGATCTCGCAGCATCTACTCCCTCCCGTTGAAGCCTCCCATATTGCAGGTAATAACTGTTTTTCTCCGTTTCTCTCTGTTGTTCTTGTGATCTTTAGTTCGTCTCATCGATTGAAACTCAGACATGATTTTGGTGTATGTACAGATTCTATTTCTCTATATAGGTTAATTCATCTGCACGTCGTGTGTTCTTAGGTTACATGTACGTCACGAATCTTTGCATGCTGTTGATATATATTCATAATGTTCGATGTTCGATTATTGCTCTCTGTTAATTCTTACCGTAGCACTGTTATTCAGAGACATATATTTTACTCGAGGACATGACAGAAATAGGAAAAGTGCAAAGGCAAAAGGCAGCAGCCCGAATTTTGGTCGCCTTATATCTTTTCAAACAGAAATAAAAATATCAAGAAAATGTCTAGGGTTGGGCATGTCCCTTGTGATGCTAATGAAGTAGTCCACACCTTGTGTGCGTAGCTTTCTATTCTCTATTGTAATGACTGCTTTGGCAGTAGCTAGATGCTACTACTCTCGATTCCAACCTCTGTAGGAAAAATCGATCTGCCTCTCGAGCATGCATCATGCATTTTTCTGAAGGATGGAGTATGTTTTGTTGACTATTCTAGAACTGGTTTCAATTTTTTGCTGAATGCAGAAACGGGCGGTCTTTCTCTTAAACAATGCTTCTCTAAAGCTAATTAATCAATTGGATATTGACTCTTCGATCAGAACTGCAATCAGAATTGACAAGTGTAAGCTTCTAAAGAGTTTTCCACAAAATGGCACATCAAGGTGATATACTTAATTCTGATGTTCTAAGTAATGAATGTTCTCGCATCTCTGTAGCTGGAATCACGACAAGATTGTCAACGTAAATGCATGTCAGCCTTAGCCTGGAAGGTCTTTTCGTCAGAGAGAGCATCAGGTAACGCCCTGTTTTGTTTATTACTCCTTTGTTTCAAATTATAATTCGCTTTAGATTTATCCTAAGTTAAACTTCTCTAACTTTGACCAAGTTTATACTAAAATGTATCTACATTTACAAAATCAAAATAGTTTTGTTAAATTCTCCATGAAATATATTTCCGTCGTGCATATACTTGAACTTGAGGCGCCGATATTTTTTTTTTATTAAAACTTCTTCAAAGTTAGGGAAGTTTAAATTAGGACAAATCTAGAGTGAACTATTATTTGGAATAAATGGAGTATGTGGTACTCCATCGTTGGCTTGGTTATCAAATTGGAAATATTATTAATTAGATTTCTTATATACCTAGTTGTGGCAGCCACAAAATACTTACGGTACTAATATGCTTTCAGTTCTTTGGTGATTATAATTCACTAGTGCATTGCTACAGGATAACTAAATTTTTTCTTCATGCAAACAAGATTGTGCTATTACGGAAATTTAACAATACTCTGTGGTACAACATTTGTCCTATAAATATCTAGTATTGCTTGAAATAGTAATGCCAACATGATATTTGTTAAGCACTAAATAGAATAGTCAAAGATTTTGAGACCAACTGTAGATTTTGAGACCAACTGTATGTATGTTTCAGAACTTGATTCGGTCTGTAGGAAGCTCCTTTGCTGTGTTCATTGGAATTAAATCCTTGTATTGGGATAATAAGTATATTTTGGCGGTGGTCACATCTATCTTAATTATACTATTATATTTATTATATTGGTTTTAAAAAATATAATGCAGTGGCACACCTGCTCTCATAGATCTTCTTCCACAGGCCACAGGCATGAAGTGCAATTCGGTCTGTAGGAAGCTTCTTTGCTGTGTTTATTGGAATTAAATCCTTGTATTTGGATAATAAGTATATTCTGGCCAGTGGTCACATCTACCTTAATTATATTATTATATTTATTATATTAGTTTTAAAAATCTAATGCAGTGGCACACCTGCTGGTTCTGCTCGCCATCAATGGCGATGGCGAAGGTGTTGGGTGCCAGGTTAGGATCCAGCGATGTCGGCGGCGCTACGAAGACCTTACCAACCACATATACTGAGACAGGGGAAATCACCACAGCCGCCACCACTCCACAAGATGTTCTTTTTTAGGGGGTGCGACAGCGTTATATTGAGGGAAGGTGCACGCCAAAAAGGAAGGCTCGGTGGGATTGGAGGATTTGCAAGCAGCCTCCTCGCTTCCTATTTGGGCGAAGACGTCTCTCCTTCCTATTCGGCTGGCTAGAATATTTTTTCTCTCCTTCCTATTCGGTCAGATAGAATATTTTTCTCTCCTTCCTATTTGGCCGGGATCGATTGAAGCCTGCTATATTTGAAGAACTCACACGTAATTGAAGATCTCACACATTTGGACTATATTCTCAATCAAATAATATGGTTATTATAGGAGGAGCCCACGGTTTCTTTTCATCTATCTTCTTTATATATAAATCTTTTAATTCATTATAGGAGGAGTCCACGGTTCTTTTTTCATCTATCTTCTATATATATATATATATATATATATATATATATATATAAATCGTTTAATTCATTGGTGCTTATTACGCATCCTTGTCCTTGCCAACTTCTAAAAAGGTCATTAAACAAAATAGCAGAACTTAATATTCAAATAATTATAGCAAAACACATGGATATAAAAAATTATTTAATTTTAGCAAAACACATGGTAGTATAAACATGAGTAGGTATCATGACATCTCCATGAGACACAATATATAACTATAAATAATAAAGACTTCGAGTTTCTTATTACATTATGAATGCCATTTATTACAACTTATAGTGTCCATCCTCTCACTCTATTTAACGGGCCACCGTTGGCGAAAACCACATTGGCATCTGCAATGGATTATTCTAGGCCCGATAATAGAGGTGCTCGTCCCAGTGTGCGTCGAAATCAAACTTATCTCCCATCTCAAATATGCCAGCGTCACAGTTGATCAAGTCTACAACATAGACGCTATCAGCCTGGAGAAGATCTTCGTCACCATCGCTAGGCACATCTGCATAGAAAGGGTAGTTCACACCAATGGGCGGGCACGACCACCGCCAAGGTCCTTGACACGTTGCCAAAAAGCGCCGGTAATGGCGTTGAGCTCGTGGAGCAAAACGCGTCGTGGCCACCAGCTCCACTGTGAATCCAATACTATGACAAACTCCGCAATGTCTTTGGCATAGTCGCCGAGTAAACTGACGAGCTGGAGGTCGCTGCCACTCGATGTAGCCAGGTAATATACACTCACGATGGTCTCGTCACTGATATCTTTGTCAATGTTAGGTGGTGAAAGAACAATGGGCTCCGACGTTGCGCCGTGCACCATGTCCCAGAAGTAGGTCTCCCCAGATCTGGCCACTGCGACCACCTTGCCCTTGTGCACAGTGACATCCCTAAACATGTTGGGAGAGTATATTTGACATCCAAATCCCTTGAGGTTGGGGTTCTTCAGCAACGTCCACCTGTTGTTGTTGGCTGCCGTGAAAGCAACAAGACTCTTGCTTTCACGGTTACCGGAGAAGAGAGAGACGGCCAGGTAGTCATCGCTCAGGTATGTCGGCTTCTGACACAACTTTTACCTTCTACATAATGTATGATGGCTCCCTCCAAAACTTGGAAAAGCCGCCTGTCCAAACCGTCAAGAAGGAGACAACGGGCCCATAGTAGGAGACAGGAACCACCTCGATGCCTGGGATGGTTTTGAAGGACGGCAACGGGACGCGGGTGCCAGTGATGGGGTTTAGGAGCTTGATGTCGCAACTCAAGTTTGTGGTCACCAGTTAGTCATTCTTGCCACCGACCTAAATCTGCTTCTTCGGTCCCTCGACATTGTTGTGGTAGGACTTGCGGTGGCGACATCGTGGAGCCTAAAGGCGCTGCTTCCAAGTCGACTCAAATTCTTCGTAGCCTTTAGGGTACAGGTCCGACTAAGACTTGAGCAGCGTCGGTGTGCCGATGGCGAAGGGACGGCGACCATTGTGATCCTTAGAAGTAGCATGCGGGGGCGCAAACCGCCGGGACGCGAATGATGCCGATAGCGTCTCTGCTCTCTCAAGGCGCTCCAAGGCGACCTCGCACAGATCTCGTGGGAGGTTAGCCCATGGGGCGGTGCCTTCGTCGTGTATTGGAACCTGATCGCACACGAGACACGCCAATAGGACACCTAAGAAATAAAGTATAAGTATGGTTAGTTGGAGAACACCTACAAATCAATCACCTCAAAAAAAATGTAAGTCATGTACCTGTAGTTGGACATCTGCTGATTTGGGGCGAACACACTCTTTCTCTTGAGCAACATCGAGATGGAACCCATCTCGGCTTAGTGGGAAGACAAAATTCATAAAAAAAAACAATGTTTAACTGAGATAAATTGACATATGATATAACTAATTTTTATAAAAATTTCTGCGTTGTCAATCTCTAAATCATAACAAAATGTAGCAACACATGAATATAACAAAATATAACCTGTTTGCCTCTATTGGATTAATTCAATAGTTCTATGCATGTTATCTGGTTGGGTTTATATAATATGAAGATTTCTTTGATACACGACAAAGCTATTGCACATCACAAAAGAATATCATTGGTAATCTTGAGTGTCGGGTGACAATTATTTTCTAACCAATTAAATTATTGTCCTGTCATAACATTGGCATATCACCATGCAAAAGTAATGTTGACCACTTGTACTAAAAACTGTTAACATACAATCTGCCTTTAGTTATCCGTAGCAAAGCACAACCACGCTACCTAGTCTTTACAATACAACATATAAAATAAAAATTATCATCTATTCTACTCTTAGGTGAATGGACTACAGCACCATGCGGAGGAGAGCAGAGACCTGAGGTTGCGGGATGTGCTGCTTGTCTACATCCGTGGCGGGTTGCCTGAAGAGAACTGTCTCAGTAAATAAAAGGAGTGAAATGCGGCAACATGATAGTGTTTCTGAAGGGGTGTTGGGTGTCACAAAAGGAAGGTATTTCAAAAAGGAAGGCTTGGGTGGGATTGGAGGATTTGAAGGAGGCTCCTCATTTCTATTTGAGCGTAGAAGAATCTCCACCCTATTCGGCTGGGACCTTCCATTCGTGTGGCAAAAAAAAAAAAAAAAAATCAGGTCTCCCACCGTGAGACCCTTGTGGGCTTCCCCAAAAATATACCACTATTTCATAGCACACATAATCTCGGTTCGTAGAATGCCATCGCACAAGGAAACAATGCACACATGGAAACGCGACCAACACACACATGGAAATGACTGTAATTTAAAAGCGTTTTTTCCAAAAATGTTTGGACTATTTTCTTGTGCCAAGCACGCCTCGAAACATAATTGGACGCTGTATCCTTGGACCTCATCTACTCAAAATATGACCATTACGTTGATTAGCTACTTTGGCAATTACGTGGCCATTAGATTTATTGCCGCTAGTCCACGATTTCTTTTTTAGTCGAGCTCTGATTGGCTTTTTATATATAAAATCGTTTAGAGTTGTGGTTGACATATTTTTGTACTGTTTATACGGTTTGAAGTAGTTCACGTTACTTCTCATTTGAAATTCCGATAGTTCAGTTTGCTTTCCATTACTTCAATGACTTTTTTCAATTCATTGGTGCTTATGTATCCTGGTCCTTGCCGACTTCCAAAATGTCGTTAAACAAAATGACTAACTTGATATTTATAAATAATTATAACAAAACATATGGATATTATAAGGACTTTAACACATGGATATTATGAGGACTTTAAGGCCATGGTAGGATGGCCTCGGAGGCGCTCAACGACCCCGACCATCATTGGGAGCAATGCTAGGGCCATGGTGGTGCGGTCATTTGGGCGCTCGTCGGCGACTTGGCCGTCACCGGGAATGCCCATGCAACGATTGTCCTTGGCAAGTTGAACCACAATGTCATGGGCAATCTCTTGAGCTCGGCGACGTATCGCTTCATCACCCAGCAAGCGATTGCCTAGGCCTATAATAATAATAAATAATAAATAATCAAAGAATATTTTGGATCAGTGCTATATATGAGAAATTAGATAAATTAGGGAACACAACAAAACCGCACCAAGAAATTCATTCGCTGACTACATCTCGGAGAGAATATGATTTCGCTCAAGTCATTGGTGGTCGCTCCACCTGTCACGCAAGAACAAAATGTAATCACTAAAACTTTTGTTATTCGACACATATACAAGGACAAAGCTAATGTAGTACCGCAAATTCTATTCGGCGTGAACATGGATGGTAGCTATAGTGCGCAACTCGATGCCGCTTGCCCGCATTCAAAGATGGTGCGGCGTAGAGCGTGTGGTTTCGTGGACGATTAATATGACACACTTGCACCTAGAGTTACAAAATTGATTAACAACCACCAGTTATAAAAGTTTTAATGTTTTAATTCCTCACAACTACACAAGCACCTTTCGTTCATCACCACCGCATATTTGTATACACGCCGGTTCGGGTCATCCCTTCTTTGGGTATTTGAGACATAACAAATCCAATAATATCTACAAACACAAAATGATAAGTGTTTATGATGGAATAGGAGCGAGAATAAATAATAACCAAGTGATTTCTAAATATAGCCATATGAGACATACCCACAAAGAAGTCATCGTCCAGAGTGTATACATCCTAGAATTTCATACATGTAGTAGGAAACACAGCTATACCGAGGATACTCGGAGATGGATGCACCAGTGTGTTTATACGGAGCATCACATAAAAGTCAGTAGGCATGCTGAACATGAAGCTCATGTCAGAATTCCAAGTACACTTAAAGCAAACACTCTCGAATTCATACTCTTGTCCTTGAGCAGTATATCATCGAACCATGATGCTTCATTGCCGTAGCCAACGGCTTCCATTTTATCTCCTGTAAAACATTATACCAATATATATATAAGATTTGTGTGCATACAAAAAATTTAAACTTGGTATGTAATTAAAAATATGAGATCTGAATATACCTCCTGGTCCATCAAAATTTATGCGCAAATAGCGCTCAACACCGTGATGGCGGACATCCCTTTACAAAACACCTTAGCACATAATTCCTATGTCGATAATAATTGTCTTGTTCTCACTTCATGAAAATTAACCCATCTACAATCCTGTCCGTATCGGTTAGTTATCAATTTAAATGTTCAAATTTACATGAATAAGTCTATGATCACAGAAAATGATAGTCTCATAAATCAGTTAACATAAAAATGTAAGGTATGTACCTGTAGATGGAATCTCCTGATTCGGGTCAGCGAACACCATCTTCCTCGTGAGCAACATAGAGACGGAGCCCATCTCGGCTTACTAGGAAAGAAAAATTCATGATGAAAACATTTAAATGGTAAAGCGAGATAAATTGTCACACGAAATAACTAACTTTACAACAATTCTTAGCTGAGATAAAGTGATCACGACACTAATAGGTCATAGCCAGATCTTGATTTGTAAGATGACTAGTAGTTACTATTTGTGCATCGGTTTGTTTATTCTGCAGGAGATATCGTGGTCTGTTGAAACATGTTTAGATCAAAGCTATGCACCCGGTACTGACACAGCAGAAGATGACCATGTAAACAAAGAAAAGAAATTGTAATATCAGTTATGTACAATGTTTAAGGCTTCCTCCACGTAAAAGTATAAAGACCATCATGAGAACTTTTTTATTCAATCTTGTAAATGACTACTGATAATACGGGACACAAGAACCCACCTAGTTACGGACTAACGCATTCTGTCATATAGCATGTCAAGCCAAAACTCAACATCTTCATATGTCCTCTACGCACTGTGAAAGATGTCCTCTTTGATGACTTTCTAAGTTTTCTCAATTTTCTTCTTTGATGACCTTTGGGGTAGAAGTGGTCACTTCATCATCACTACTCTTAGGAACCTGCAATTACAAAAATGGTTGACAAGAATTGACCAGATCAGAGGTTGTCAATTGGGAAATAAGGATAGAGGAACCATCGATAGGAAATTGGGAAGGTTGCATACCATGAATCCAGATCGAGAGTTGAGGGGAAATTTCTCTTACCTTCTTCTCCGACGAGGGGTTCTGCTCCCAATCCCACTGCTCTGAATCCCGTTTGGCCCTCTTCGCGCTGTTTACCGCCTTCTTCTTTTCTCAGGAGCACACTGACCGTTTCCCTTTCCCTCCCTTCGCTCGCATGGAGTCGATCTGAACATTTTTCCCTTTCCCTCCATTCGCTCCGATCTGGAAGTCCTTGCGGCTTTTCATGGTCTACGCCACCAACTTCCCGGTATTCTTGCTGGTGCCAATCAACTACACCGGCACGCCGTCCAACAACACTGACGTGATGAACGGGACCAGGGTGGTCATGCTGTCGTTCGACACCAATGTTGAGCTGGTAATGTGACTGATTAATGTGAATCCAAATCCATACCTAATAACAAAGACGTAAGAAAAAGGTACGTACAAGCTACGAAGTGTGTTTCATGACATGCAAAGAGAAGAAAGCACGACGTCGAGGTCACTTCTTGTCCCTATGTTGTATGTCTAAGAATGCACTTTGCTACAATGACGATTAAAGCAGGACAGTGGGAGTAAGTTGCAAAAAAAATTTCTATATGGAGATCCTAGGCAAATAAAACCCTAAGATGTCTCCTAGTGCCTTAACAAACAAAAAATTACCTGAAGTTAACAAAAAAAATCTGGTTGCCGCTCCTAGTTCATTAACACCGAAGGTTTCATGTACTCGTAGTGCCTTAACAAACAAAAAATCATACATCTAATCATTGAAGTTAGGATGCATCAATTACTTCTAGTGTTTGCCATGTTTTCAACCCGGTCACCGCTAGCTGTCGGAGTATGGTGTTGGTCTCCATCTTGTCCTGTATCCATTGACGTCCGAGTATGGTGCTTGTCTACATCCTGCGCCGTATACATTGCCGGCGATATTCAATGAGAGGGGTTAGTGAAGGTTGATGCAGGTTGGTGGTCAGATCCTATAATTGTGGAGTGATGGAGTCAAATCCTCTAGCCGTTTCCAAATGAACGACAGCCGAGACGAGCCTTGCGGTATGTGAATTGATGTATAGTAGTAGGCCTACCTTCGTCTGGGCTGCTGGGCCCCCTCCATCATGGGCCCTGGCCGTCGCATGGTCCAAAGGCTCTCCTAGGTAGGGTCACATATAGTACGTGAATTTACTATAGTTTTTGTTAACTTTTTTTTAACAAAATATCTCTAGGGTTCCTCCTCCCCACCACCGCTGGTGTCTCCTTTCGAGACAGAGCAGCCACACAATGCTGGGCGTGCTCGTCCACGGTTGCTCGCTCCCCGTCTTCCTCCGCTTGTTCGCCAACCTCGTTCGCCCTCGTTCCTACAAGCAGCCGCCGCTGCCGCCGCCGATGGAAGGAGACCGAGCCACCCCAATCGCCCTCCCTTCGATGATGGCAAGGTCATGTCCGTGGCGGCCTCAGCAGCCACCGCCGCTGGTGCGGCCCTCGCCCTCCCGGGGCGGCGGCGATGGCGCGGCGCCCCTCCCGGCGGCGGGCGAATCAACTGCACCCCATGCGACCTCGGATGGCTGACATAGTTTCTTTTTGTCCATTTCCTCTCGTGTAGGATCTCTCCAAAAAGTCCACACAGGATATAGCTGAACGCAACATTGTCATATGTCCTCTTCGCTGTGAAAGATTTCCTCGACTTATTTCTTAGCTTTCTCAATTGCATCTTTGATCTTCTTATGGACAGGAGTGATTGCTTCTTCATCATCACTACTATTAATTACCTGCAAGAAAAAAATTGTTGACAAGAATTGACCAGATCAGAGGTCATGAATTAGGAAAGAAAGATAGTGGAAATTTGAATCTTTGCATACCGTGAATCGGATCAAGAGTTGGGCGTGATTGCTCTTACCTTCTCTTACCTGCAGAGACTGGCGACATTCTGTGAGCAACAAAATGCCAGAAAAAGGGAAAAGACGGCACCGTCGAGTTCGTTGGGACGAGGCGAAGTCTAGCGGTGTGCTTCTGCTGCGGCGGTGGCGGCAATTTGGCGAAAAACTTCGAGTGGTAGAACGGCGGCTACTCAACTAGGATTCGGTTGTTGCTGCTCGAGTCACGATGGGGAAAAAAGAGCGCTGCAACACTCGCGGCTCGGCTTATGAAGGCAGGCGTGCTCGCAAATTCAAGGCAAGGCGGCAAGGAAGGAAAGCGGCGCGGCCATCGCGAAAAGCCGGTGTCCATGATTCGAGCGGGGCAAGCGATGCGGCGACGCGTGCATATCACGTGAGCTCGAGCTGTGGTTTGGTGCGGTTGGCCAAGCTAGGCTTGATTGCCACGGCCCAAGAGCGAGAGGAAGATGGCCAATCTAAGGGGAATTGGCTACTTTAGGCTAGAGGCAAGGAGCAGGCCACCGGGCGAAAAGAAGAAAAAGAATAGGTAGGAAAAAGAAAATCCTTTTTCTTTTTATTTGAATCAATTTCAACAAAGCTTTTCATGAGCATTTAAATTCTTTTCCAATTCAAACCAAAATCCAGTCATCACAATAAAAATAATGCTCCAGCATGCATGCACCAAGATGTCTCTAGACCTTATATTGAGTTTTAATTTCATAAAAAATTATAATTACGAAATTCAATGCATCACAAAAATTGCATAAATCAATCAATTTAACTATTTTAATTTCATGCAAAATTTTGGGTGTGACAATTCGTCCCGAGATTCAGATGGTGCTTACTCAAAAGCTGTGGATAAGAGTTTCTCAACTCATCTTCTCTTTCCCATGTAGCCTCTGCCTCTGAATAACGATTCCACTGAACTTTGCACATTTTGATAGTCCGACTTCTGGTGACTCTATCTGCGGTCTCCAATATCTTTACTAGGAATGCTTCATATGTGAGATCCTCTTTGGCACTAAGCTCTTCCAAAGGTAGATGTTCCTCAGGTACCCTCAAACATTTCTTAAGTTGCGACACATGGAAGACATCATGCACACCTGACAAACTCTCAGGCAATTCCAACTGATAAGCCACTTCTCCACGTCTCTTTAAAATCTTGAATGGACCCACATACCTTGGTGCCAACATACCTTTCATATTAAACCTCTTAACATTCCTCATAGGTGATACCTTTAAGTAAACATAATCACCTATGTTGAAATGCAAATCCTTCCTTCGAGTGTCAGCATAACTCTTCTGATGAGATTGTGGTATCCTCAAGTTATCTCTAATCTTCCTTACATGCTCTTTTGCATTTCTAAGCACATCTGGTCCAAACACCTGACTCTCTCCTGTCTAATTCCAGAACAAAGGAGTTCTACACTTACGCCCATACAAAGCCTCAAATGGTGCCATCTTGAGACCGTTGATAACTATTGTTGTATGAGAATTCTGCATAAGGTAAACTCTTGTCCCAACTAGTACCATACTGTAATGCACAAGCCCTCAATATATCCTCTAAAATCTAATTAGTTCTCTCAGTCTGACCATTAGTCTGTGGATGATAAGCTGTTTTAAAATTCAACTTTGTTCCCAAAGAGTCATGTACCTAGTGCCAGAAATTAGAAGTGAACTATGTAGCTCTATCAGACACAATCTTCTTTGGAACCCCATGCAAGCAAACGATCCTTTCCATGTACAACTTAGCTAATCTAGCTCCATCATAAGTGGTCTTGACAGGTAAGAAATGAGTAACCTTAGTCAATCGATCCACTATGACCCAAATTGAATCATATCCCCTCTGTGTACGAGGCAATCCCACAATGAAGTCCATACCAACTTCTTCCCACTTCCACTCAGGTATCTTCATTGGTTGCAACAGTCCTGCAAGTCTCTGATGCTCAGCTTTCTCACATTGACATGTATCACATAAGGCCACATATTCTGCTACATCTTTTTTCAAACCGTACCACCAATATCTCTCTTTAAGGTGAAGATACATCTTAGTACTACTAGGATGTATAGAATAGGCAGACTCATGTGCTTCTCTCAAAATTGCATCCCGAATGGACTTAACTTCAGGCACACAGATTCTTTTCCCAAACCATAGAATTCCACTCTCATCAATATGGAAACCAAGAGCTTACCAAGCACTACATTCTTGGCTATCTCCTTCAACTTCTCATCCTCTAACTGAGCCTTATGTATGTTTTCTTCTAAGGTAGGTGTCACTTCAATTTCCATAGCATTGCAAAATATGCTCGAATTGAGTTGTGCAAACTCTTCACACAATTCCTTAGCCATAGGTGTTGCCTGAAGCTTATTAACATGCGTCTTTCTACTAAGTGCATTGGCCACTTTGTTTGCTTTATGGATGATAGTGCACATCTAGATCATAATCTTTGATCAACTCCAACCAACGGCGTTGCCTCAAATTCAGATCTGACTGGGTGAAGATGTACTTTAGACTTTTATGATCAGTAAAGATGTCACACTTAGGGCCTATCAAATAATGCCTCCAGATCTTCAAAGCATGAACAACCTTGCCCTCTTGCATAAGAACACATCCCAATCCATAACGAGATGCATCATAATAGATAGAGAACTTCTTACTCAAATCTGGCAATACCCATAACGATAAAATCTATTTTTCTCCAACAAAAAATAATTTATTTGTCTCTGTTTTTATCTATAATGGCAGAGGTGGGTAATTTTCTAGATTTTAAAATAGATCCAATGTTCAGGACAGGCTGCACACTTTGTTTTGATGGCCAGATGTTTCTGATTAACGTGAGAATTTCTAGCATTTATCTTTTTTCTTAGCGCATCTCGTGAGGATTAACGTGGAGGCTTCATTGGAGCCTCCAATTAGTAATAGTAAGCTGTAGTCAATCTCTTCTTTACCTCTTCAAAGTTAGTTTGACACCTATCGGACCACACAAACTTTGCATTCTTCTCTAACAGAGCTGTCATAGGTTTAGGTTGTTTAGAGAATCCTTTTATGAACCTCCTATAATAACCAGCCAATCCAAGAAAGCTACGGATCTCACTTACATTTCTAGGTGGCTTCCAATTCAACACATCCTTCACTTTACCTGGATCCACTGTTTTTTTTTTGGAAATGGGAATTTTTATTAATTTTAAGAAATTACATCAAGGTGATACAATGTCTTGAAACATTCCCGGCCTCTGCCCTTGGGCACACAGCCTTTGATAGTTTTAAATAACCAGACACACTAATGATGGTCAATCCTATGACTAGACCGCCACCCATGCACGGGAAAAAAAGTCCTTGGCCATTTTGCTCCAAGAATCGAGAGGCCGCTACAAGCACCTCCTGGGAAGAAGGCCGTTGCAGGATAGCCCACGTGCGGAGCTAGTGCGTGATCGAGTAGAGAACCTGCAAAAAAGAAGAATGTTTGTTTTAAAAAACCCAAAGCATTTCTGCAGAGCGGATGGACCAACACAAGGCCGATCGCCAACAAGAACAAGTGATTTAAATTCTTTTGGTATTCCATTCAGCCATCCCCCAAAAAGGTTGTTTATACTAGTTGGCTTACTTAGACCCCAAGCCGCGTGGACCGTGGCCCATACCATCCTCGTAAAACGACAATCAAGGAACAAATGTTGTATCGACTCCTTTTCTTGACAGAAACAACATTTTAGAGATCCTTGCCAGTTTCGTTTAGCCAGATTATCTTTAGTGAGGACAACGTCTCGCCTAAGATACCAAAGGAATATTTTAATTTTAAGGGGTATTTTAATTTCCATAACCGCTTGTTGACATTAGGTATGTTTTGGTTGATAGCCCCTGATAGTGTGATTTAACCGAGAAGACACCTTTGTGGTCAAGGTCCCACTTGAACTCATCAGTCTCCTGACTAAGATTGACTTGTGTAAGGCGATTGACCAGATTATTCCACATTGATAATTTATTGCCAACTAGATCTCTACACCAAGATAGATTGGGCATTGGTGAAGCAAGCACCTCAGCCACCGTATCCTGTTTTTTTCTAACGATGTTATATAGTTGCGGGTATTGTTGTCGTAGAGGCCTATTGCCTAGCCACGTGTCTTCCCAAAATCTTATCTGTGATCCATTTTTTATGAAAGTTCGAATTTGAGGAAATCCCTTTTAACTTTCATCAGGCTTGCCCAAAAATGAGAATTCTCGCTTTTCCAATGGACTTGCACTAGAGGTTTAGTCCCTAGATACTTGTTGCGTAGGATCTGTTTCCATGTTCCATCTGTTGTCAACAGGCGATACAACCATTTCTTTGAGCAAGGCGATATTTTGAGTTCTAGATTTTGTATCCCTAAACCCCCCCGTTCTTTGGGTTGGCTCAGGATATCCCATTTTGCAAGACGGTATTTCCTTTTTTGTTCGTCGCTCTGCCAGAAGAAGCGTGATCGAAAGTAATCCAACTTTTTCCGAATACCTTTTGGTATCTCAAAGGACATCATGTACAATGGTAAGCTGCTGAGAACAGAATTGATCAGAGTTAACCGACCCCCGGTGGAGAGTTTTTTACCTTTCCAGCTACTAAGGCATTTTTCAAACCGTTCTTGTATCTTCAGCCAATCCGAGTTTGATAGCCTCCGATAATGTATCGGAATACCTAAGTATCGGATTGGGAAGTTACCGGTGTTGCAACCAAACAGCTCCACGCATCTTTGATTCTCGAAATCCTTTGCCTCTCCAAAACAGAAGATCTCACTTTTATGGAAATTAATTTTGAGCCACGATAGCAGCTCAAACGCACATAGAATTAGCTTCATATTGTGCGCATGCTCCAGGTTGTGTTCCAAAAAGAGGATCGTGTCATCCGCATATTGTAGGATTGAAAGGCCATCCTTGACTAGGTGCGGCACAACCCCACTTAGCTGATTCTCGACTTTTTGCTCTTTATAAATAGTGCGAGCATGTCAGCAACTAAATTAAAAAGAATGGGTGACAATGGGTCTCCTTGTCGAAGTCCCTTTTTTGTTTGGAAATAAGGTCCGACCTCATCGTTTATGTTAATCGCTACACTCCCGCCCGATATGAAGGACTGTATCCACCCGATCAACTTTGGTGAAAAGCCCTTCATCCTAAGCGTTTGCTTTAGGAAGTCCCAGCGTACTTTGTCATATACCTGGATCCACTGATATCCCACCATTAGAGACAATATGACCCAAGAAAGAAACTTGCCTCAACTAGAACTCACATTTACTTCTCTTAGCATACAACTGGTGCTCTCTAAGCTTCTGCAAAACCAATCTGAGATGTTCAGCATGCTCTTCTTCTGTCTTGGAGAATACCAATATATCATCAATGAAAACTACCACAAACGTGCCTAGATACTCCATGAACACCTTATTCATCATATACATGAATTAGGCAGGTGCATTTGTCAAACCAAAGGACATGACTATGTACTCATATAGACCATACCTGGTTGTGAAGGCTGTCTTAGGTATATCTGAATTCCGTATCTTCAACTGATGATAACTAGAACGAAGATCAATCTTGGAGAACACATAGGCACCTCTCAGCTGATCAAATAAATCATCAATCCTAGGCAAACGGTATTTATTCTTAATAGTATCTTCATTCAAAGAACGGTAGTCCACACACATCCTCTGAGTACCATCCTTCTTGTCAACAAAGATTACCGGTGCTCCCCATGGAGACGAACTAGGAAAAATGAACCCTTTATCCTGCAACTCCTTTAACTATTTCTTAAGCTCTACTAATTCATTAGCCCCCATTCTATATGGACGCTTAGCAATAGGTGTAGTACCAGGTAATAATTCAATAATAAACTCAATGTCATGGTCAGGTGGCATATCTGGCAAGTCCTCAGGGAAGACATTTGGAAACTCATCGACGACACGGTCTTGTTGGTTGGCATCATCACTGAGCTAATATAATTCACTGTTGTTGTGGTTGGTGGTTGTAGAGCTACTTCAACACTGATATGATCCCCACTAGGTGCATTCAACGCTATGACTCTTTCTTTGCATTTAATAATAGTTCTGTGTGCTTTCATCCAATCCCAGAATCATATCAATACCCATGGTTCTCAGCACAATAGGACTAACCGATAAGTCTACCCCTTAAAGAAAGATTAATAGAGGGGCAAGTAAAGGAAGCTTGCATAGCTCCATCAGGTGAGTTTACTATCATGTTGTTCTTCATAGCAACTAAAGGTATACTATGTTCTCTAACAAATGATTGAGAAATGAAAGTATGCGAAGCTCTCGAATAAAAAGAGCGTAAGGAGAGATAGAGTTGATCTGAGCGTACCCATCATAATTTCAGATGTCTCTCTTGCACGGTCTACGAAGCCACATTGTTCAGCTTCCCATAGTTCTGAGGTCTTTATTGCCATTGTTCTCCTTGACAGGCATCTGGCGATTCTTGTTCTTGGGACAATTATTGGCATAATGCCCCTCAGCACCACAACTATAGCATCTGAAAGGAGCATTGGGTGCATTGCTCTTCACTTGAATAGCATTGTGGTTAAATGGACGTGGTGCCTGAGGACCACCCTGCTGAAAATTCTGTGAGCGCTGTTGGAACTGAGGGCGTTGTTGAAACTGGTTGTTCCGTGGGTTCTGAGGACGTTGCTGAAACTGATTACAGTTCCCCTGGTTGGTTGGTCCTTGGTACCTCTACTGATACCCTTGCTATGGAATAAAACGAGGACGAGAGTTGCTTCTAGATGCTTCTCCCTTCATCTTCCTCTTCCCTTCCATCTCCTTGCGCTTACTGTCAATGACAATAGCATGGTTCACTAGTTCTTGGAAGTTAGCATAAGAACTAGACATGAGTTGAAGCTGGAGAGTATCATACAAGCCATTAAGAAAGAGATGTTGCTTATCTGCCTCATCCTTCACATCATTAGGAGCATAGCATGACAATTGAGCAAACTTGTCACGATACTCCGTGACACTCATAGGCCCCTGCTTGAGTGACTTTCTTGAGTTCAATCAGACCTTCTGGGATAAGATGTGCCTTAAAGTCCTTGCAAAACTCTTGCTATGTGACGGCAGGAGCATTGTCAGGAAGTCCATAGAGGTATGAATCCCACCAATCTTGAGCAGCTCCTTGCAACTGCCCTGAAGCATAGAGCACTTTCTGTTGGTCATCACATTGCACAATAGTAAGCTGTCTATCAATGGTGCGCAACCAGTCATCGGCCTATAATGGATCTTCAGCATGAGAAAAGTAGGGTGGATGTCCCTTCAAGAAATCTCCATGATTTTCCCTATTCTGACCCCCTCCATTGTTATTGTTGTTGTTGTTGTTCTGTTGGTTTTGCATAAAGGCCATCATGGTTGTCATGAGCTTTCCCGATATAGCCATCAAGTCTTTGGCTGTCATTGCAGGAGGTGGGGGTGGGGGTGGTGCACCAGCAGCTCTTCTTGCTCTAGGCATCTGTTTTCCAAAACACAAGACATGAGCCTTAGAGATATCCAACAATAGATCAATAACTCAAGAAACATGTTAATCTGAAAAATTCTGGGCGAGGTGTGCAACAGCAGTTCGGTATTTTGATCATAACTGGAGTTACAGAAATGCAAATTATGTGTGTCATACACCATTTGAAAGGATATAAAATTTTCTAGAACTTTTATTCTTTTCACTTCATCAGATCCTATCATATACCAGGTCGAAAACAGAGAGAAAAGAATGTTGTACATAATTCCTGATAGCGCGGCAACTTCCAATTGTAACAGTCATAACTCATAGCTCAAAATAGATTTAAAAGTGATTCTTGCGGAATTGGGAAGGTATATGAGTCTAGTTTCTCCCAGAAAAAAAATTCATCCACATATCATGACCAGATTAGTAGATAAAGACGAAACATGACAGGGTGCTTTAGAAAACAGCAATGACAGAAATATGATAACCCAAACCCACTATGATATCATTAACTTAAACTTTAAAGATTGTTAACCATGGAACTTGTGGACATGCCTACAAGGTCCAGCACTCAATAAAAACTCCAAATCACACAATTGATCATAATAACAAAACAGCTAGCACAAAAGTTTCACAGCACACTTAAAGTTTAACTTGACCCGACACAACCGAAGCTAGCGCTTTATTACATTGGAGGGAACATATCCTATTACAAGAACTGTGGAGGAAGGTCGTCGTAGATCTTTGGGAGTCCCAACTGCCCCCTAAGCCTATCCACTTCAGCCTCAAGCCCCTTGATGGTTTGTTCTTGTCTGACATTCATGACTCCCAGGCGTGTGTTCCTTGGCATCAAGTCCTGGGTAAACATCACTGTCAACCTGGTGGTGAAGTTTTCTCCCACAGGCTCCATGATTGCCCACTCACCATTATGAGCATAAGGGAGATAGCGATCATTGTCATGGAGCATAGCTGAGCGGCGATGACCACGGAGGTCCATCGAAGCTTCATAAGCCACATCATCTATGCCATGTTGCATAGTTGCACGGACGCCAGGGTGTGTATAGCGAGACTCTAGTCTCCAGGCTCTAGTAAGCATGTTCCTCACAAAGATCACCATAGTCACCTTCTAGTGAGTGGGCTCTAGAGGGTGCTGATAGCTGTAGCAAACATACTCCACTGTTGCTTGTCCCCAATCCACAAAGTGGTTATTGAGTACTCCTAACAGGCAGTTGTGCATCCTGGTATCGACTTCAGAAATGTGATTCTCTATCGTAGTCCAACCCATAGCAGGGGGTTGTCCTCCACCTCCAGGGGCGGCTACAGGAGCATCACCTTCAACATCTCCGGTGAGGTCAACGACTTCCATGGGCTCATCTTCTGGAACCACTTCTTCTTCATCTTCAGGGATAGGATCTTCGTCTTCCTCCTCACCATTATCATCATCATGAGAATCTTCACTATCTTCTGATCCTGAGCTATTAGAATCACCACCATCATCATCATCATCAAGATCACTAGTTGCTTCATGATGTTCCTGTGGCATTAGCATCAATATATCCCAAATTCCCATAACTTCATGATTAAACAAGTATAAATTAACATGAGAAACAATAGACAAGTATTATAAAGTGATCATCTAACTCATAATGATTCCAAGGGCGTTCGTAACCGCGAACACGGCTGATATACCAGTTTTACACTCTGCGCGACGACATACTACTAAAGGTGTCGGACACCAACCCATGGTATACAAACATTGTCAACTTTATGGTTTCATGTTATGTATCACCTGGAGAGGATCAACGAAAGCTCCAAGTGGAGAGCAAATGACACCTTTGGGATGACCCGTACTTGTACAGAGTATGCAGAGACGGCTTGCTAAGAAGATGCATACCAAGGGAAGAAGGGATGCAGATCATTGAAAAATGTCATGCATCACGTTATGCTGGCCACCTAGGAGTATTCCGTACCCAAGCAAAAATTTGGCAGTGCGGATTCTATTGGCCAACCATGTACGCCGACACAAAGTAATTCATCAGAAGATGCCCAAGCTACCAAAGGACAGGAAACATCACAGCTCGCGATGCAATGCCCCTGCATTACAACCTTCAAATAGAAATATTTGATGTGTGGGGCATTAACTTCATGGGACCATTCCCTAAGTCCCATGATTGCAAGTACATCTTGGTGGTAGTGGATTACGTGTCGAAGTGGGTAGAAGCATTGGCATGCAGAGCTGCTGACGCCAAACATGCTCCCAAGATGTTTCATGAAGTGATCTTCCCCCGTTATGGAACACCTCGCATGGTGATAAGTGATGAAGGATCCCACTTTTTGGACAAGTCATTGGGGCATTCCTGAAAAGAACTTGGCGCCAAGCACAACATAGCTACCCCCTATCATCCACAAACCAATGGGCAAGCCAAAACTTTGAACAAGCAAATCAAGAGCATACTCCAAAAGGCGGTCTACGAGATGGGGAAAATTTGGAAGAACAAGCTACCCGATGCTCTCTCGGGCATATCGGACTGCATACAAAGCCCCCATCGGCATGTCACCGTATCGGTTGGTTTATGCAACACCTGCCATTTACCAGTTGAGCTGCATTGAGCACACTGGGTCATCAAGAAGTGGAACATGGATGTCAAACTCGCCGGAAAGAACCGATAGAGACAAATCTCGAACTTGAAGAATGGCGAGAGAAGGCGTACTACAGTGCAAAAGCTCTACAAAGAACGCATGAAAAGATGGCATGACCAGCACATCAAGCTAAAAAGAATTCACCACGGGCGATAAGGCACTCCTATTCAATTCCCGGGTGAAATTATTAAACGAAGGAAAGCTGAGGAGGAACAAGTGGAAAGGACTGTACACCGTCATCAACACTTCACCACATGGCACGATCACAATTCAAGATTCAAAAAGTCATGAATACCAAAAGTTCATAACTCATCAAGATCTACAATTCATATATAGGTCATTTTTGCATACGAGAAAGTGTTACAAACGTGTAGTTCAAAAATCACTAGTCTCCCAAGTAGTTCTGAAAACTGCGTGGTGAGATATATGATTTTTAGGACTACTGTTTTTTCTAACACTTTCTTTAATGGAAAAATGACCTATACACCAAGTGTACATCTTGATGAGTTCTATCAACTTTGTATTCAAAGTTTTTTGAAACTAGGTCGTTTAGTGCTCCGTTTGACCAAGGTTTGACTAGGTCAAACTTTTGACTTTTTAGAACTCTAGTTTTTTGAAGCCCTAGACGGCCTCGATTCGAAAAGTCATGAATACCACTTTTGTTAAGCTCTCCAAGATCTACATTTGGTATTAGGGTCAACTTTTCAGTTTTCAAATTTTTGACGCCTCAAAATTTGAAATTTGAATTTTAACACATTCGGACGACATTTGAAGCCCCAGACGGCCTAGATTCGAAAATGTTCGAATGTAAGTGAATGACGATTTTGATTGATCGGCAATTTTGGTGTACTGATAAAATAGGTATTTATGTCAGGACAAAAGAAACCGCCTAATCCCAAATCGGTGCCTTGGCCGTGACGATGTCCCTTTGGGAAGGTGTACGATGTCTTCTCTGTACAGGCAAATCCTTGCCTCCTAAGCTACCTAATGGATAATACTAATCCTAATACTAACTAACTACAATTATCCATTGATCAATAATTAATTAACTCTAATTAATCTTAACACTCCCCCTTGATCAATGGATCTTGTGTAGGCACCGTTTTAATCTTGTAGAATCTTTGATAGTATATCGTCAATCATATCTTGAAAGCTTTGAAAAACCCTGTGGGAAAAAAAACCAAAGTATATCGATATATCTGGTAAAAAACTCCTTAAAACCCAAGTGGGAAAAGTAAGGAGAAACCCCATGATATATATAATTCCCAATGTCTATAGACCCTTTACGTAATCCTAAAGACTTAGTCTAAAGACATTTTGATCAAAGATTAATATGTCATAGATTATCCTTGAAAAACCTCTGTGAGGAAAAATAGATAATATGACAATTACCATGTGTTAACATTACCTCATTAAAAACTTTATGTGAGAAAGCTCCTTAAGAGTAAAACTCATATAAAGAAAAGAGTGTAATGTGATGCTTATGTAGGTTTATATCTTAATGAGATTCTCCCCCGATTCTTGCAAATCTCTAAGTCTTCTCATACTAATTCCTCTAATGCATTTAGAAAGTGATGAGTATGGTAGAGATTTTGTGAATAAATCCGCTAGATTATCACAAGACATACTTTGCAAGATTTCTATCTCTCCATTCTGTTGGAGTTCATGGGGGTAGAATAGCTTAGGAATAATATGCTTAGTCATATTACTCTTAATATAACCTGACTCCATCGACTAACACATGCCGAATTATCCTCAAAGATAATTGTCGGTGCATCAACCATCCCAATGCCACAAGATTGTATTATGTGGTTTATCATTCTCTTGGAGCCATACGCATTCGCATGATGCCTCATATAATGCTATTATTTGAGAATGATTGGTTGATGTAGATACTAAGGTCCGCTTTGAAGACTTCCAAGATATTGCTTTGTGCTACCTTGCAAGAATACAAAGCCCTGTGTGCGATCTGTCATTGTGGGGATCGATAAATAACCAGCATTGTATATCCTATAAGATTAGGATTTTGACTTCTACTATAGAATAATCCAAGATCTCTAGTGCCATTGAAGTATCTCAAAATTGATTTAACTCCTACCCAATGACGTTTGGTAGGTGCAAGCACTATGTCTTGCTAATAAATTTACTGCAAATTCAATATCTGGCTGGGTATTGTTAGTAAGATACATAAGTGCTCCAATGGCACTCAGGTATGGGACTTGTGGTCCTAATACCTCTTCTTCTTTTCCGCGTGGTCTAAAGGGATCCTTCTCAATATCGAAGGATCTTACTACCATGGGAGTCTTTATAGGATATGCCTTGTCCATATTGAATTTCTTCAATATTTTATCAATATAGGCAGATTGGTATACAAATATACCATTGGGTAAATGCTCAAGTTGTAAACCTAAGCAGTACTTTGTTTTACCCAAGTCCTTCATTTCAAACTCCGTTTTTAAATGATGACGAGCTTCATCAATATCGGTTTCACCGACAATGATATTAAGATCATCGATATATACCGATATGATACAAAATCCTGTCGAGGACCTTTTAATGAAGACGCAAGGACAGTCATCATTATTTGTGTATCCCTTAAACTTAAGGAATTCACTTAACCGATTGTACCACATTCGGTCTGACTGCTTTAAGCCATATAATGACTTTTGCAACTTGATGCAATACATGTTACGATTTGCCTTATTATCTGGTATACGGATTCCGTCAGGAACCTTCATGTATATATCGGAATCCAGTAAGCCATATAAATATGCTGTCACTACGTCCATCAACTGCATAGATAGACGATTTTGTACTGCCAATGAGATTAAATATCGGAACGTTATTCCGCTCATGACCAGAGAGTATGTTTCGTTGAAATCAACGCCAGGTCTTTGCGTAAAACCTTGTGCCACTAGCCTCACTTTATACCTCACCACTTCGTTGGTTTCGTTTCTCTTACGAACAAATACCCATTTATACCCCATAGGTAGGATACCAGGAGGTGTTGGCCTAAGTGTCGAAAACACCTTTCGTTTATTTAGGGAGGCAATCTCTGCTTCAATTGCTTCTTTCCACTTATCCCAGTCCGAGCGCTTCTTGCACTCAGCCATAGACTTGGGATCCAAATCGAGTGTGAAAGACATTTGCAATTTCTTTAGAGAAATAACAATCGACTACTATGGACTTACGATCATAAGATTCTCATGTCTCAACAAAATTGATAGCGATTTCTTCAATCCTTAAAGATTCATCATTGTTTCCCTAATGATGGATCCAAGATGTTCTGATGTACTAGCTCCGGTGTTTATGCGCATAAGCGAGCTAGAGTGTGGATTATAACTATCCCACAGGACATACAATGTCCTCCGGGTGTCTATTAACCAAATTTTGTATGTGATTTTATTGTCTTCTTCTCGCTTATTAGCAGACTTATCTTGCTTCTTAGAAGTGCTTCCCCCCTCTTATTATTAATCGGGGGTTGAGTGGTTTTCTTTGGTACTTCCACTCTTTCGGGCACATTCCTTGCAGGATGATAAGACTTCATGACACCATTATAATCTGTAAAAGCGTTTGGCAGATTATTTGCAATATTTTGCAATCAATGATTCTCTGAACCTGTTGTTTCAGTCTCAATAGTACGTGGATCTTGAAATGAAATGCCTTCAGCATTCCATTCTATTTCCTAGCATTTATTTCGGTACGATTCTCCCCTAATGCAGGGAAATTATCCTCGTTAAATATGCAATCGTGAACAGGCAAAGAAAAAGATCCCCTGTCAAGGGTTCTAAGTACTTTATGATTGACGGAGAGGAATATCCAATATAGATCCCCACTTTCCTGTGTGGACCCATTGATGTTCGCTTAGGTGGTGAGATGGGTACGTGGCCGCACCCAAATTTACGCAAATAGGAAATACTAGGAGGATTCCCACGTACTAAATGCAAGGGGAAGTATCATGATATGCAGTTGGTCGTAGTTGGATTAAGTCTGCAGCGTGCAAAACTGCATGACCCCAACACGACGTAGGCAATTGACAATTCATGAGTAAAGGTCTAGCTATAAGCTTAATTCGTTTAATCAATGATTCAACCAGTCCATTTTGAGTATGGACATAAGGAACAGAATGTTTAACATGAATTCCCAATGCCATACAATAATCATTAAATGCACGGGATGAGAATTCAGCAAAGCATTGTCCATACGGATAGATTGTATCCGGTGTTCGAGGATATTGTGCCTTCAATTTTATGATTTGACCCATAATTTGAGCGAAGGCTTGGTTACGTGTCGATAACAATGACACATGAGACCATCTAGTAGATGCGTCTATCAAAACCAGAAAATATCTGAACGGCCCCGATGAAGGCTGAATCAGACCACAAATGTCTCCTTGAATTCATTCAAGAAATTTAAGTGGTTCAGTTCGATTTTTAAGATAAGATGGTCTTAAAATCAATTTCCCAAGAGCACAAGCGATGCAACAACAAAATTCTTTATTATGGGGAAATTTAGCTTTTTTGTCATGTCATGACCTACTGAATTGTTAATAATTTTCCTCATCATCCCTATTCGTGGATGCCCAAGTCGATCATGCCAATTTCGGAATGTATCGACATCTTGGAAAAAATTATTTTATAAGTAACATGTGGAACAAGTTTTATATATGTATAGTACAATCCAGTTTGGAGTGAAAAAAAAATTTCGCAGATTTGTTTGCCATAACCTGTAAGTTTGGTTAATAGGAGATACTCCTTATTATTATCTACATGTGTTTCTGCATGTAGACTGTTTCTACGGATGTCTCTAAAACTTAGAATAGTAGAATTAGGATCTGATAATGCATCCTCTATCGTTATTTGTGTACCCATAGGCAATGTAATAGTAGCTCGGCCAGAACCAACTATCACAGTGTCCTTACCATTAATGGTCATAATATTTCCTTCTTTTTTTCATAAAAGTTTTGAATATTTAATTTCTCTAAGTATAGAGTTTGTGGTACAGGAGTCCACAAGGCATAATTCTTCCTTTGATGGATTGCTTGTTACCGACATCTATATGTCATATACGTAAGAAAATGAATATGCAACAGTAATGTTTCGAAAGAACGAGTGTATATAAATATTATATATATATATATAAAAATAATGTACAAAGTATAAATTAATTATTTATATACAAGCAACAGGTATAAGACTGCTATAAAATAGCTACTATTATTACAACACAAAATGTCAAATCTAGACCAGACTACTCTAGGTCTTCAAATGTCTCCAGATCCAAATTCTATGAGCATATTATCCGTAGATGGGAGATCCTCAGTGGTGGTGTTCTCTTTATTAATCGGGGCTAGCCGAGAACAACCCACTTATTTAGTCTCAAGCAAGATTGAAATGAGTTTCATATTTCTTCTCTTCTGCTGGTTTGGTCTCTTTTAATGACTTTTGATATAATGCAACTAAGTGCTTAGGAGTTTTGCAATCCTTAGCTAAATGCGAATAATCCCCGCAACGATGACACCTTCTGTCATTCCTTGGTTTCGCATTGTCTTTCTTCTTGTTATCGAAGTCTTTCTTCTTATTGTTGAAGTAAGGTTTGTTGTCTTTTTCTTGAACTTGCGCTTATTAAACTTGTTCCTTGGATCGCGTCGTTGGAACTTCTGTTTATTCCTATTATCCTTCTGTACATTATGAACCTCGGGTAGAGGTGCCGATCCAACAGGATGTTTATGATGGTTCTTCATAAGCCCTATATTGTTGTTGAGATAATGTATGGATAAGCTTGGAATAAACTGTATATCCATGAGCCCTATATTGTTGTTGAGTAACTCGATCAGAAGGATGCATAGTAGAGATGGTCTTCTCTATCTTATCAGCATCAGTAGGCTCTTTCTCACAAAATTTTAAACGAGAGCAAATTCTATGAACAACATGGTTATAATCAGCCACGGTTTTGAAATCTTGTAAACGTAGATGATTCCATTCGTGGTTGGCCTCAGGCCAAATAAGTTCTTTTGCTGATCATAGCATTCTTTGAGAGCTACCCATAATTCCCGGTATTCTCAAGCATAACGTATTAAATACTTATGAATATAAAAGCGTAATAATGCCAAAGCAGAAAATTTTTGTTGATCAGTTACAACAACCCCTTTTTGAGGTTCTTGTATAGTTGAGGAAAGTTTCCTAGCCGCAAGTGCAATCTTTATATCAGAGGCCCAAGTAGGGTAGACATACTCCAATACGTGTGATTATGATTTAATCAATTATGTGTATAGGTTTTGTAATACAACTCAGGTGTGTTGTAATAATGGATACAATTTAAAATAGTTGCGAGTTATAAAGCTACAGCATTATAACAGGAAATATTTTAAAGTAAAAACAACTCGTATGTTGTCTGTGAGATTTAACTTGTGGTTTGCAAGACATAAACAATGTCATATACTATTATTAAATTATATTTGTGACAAACATATCGCTGGAAGGGGTTTGGGTACAGCGATATATTTTAAACAGAAACTATAAGTCACAAATATAAAATTTTTATGTTGCGCAAAGATTAAAGTTGCAACACAAAATAAATAATAGATTGAAACAAGAAGAGAGTAAATAAAGTAAAACTTGAGCAAGAATTACAAACCACAAATATATTATTCACGTTTACAGCATAGTATACAGGTACAAATATACATCTTTATAGAGTCACAGACTCACAACTTGCAGAAATTTAAATTGTACCAGATATTCAAACTATGCATAAAATAAAAACTGAAATATAAAATAGAATAAGTATAAAACAAAACAGAGTGCGGAAGGCATCCATCTGTTCAGCCAACCGGCCCAGCCCCGCAAAGCGCTCGGCGTTTCGCCGCGCCGCCGCCGTCTCCTGGCTGCCGCCGCCGCCGCTTTTGCCGTTGCGCTGCGCTGCCCGCCATCTGTCGTTCGGTCACCGGATCTGCATTGCACCGCGCGCCCTTGCTTCTCGCTTCCCCCGCATCAAGGTCGTCCATGGCCCCGGGAGTCCACCATGGAGGTCGGTTGGGCGGGGGCACGCCCCGTCGTCCCCGGAAGAGGAACGTCGGCACGCCCCCACCAGCCCTGCGTCGTCGCTTCCGGTGAAGAGGAGCATCCTCCCCTCAACCGAAGAGGAAGGACGCCGAGCCGATGGGGCGTGGAGCGATGTGGCGGCGACGCCGGCGTAGGGAGCGCATGGAAGGCGTCGGGCCGATGAAGCGCTGGGAAGTGCGGTGTTGATGTCATAGGCAAAGCCTGGTGGCCATCCTCTTGCTCCGGCGGTGCTTCCGTTCCAGTGAGCGGCGACCGCCGAGGGGATGGACGACGACGACATCAACGATGCGGGCGGCTTCGACAGCGTGAAGGCGTTCGGCGACGGCACCGGCGGTTCGGCATCATGGGCTGCGGCTGCGGGGCCGGAGAAACTCCCCAAAGCGCCGCGAAGATGGTGGCGCCATGCTCGGGGCAGACTCGAGCGAACTCGTAGCGGCGTGGCGACGAACGCCGGGCTCCGGCGACCGTCACGAACACCGTTGAAGCGCGCGCAGCGGAGCGCGACCAACGTCGATGTCATGGAGGGCCTTGTGGACGGCACTCCGGGTGACGGTGTGGAGGGCCGGCGATGCTGCAGTTGGTGAACGTGGACTCCACCGCGTTCATGATGGTGTCCACCATCGCGCGTTCATCGAAGGTGAAGAAGGAATCGAAGCCATGGCGAAACTTACCCCGGTGAGTGGCTCCGGCGATCTTCCGGTGATCTTCCCTCTCTCGGCCTCGAATCTCTCAGCGGTTGTCGGCGAAAGTGCGTGATAACGTGTTAAGAATGTAAGTGAATGACGATTCGATTGATTGGCAATTTTGGTGTACGATAAAACGGTATTTATGTCGGGACAAAAGAAGCCTAATAATCCCGAATCGGTGCCTTGGCCATGACGATGTCCCTTCCGGGGAAGGTGTACGATGTCTTCTGTACAGGCAAATCCTTGCCTCCTAAGCTACCTAATGGATAATACTAATCCTAATACTAACAAAACTATAATTAACTATAATTATTAACTCTAATTAATCTTAACAAAAACTCATGAATATGAAAAGTTCATAACTCATCAAGATCTACAATTCATATATAGGTCATTTTTGCATACGAGAAAGTGTTATTTAACGTGTAGTTCAAAAATCACTAGTCTCCCCCGTAGTTCGAAACTGTGGTGAGATATATGATTTTAGGACTACTTGTTTTCTAACACTTTTTTAATGGAAAAATGACCTCTACACCAAGTGTACATCTTGATGAGTTCTATCAACTTTGTATTCAAAGTTTTTTGAAACTAGGTCATTTAGTGCTCCGTTTGACCAAGGTTTGACTAGGTCAAACTTTTGACTTTTAAAACTCTAGTTTTTTGAAGCCCTAGACGGTCTCGATTCGAAAACTCATGAATACCACTTTTGTTAAGCTCTCCAAGATCTACATTTGGTATTAGGGTCAACTTTTCAGTTTTCAAATTTTTGACGCCTCGAAATTTGAAATTTGAATTTTTTACATATTCGGACGACATTTTGAAGCCCAGCACGGCCTAGATTCGAAAAACTCATGAATATGAAAAGTTCATAACTCATCAAGATCTACAATTCATACACAAGTCATTTTTGTATACAAGAAAGTGTTATGAACGTGTAGTTCAAAAAGCTCAAAAATTGTTTAAATTGAGATAAAATTCGCAATAATAAGTATAATCTAACAAAAAATCCAGAAAATTGTTTACATCAGAATAATTGCAGTTAAATAGAGATAAAATTCAGAATTATTTCATGTCACTACATTATTACATATCATTTTGGTGCTGGTGCATTGGTGGTCTTCTTCTCGCCATCGGGCGGGTCCATGGCATCATTTTAGTCTTGTCGGGATTGATTCGTCCTCAACGGCCTTTATCTTTTTTCGGAAAATCTGTAAAGAGGTGGAACTCATCAAAGTTGTTGTATGTTTCGGGACTCTAGACCCCATCAACTCCCACGATCCATTTGCTTTCCGCCACAACAATATGTCTATTTATGTTCTCTCATGGTCATATAGTAGGCTACTTGTGCGACATCGGATGCAAGTACCCACTGATCATCTTTGTACCAGACACTTTGAAGGTTCACGGTGGTTAGCCTAAAATCGTCCACTAGAACTGTCCCAGGCTTGACCCACTAGCAACGGAAAATGGTTACCTATATGTTACCGCCATAGTCAAGTTCCCATATTTCTTCGACTTGTGCAAAGCATGTCATCTTCTCCCCTGTCACGTTGTTGATGCCCTCATATCGAACACCGCTGTTGTGTGATGCACTGTTCTTGTCCTTCTCTTTTTGTGTGGAACCTGTACCCGTTGACATCATACCCTTGCCACGTGGTGATCTACATGGGACGGGCCCGACACAAGCTTCTTCTTCGTCTCTCGCATCATCTCACGGGGAATGTTCTACTTTTGGAGCCTTTGGAGGAAAATGTTCTTGTGTTCCTTCTCCGCCCAATCCTTCGAACAGTTCTTGCGCTTCCTACTTGCACGGCGGAGCTCTTTGAGGTGCTTTTTAACGTATGTGTCCATGATCACCAATTGATGTGTAGGTATGTCGGTGCGTGCTTTTCGGCCCGCGCACCCCATCCCCGAGGTTCTTCCTTCATGTTGATGTCTTTGGAAGCCCAATAGCCCTCCCATCTTTTATGTACTTCATACACCAGTTCACGGCCTCCGGCTTGTGTATGCCTCGATCATAGAGCCCTCCGGGTAAGCGGTTATGATTGAATCGATTGAGGGTAGACATTAGTCACTTAGTGGTCACATCGCTTTGTAGGTACACCGGTCCTAGCTGTTCTATCGATCAACCATGTGCATCATCGGGTGTGGCATAATGTCAAAGAACGACGGTGGGAAACACATCTCTATCGGTACATTGTTTCCGCAATGAACTCTTTCAAATAAGCAAGCAGTCGCTTTGACAATTACCTTCTAGGTGATTTGGTTAAAGAAGTATGACAACCTTGTGACCACCATCTTCATGTATTTAGGACGAATAACTTTGATCACAATTGGAAGAAACACCGTCAGCATGATGTGAGCATCGTGGTGACGAATCAAGTGAGGAGCTCGGGAACCGCGGTGGTGGAG
The DNA here is from genome assembly GCA_015847255.1 of Hyparrhenia diplandra. Classification (NCBI taxonomy): domain Eukaryota; kingdom Viridiplantae; phylum Streptophyta; class Magnoliopsida; order Poales; family Poaceae; genus Hyparrhenia; species Hyparrhenia diplandra. The sequence continues at coordinate 276,365 of JADLZK010008719.1, forward strand.
AACGCCTCGCGCCGCTGCCCGCAACCGTACGTGGAAGGCCGGCAAGAGGCGTGGACAAGGCCAAGCATCTCCACCCGGAGCGAGCCATTTGGGACGTCGGTGAGGCTTTTGCCGCGGGCCGGGCAAATCGTTGAACATTTGGCATGCGTCAAGACTCCGTCGCCGCCCATAGCGGCGAGCCACCTCTGCGGCGCCAATAGCATCAATGCGGGCGCGGCTGGCTGGCTGCGAGTGCCACCATGGCGACACCGAGCTCACGGACCATCGTCGGAGGAGCTATGGTAGCCATCAAGCGGAACATTGTAGTGCGTGAACTCGACGGGCTCGATGCGGAAGGAATCGAAGGTCTTGATGACGCGGACAAGATGAGGTCGACGAAGCCATGGCGGGCGCGGAGGAGCACAACGTGGTCCGCGAAACCGAGGAGAGCAAGGGTGGCAGAGCCACGGTGTACGCGGCGGAGCACGCCGTAGATGGCGAGTCTGAGGCGGACGCGGAGGGACTCTCCGTGGTCGACGCAGTTGAGGCGAGCACGGTGGACCTCTGCAAAGGGCTCTGCGAGCACGCCTCCGACGTCGGCGAGGCGGCGAGTGGACTTGACGGTGTATTGGCCGTGCGTGGGCTCGATGTCGTGGATGGAGACCTCGATCCAGGAGCCGTGGTGGCCATCCATGCCGGCACGGAGGAGCTCGCCCCGCATAGAGACCTCGAACCCGGAGTCGTGGAGGCCGTCCACGTCGGCGAGGAGGAGCTCGCCACGGTTGGCATAGTCGAGGTGGGCGTGGAAAAGAAATCTGCAGACGGCGAAGTCGAGGCGGACGCGGCGGAGAGGTCACCCACCAGGAGCATCCTAGGGCAATTGGACGGTCGTCGTCGGCACGCGCGTGGGAAAGCGGATGCCGTATGCGACGTCGTCGTTGGAGGCGATGGGGAGCAGCGTGTGGAGGTCGTCGGGCGCAACGTGGTCGGAGGAGGTGAGGCCGCCGTCGATGCGGAGGGAGGAGGTATGCGCCGGAGGACTGGTGTATCGCTTGCGCCGTCGACAACCCACAGGGACTGATGCTTGCAAAGATCGACCCGCATAGCGGGGATCCGCCGAGGAGAACCAATTCCTGGATGTGGGTCGGCACCCGGGCGAGGGAGTTGCGGGTGAGGATGAAACCCTAGTCCGCCCGAACACCCACACGCGCCGCCATGCCGGATACGACTCACGGCATCGACCGCATAGCGGGGATCTGCTCACGGGAAGGTATCCCCGGCCGGGCCGCCGGATCCGTTGTGGGTGGAGACGGAGATGAGCAAGCACCGGGATGTGGAGGGAGAAAGTTGAGTGGGTGAGGATGAAGAGAATGAGTGAGCCCCAGGATGAAACCCTAGCGCGCCGCCATATATATGCCCGATAGCAAGTATGGTTTGGGCCTCGTCAGGCCTCGGGTTATTTTGCATGACATAACCCCGGTTCTCGATTTTTCGTGCGGGCAAACGCGCCCGCCACGTAAATAAAAACGCCCCGCCATGTAAAATTAGGGGTTTTTTACGACTGGATAAAACCGCCCGGATCAGGCCACAGGGGATGGGGCAAAAGGGGATTTCGTTACTAGTGAGATTGATGGCAAGAGGCTCATAGGGATGTGGAGGGAGAGAAAGAATGAGTGGGTGAGGCTAGGGGTGAAGAGAGAATGAGTGAGGGTGAGGATGAAACCCTTACTTGCGTTGCTATAATATATATATCATGTATATATCTATGCATGTTTATGGTTTGGGCTTCTTCTACCTTCCTGCCTTGGGCCTGCTGGGTTATTTTGCATGACTTTAACTTTTATAAAGGACCGTCACGGTTAATTCCTGCTTTGTTAAGATTTTACGTATGATGGGCAAATCATCCAGCCCAGCCAAACGTCATGAAATTTTGCTTGTTTATAAAACTTCAACTTAGCTTCAAGAATATTTTTTGAGGCGTTGAAAATTTGGGGTAGTTTGTTTGCAACCTGGCGGATAAAATAAATACTTGCAAACCTAGTCATTTTTGGTTGTGTTAAATCAAATATTTTAGAATGAGCCCAGATCTATTTTGTTGCAATAAAAATCATTAGATTGCAAATATTAGTGTACTTGATTGTATGGTAGAAGTCTATTGGCTCATAGAGTCATACGGCCCTGCTGAAGGTGTGAATGAGTGTGCGTAAACAACGATACCATGCATGCATGCCATGGAGTGAATATGTGCCTTGAAGGTTTAGATTTTGTATCTTATATATTATTATACCGGTAAGTTTTAATTGCTACAGTGACAACTTTTGAAATTAGCGCCCCCATAATTTTTATTGACCCTCCATGTCGGCGTCGCCTCGGTCACGGTCACGAGCAACGCGTGGAGTTGTCAGCTAGCGACCAAGGCGAGGCAGGGCAACATCAACATCCCATCCCTGCGACGACTGTGGCCATCAACTACATCGCTGAGACGTTGGCCGGACGGCGGCCTCCGCTCATCGGCACGATCCGTGCGTGGCCTGGCCTTTATAAGTTGCCATCTGTAAGAGCTGTGGCGATGGACCTTCACTACAACGGAGACAGTTTCGTTATTGCAAGAAGCTGATTTCAGCTGAATAGCATACGTGCAAGTGCATTGCTAACTTGCATGAGCTTCGATCGCGTCCCGATGGAGGCCACTGGTACAGCAGGTGCTGGACATAGTGCCTTTGAGCCATCCCTGTGGGATGACTTTTTTGTATCCTACACTCCTCCTTGCTCACAGGCATGCACTCATCATCATGGCTTCATTTAATTAGCTACCATTTTGGTAAATACATATATTGATATATATGGTCTATTTGTGCGCACGCAGATGACAGAGGACTGGATGAGGGAGAGGGCAAATGAACTCAAGAGGCAAGTGCATCGTATGTTTGAAGCTGGGAGTATTGCTGGCCTGTTGATGCTTGTGGATGCTCTCCAACGCCTTGGCATAGATGACTACTTTCAACAAGAGATTGACACAACATTGAGCCGTGTACACACTGGAGATCTAGAGATGCGGAGCCCCAATGAACTGCACATAGTTGCCCTCCGCTTTCGTCTGCTTAGGCAACATGGGCATTTTGTACCTACAGGTTGGTAAACATAATAAGGGTGTACCGAAAATTTTTTCTCCTAATTCTGTCCTGTTGGTTTCGTTGCTTAGTTAGTGATACCTAACCTACAAACGGTAAAATGGTATCTTTGCATTGGCAGCTGCATATCATATTCATGCATATTCAATTGTATAATGAATTTGAGGGGTCTATTTGCTGTCATGTTGGCTGTTGTTGTTATAAATCTGTGCATATATACACGGAAAAAAGGTATATATATGCAACCATTTTACAACTATGAATATTGCAGATGTCTTTGACGAGTTCAAAGATGGTACGGGCAATTTCAATACAAGGCTAACCAGCGACCCAAGGGGCCTTCTGAGCCTGTACAACGCGGCTCACATGGCAGTTCCAGGTGAGGATGTCCTCGTTGATGCCATCGCATTCGCCAGGACCCATCTAGAGGCAATGAAGAGAAATCTCGTGTCTCCAATTGCACAACAAATTTGTCGTTCCCTTGACATCCCACTCCCTCGGTACATGCCTCACCTTGAGACCATGCACTTCATCAATGAATATGAGCATGAAGCTGGGCACAACGCCACGATACTGGAGCTCGCAAGGCTCGACTATTGCCTCACTAGGTGTGTCCACCTCAAGGAGCTCCGGACCATCTGCTTGTAAGTCTATATCTATTCATTCAAACATATTTTTTTTCTTGGGTAAATAATTTGAAATAAGAAAGTTGCCAACTATGAATTTAATTAACAAGCCCTTCAAGATGTGCAACTCTCATTTTTGTTGTCTCTCCATCCGAGATTGTTTCAAGATTTTGAATTTCAATATGTGATGACTTCAAACTAAATGACAAATATAAATTTCTGAAGTGCAATGTTTTATATCTTTTCAAGATCAACAACTTTGGTATTGATTGTTTCTATATCTGATGTCTCTGAAAAACTCAAAAATGATTTTAAAATGTGAGAACTCCAAACAAAATTTGAGGCATTTAATTAATAACTACAAATGAGATAGTTGTCAACTACACAAAAGTTGTAGATCTCTTTGAGTTACACGTCTTTGATGTAAAGTTTGTCTTTATTCAACTTTGTTAAAAATTTATGAATTTTATAGTGCTGCAACTATTTCTACTTTTGAGAGATGGTTGCAAATCCCAGCTGTCTCCAAAAAATGACTTTTAGAAGCGGGCCGCATTGGAAACTATTTTGGAGGAAAATTGTATGATTGAGTTGCCTCTATTAAAAAAGAGTCCTCCGTTGCTAAAAGTTATTTGTACAGTAGTGCTTCTTTTAATCCTGGGTCTGCAATTCACTAGTACACAGGTACAGTACAAGGATCACGATAAGCATCGTCATGGCAATGATAGCTCATATGCATTCACTAGTACATGTCCGCAATTGTTTGGTCTAAACCTATCTACACTATTAACAATGATAGCTCATATGCCAAATCTCTAGTCTCTTCCACATACTTTATGTTTGTTACGGATCTGTTAATTTGTTCACTAGAAGAACCTAATAGAAACGCCACTTCAGAATTTTTATTAAATAAAACACTATCAGCGAAGGTACTAAAAAACAATTAAATCCGTCGTTGTTGTTACCTTTGTGAATTAATGGTAGTGTCCATATTCTTCTATGCCTTCGGCTTGGAGGTTTTTCTCCGTTGATTATTTACTGCTTCATTCCACTTACTAGTTAGTTGAGGAGTATTGGACAGTTCATTCTTGCAAGCATAATAATATATACAAGCATGATGTTTGTCTCCATATACATCACCAAGTTCCATTATAAGGAAGTAAGGAGCATATTGATTTTCATATCAAATGACATATGTATCTCTTGCAAAGGTTTGATTTAACGTAAACAATGCAATAGGCAGCAGAGAGTGCTCTACACAGACCACCCTCTGCCGCACTAGCCACTCCTATTTTGTATGCCCAAATAACGTGCCAACAGCACCCAATGAATCATTCTAGCCACTGCCAATGACTTTCTCCCTAAGAATGTGAGCCATGCGCCACTATGTAGAAACTTAACCGAAATTTATGTAAGTATTGTATTATAGAAGTCCATAATAGTTATTTCTTTCCATATAACTTATTTAAAACCATAACTTGCTCAGAGTCCAAATTATTTTGTTTTTATCACTTAGCTTGGTTAGTGATGGTGGCTTATAAATTTCCCCTAAAGATGGTGGAAGGATTTCTACAAGGACGTTAACCTAACCTATGTTCGGGACCGTGGAGCGGAAACATACTTTTGGAGCATCGGAGTAGTGTCCCGTGGTGAGAGAAACTCTCGTGCAAGAATGGTATTTTTCAAGATTATTGCGTTGACAACCCTAATGGATGACACCTATGATTCATATGCCACCTTTGAGGACTGCGAAAACCTAAATGAAGCCATACAAAGGTATGTAGTACTCCAGCTTACACTGCATAGGCAGCTTACAAAGCCTTACAAAAACCTAATGACCATCCGTATTTGCCTTTTTTCCAACACCATATCCCGTAACCATGAACAGTGGGTCTAATGTAAATGTACTTGTACATTATTGTAGATGGGACGAGAGTGCGGCTTCTATCCTGCCGGAATATCTGCGGATGTTCTACATCAAAATGCTAGGTTGTTTTAATGAATTCGAGGATATTTTAGAACCAAGAGAAAAGTACCGTGTGCGTTACCTCCAAAAAGAGGTAAGTACCCAAGACTCGGTCAGAGCAGACACAGTTGTTGGATTGGATACATTTCTAAGTATAGGAATTTAGTATAAAATGGATATTTAGTTTTATTCCACCTCATTCTGAACCAGAAATGGGGACAGCACGGTTGAGCATATTACTCATTTTTTGTTATTTTCCTAGCAACACTATCCAAAACAGGCCTTCCAAATTCATTCTAGCAGAAAATACCATGTCCATCCCACATGTTATCCTCTTCCTTCCTGTTCCTCAAGGCCATTCAAAAACTTGGCCATCTCCCTGTAGTCTCGCCATGGCCTCTTGGGAAGAGATGGTGGGGACTAGAGGAAACCGGTGGGCCGTTTCCTTCAGACTCAGTGACTCACCATGGCCTCAAGTGGGGTGCTCCTTGCGTGGCCTCCAGCTGGAGGAGGGTCCTCCAAATGGAGGCAACTATGGGGATTTGCGGCAGCAGGGAGGAGGAAGACCTACCGGCGGTGATGGAGAGAAGGTGCGACCAGCCGGCGGTGCTGGTGTTGGCTAGCGGATCGGTGCAGTGGCGACACACTATCGCCCACGGTAGCCTAGGGTGGTAGGGAAGTGGAAATGTATGGGGTGCAACAAAAATTGGGGACCTAGTTGGTAGTCAGTTGAACTGATTTTTTTCCTCCACTACCCAAAAATAGACTAGGGACCTGCTGCGTGGTGCCGGAGACACATGGGGAGCCATATATTATTTTTGTTCGTACACCAGTAAGGCCTTGTTTAGTTTTCAAGTTTTTTTTGAATCTCTCTCCATCACATCAATATCACATCAATTTTTGGACACATAAATAGAGCAGTAAATGTAGGTGAAAAAATTAACTAATTCCACAGTTTGGTTGTACATCACAAGACGAATCGTTCGAGTCCAGTTAATCCATGATTGGATAATATCTACCACAAACAAACGAAACGTGCTACAGTGTCCAAATTCTAACTTTTGCCCACCAACTAAACCAGGAGTAAATACCTTATATTTCCACACTAGGAGTAGCTAGATTGATTGATTGCACGTGCAAATTATTTATCGGAAGTAAACCACTTTTTCCTTGCAGTTTTTGCATCGATCCCCTCTCTAATCCCTCTGTCCAGTAATATATCTGCAGCTTTTGTGATGGCAGCTGTGTGGCAACTGGTTTTATCGAGATAAAACTCTATAAAAACTCTCTGCTGATGTATCACTATATTAAAGACAATTGAACCCCCAAAAAAAAAAAAAAAAAAAAAAAAAAAAAAAAAAAATAGAAAGACAATTGAAACCCTAATTGAGACTAGCCTAATTTTGTGTACTAATACTACGACGTCATTTTTATAACTTAGTGCATTAATTTATTACTGATGTGTGAAAAACTAGTGGTAATATAGGGCCAACGGTCGCATCGCGATCGATATTGTTCAGTGGTCACCAAAATCACTACCAGTACGTACTATATTTGTTTCACTGCTGCCTTTTTTTTTTATCAAACATACCTGTATTATATTAAGAGATAGGGAACACGTACAAAGACCCAATTAATATAGATATGTCAAGGATACATGGGAGAGCTTCCCACCGAACTTTGTAGAAAGGGCCTCAACAAAAAAAAAAAAATACAATCAGGACCCTGAACCCTTTCCCCTTCCAACAACGGTGTCGGATGAGCCCGCCACCGCCCGCGATCTGGCGAAGCTCCATCGCACGCAGGCTTTAGCGAGCCGCAATAGCCGCCCGACACGAAGGCCGAAGCGGTTCCGTCGCTGAAGGAGCATCGGTCGGGGACACGCCCCAAGCCGCGGATGTCGTTAGATTCACCGTGCAGAATAACTATATTTGTTCAACAGACCTCGAGGGTGATGCTATAATTACTCCTTATTCATGTCTAATTGGTAATATAGTGGTGGGAATAAAAGCTACATGATTTTGGTTTGAGCAGATGATGTTGCAATCAAATTATTACATTAAGGAGGCGAAATGGTGCAATGAGAAGTACATGCCGAACTTCAAGGAACAGATTGAGCTTTCCACCTTGTCGGCAGCAGCTCCATTACTGACCCTTGCAGCACGAATGGGCGAGGGCGGTGAGGTAACCAACAAGGAGGCATTCGAGTGGGCAAGTGGTATTCTGACATGGTCAATGCTTGTGGAGAGTTAGGTCGTCTCCTCAATGACATTGCTGCTTTCAAGGTGCTATGCATATTATCTCGATGAGTGCATGTACATTTCAATATTTACCATGCATTGGAGAAATGAGACCTTCAGTTCAGTGGATTTGAATTTCTGTGCATTGTATTAGTATATATCATCACATATAACATTTATCTATGCAGAAAGGGAGGAAGAACAAGAATGATATGCCTAGCTCCATGGAGTGCTACATGAAGGAGCATGGCACAACAGGAGAGGAGGCTGTGACAGCTCTCTCTGCAATGGTGGAGCATGCATGGAGGAGGACCAACAAGGCGTTAATGGAGATAGACACAGCGCTGATGCCAGCTGCTTTAGCCGCCATCAACCAAGCGAGGACATATCTGATACTATACAAAAAGGGAAACGATCGCTTCACCGATGCCGCAAAGCTTGCTGATTTAGTGATCTCCATCTTCCTCAAGCCTGTCCCGGTTGAAGGATGAATAATATTTTTTTGTGTGTCTTCTGATATTAAGAATGCTTTAGTTGGTGTGAGCGCTTGGTCATGTTGGTCATTGTAGCTTTGTTCACATGGGTGTGAGTCGTTCAGCAATTTGATAAGCCTGTTTGTATCGGTCCGTAGTTTGTTGCGAAGACTTTGATTTCGTGTGTGTGAGAGTATGCATGAGCCCACGCTTGTCTGCGTGCCGTGCGCAAGTAGCTATGATCCAGGTTCGAGCTTATGTCAGGGACTGGAGTAGTGGAGCCCATCATGCCCATGGCACCAGCTGCCACGGTCCGGGAAATGGTGAACCTGGGATGGCGCGTCGTGCGTTGGGTTATCTACAAAAGGACAATGCAATAAAACATCTTGGTGGATTCCAGTTCTTTGAATTGAATTTTGAATTTCAATATGTGATGTTGAATTTCAATATCTGAGACTTCAAACTAAATTTTTGGACCATAGATTAATTCAAATAATAAATTTCTTAACTTCAATGTGTCATATCTTTTCGAGATCAATAACTTTGGTATTGATTGTTTCACCATCTGATGTCTCTGAAAATCTAAAAAAATGAATTTAAAATTTGAGTACTTCAAACAAAATTTGATGCATTTAAATAACTCCAAATGAGATATTTGTCGTCTACAAAGTTTGTCTTTATCCAGCTTGGTTAAAAATGTTATGACTTTTATAATGCTGCAATTATTTCTACCTTTCTTGAGATGGTAGCAAATCCCAGCTGTCTCTAAAAATTGACTTTTACAAGCGGGATGCATTAGAAACTGTTTTGGAGGCACATTTTGATTGGGTTGCCTCTTTTGAAAAAGACTCCTACCATGCCTGCGGCCTCAGACAGGGCGACCGTCTGTCATATTAAGCATAATTTTGTAAATCCCAGCTGTCTCTAAAATGGGGGGTTGTCCACTACTACTAATTGTCCATCTTTGCCGGGCTCCAACCCCCTTCTTTAAAACTGAACCAGCGGGAGAACCATAGCGGTAGTGATGTGGGGTTTGAACACTACCGAGTCAAAACACCGGCGGTGATTTGAGACAACTTTGTCGGTGTCAATACGACCCGACGCGAATTACTTCAAATAACACTACGGTTTGCAACGCGAGCCGGTAGTGTTGAGGAACAAAACACTTTCGGTTGTGTATCGAAAGAAGCCAGTACCATAGTAACGAACACTTGCCGGCTCTATGTCAACCGACAGAGAGATGTTTACGATCACCCTGCTTGTCGGTTGTACATTTCAACCGAAAGTGTTTGTTATGCCAACACCGCCGGGTTGTTTCGAAACCTACAGTGTTGTAGACAGTGGCACTACCGTTTTTTGGACGTCCGGCACTACCGCCACGGCTTTTAGATTAACGTGGCGGTTTTTGTAAAATAACCGCCACCGTTAATAAGCGACTGGGGCCCGGGTGTCGGTCACAGTGAGAAAGCAAAAATGTGCTGCGTGCTGTGGTGATCCGTGTGCCTATCCACGTCATCGATCCGAGGCACTTGGCCAGTGACCAATTAGATTCATTGGCTCAGCCTTTCAGGAAAGCACATGGCCACCCTCTTTATTATACAGGAAAGCACATGGCATCTCTCTCTCTCTCTCGTTGGTTTCTCTTTGGTCCGTCCCTCTCCCACTCATACAGGCAAGCAAGCCGCCGCCGCTGCCCCTTGTGTCAGCGCGGGGCCAGACTATGGCGTCAGAGGTGCTCGACCACGGCGTCAGAGGTGCTCGATGACGGGGCCAGAGGTCCGTCCCCTTCTGTCAGCGCGGGGCCGCCGGCGTGGAGCGTGGGCGCGTAAGCCGTCGGCGTAGCAGCAAGGAGCGCGGGTGCACGGGCCGTCGGCGCAAAGGCAGGCGACGCGAGGCCGGGCAACGCAGTGGCGCTGGCGCGTGGGGCTCGGCAGCGGCGACACAGCGGATATGCGCGGCGGCGAGGTGGCACGCGCGACGCGGCGGCGGCCTGCAGCGGTGCGACGTGCTCCGGCGAGGGGGCGCACGCTCTGGCGAGGCTACAGCGTGCTCCGGCGACGGGATGACGTTCTCTAGCGGGTGGCCCGCGCGCACGCTCTGGAGGAGGAGGCGGTGGTGGTGGCAGCAGTCTCTGGATGGGGTCGTGGGCCATATCCATAGGTTTTGATTTTTTTAATTTTATTTACCATGGCAGTTTTTAAAGATAACCGCTATGGTTAATATGATTAACTGTGATGGTTATCTTTAAAAAACCGTCACCATGAATAGATTAATGGTGGCGGTCCTAAAAACCGCCATGCACGGTTAATCGGTCGGTAACCATGACCCTAGCTCGGTGGCGGTTGTAAAAACCACCACGGAAAATGAAAAAAGACCGCCACGGAAAATCAGATGAGTAGTAGTGCTGGTAACTCGAATCAAGTAACAAGAGTATAAGATCTCAGGGGAGAACGGGAGATCGTAGCAGCAGGAGAGGGAGGAATCGGGTACAGAGGGAAGGAGGAGATAGTTGGGGAAGATGAACAGTAAACGTAATTGGATTCTGATTCTTCGATGTCCCCTCTCCAGCCGGTTGGTTCACCTTTTGTAGCGGTAGCGGAAAGAGTCCTCTGCGTGCCTGTCTTGACCCCACATGTCAGCTATTCTAACACGGTTCTCCACTTGAAATCTGGTGACGAACATATATTTCACAGATGCGTGTTGATGATTAGAGTCTGTGTTCATCGAGGTGTGCTTTCGCGATTTACAGTGGTTCCCCTAATCAAAGTGGCCATTAGATTTTCCCACCAATAATTAACTCAAAATTAAGTTTTTGTCGTAGGTCTTGGGAAGTTTATTTTAGAATTGAGAAAGATGTGCATATGAAGGACCAATGCAAATTAATTGTATGTATAGGCACAACTGGGAACCGATCAAAAAATGAAATTAGTCACAAATCACAGTAGTTTTCATTGTCTCAAATTAAGTCCAATCTCACCGTGCACCAATTCATCATCATCGGGAAACCCTTAGCAACCAGTAGTCCAGGTGCGTCGAGCTGGTGGTGATTGGCGTCCAGTCCGTGCCGGTCAACTCGACAGACCCGGACTGCAAGACTTTTAGCTACTCGACACTCTGCAACAACTGCCCCGGAGTGGCGGCCACTTTAAAAGCAGGACTAGGAGCTTGTGTCGCCATCATCATCTTCTGCGTCATCGTCTATACTTCGTCGGCTGCTGCGCCTTCAGGAACAATGCAGGGACAACTCCTACTGTGGTGGGTGGAAGGGGCGGATACGCTTGATCCTCCATCGCATTGTTTTGAGCAGAGCTCGATCGGGTGCACGCTCATCGCTCAGTTCCCTGTTCGGCTCAATGTAGCTCTGTTCAGGTGATTTATATTGTTACTACTGACTCTTATTGTCTTTATAGTCACATTATTGTTATCCTATAATTATGATCAGATCAAGGGTCATAGGTTTTTATTTTTAGAAAGGACGGAAAAGCTTTTGCCGTGATTTCTATTCACTACGGAAACTCCACCTTCGCCCGGCCGGTACAGTGATTTCTTAGAGGCGAAAATTACGACTCGGCAAAGGCATTCTTCGCCCGGCGGTTACGCTTTCGATGGCGCTTACCCTCCACGAAAGGACCTTTGTCGAGAGCAGGTCTCTCTTTGCGAGGAGGTCTCTCGGCAAGAGGGAACCTAGGCAAAGCTCACCTTTGCTGGCGCGGTCTCTCGGCAAAGGAGGACCCTAGGCAAAGCTCAACTTTGTCGAGAGGGACCCTCGGCGGTGAAAACGAACTGGGAGAGATGCATCTACCCTAACACCGTCCATCCTGCTGCCATCGCCGACGGACGGGCCGTTCGACCCTCGAAAAAGCTAGAGTGGTACCTTTGCCGAGGGGACTCCGCCATTGGCCTCTTGGCAAATTTTTTTTTTTTTTTCTTTTTCCTCGTAGATACCCGAGCGGTCCCACATGTCGAACATTTCGACGAGAGACACACGCATGGGCCCTCGGCAAAGATGGTTAGACCTGTGGATTTGTGCACGGACTTGTGGTCATGTGGACTTATGGACATATGCAATATATGTGTTATGGATGTCAAAATGTGATCCATGTGTGATATATGTCCTGTGTTCGAATGGATGTAATATATGTGTTATTTGTGTTATATGTCTTTTGTTTGTCAAGATGGAAACCAAAAAAAAAAAAAAAATAGCAATTTATTGGCTCTTTGCCGAGCGTAGCACTGGCGACACTACTACTACAAAAGCTTACTATGGGAACGCCTCCTTTTTTTTTTATTAGGGGCGGTTCACGTTTTGAGCCGCCCCTACAAGTGAAACAAATCCTTCCATCGACTAACCGCCCCTACGGTGACCCTTTGTAGGGGCGGTTTTTGTTTCGGCCGCCTCACGGTGACAACGGTAGGGGCGGTTTTATTCGGCCGCTCCTACTAATAGCGGGGGCGGTTCAATATCCGGCCGCTATTGTGGTCCACGGTAGGGGCGGCTCTATTGAAGCGCCCCCTACGTGGAGTTGCGAATTTAAATACGAGGCACTAAAAAATAATTTTTATAAGCGACCTTGGATGAAAAAACTTCCTATATATGAAATGTAGATCTCGAAAAGTTATGAAACTTTGTAGTTGACCACTTTTAGTTTGAAATCATTTAGTCATGCAAAAGTCTGTGTTCAAATGTCTCAAATTTGAAATTCAAAATTTTTAAACGACCTTGGACGAAAAAAAACTTCCTATATATGAAATGTAGATCTCAAAAAGTTATGAAACTTTCATGTTGACCACTTTTAGTTTGAAATCATCTAGTCATACAAAAGTTGTGTTCAAATGTCTCAAATTTGAAATTCAAATTTAAAAACGAACTTCCGGACGGAAAAACTTTCTAAATATAAAATGTAGATCTTGAAAAGTTATGAAACTTTGTAGTTGACCACTTTTGGTTTAAATCCGTTTAGGCCCTCAAATAGTCAATTTACACTCGGGTTGTATAATATGCGGGGACGCGGAATGAAATATGGACACAACCGCATGTGTAGCCTAGTGGTGGGGGCTCTCCGCGCGTGAGCGGTTTGTCATGGGTTCGAATCACGGACCGCAACATTTCCAAAACATTTGCAAAAACTCTCACGAAAATCACGGTGGCAAGGGATGGTGGGTGGTTGGCCGGTTGGACTCTTCCCCAATTAAAAAAAATGTTTTGCTATTTTTTCGAATTTTGAAAATGCGATTTCTAAAAACCACAATAGGGGCGGTTGATAACACGAACCGCCCTCGTAGTGGTCACAGTAGAGGCGGTTGGGGTCACGGTAGGCGGTTCAACACGAACCGCCCCTCACGCCAATCACGGTAAGGCGGTTGGATAACCGCCCCTACAAGAAGACCTCTGTAGCAACGGAGAGTTAGGGGCGGTTTTCGTGGGTGGTTGGCTGGTGGGACTCTTCCCCAATTAAAACAATATTTTGCTATTTTTTTTTCAAATTTTGAAAATGCGATTTCTAAAAACCACAATAGGGGCGGGTTGATAACACGAACCGCCCCGTAGTGGTCGTAGGTAGGCGGTTGGGGTCACGGTAGGGGCGGTTGGATAACCGCCCTCCAAAGAAGACCTCTGTAGCAACGGAGAGTTAGTGGCGGTTCTGAAAACCGCCCCTTCGAGCATCCTCAACCGCCCCTACTGAACGCGATTGTTGTAGTGCGAAGAGGTATTTCGAGAGAGCAATTCAACTCCGCTCGGCAAAGTTGGAGAAAAGGGGAAGACAGAAACCCCATGTTTCCAGCTTCAGCGACGGGAATCGCTCAAAGCGCTTGGCAAAGCCTAGGATTTTTGCCGAGGGTGCCTCGTGGAGGCTATCGGCAACGTAATATGTAAAAAATTAAAAATTCGTCGAGGGCTCGGGGTTGGGCCGTCGGAAAGCGGTTTTTCGAAAAAAAATAAATTTCTTTGCCTAGAGCATAAAATAGGAACTCGGCAAGGTTTAATTCTTTGCCAAGAAGAGTGGGCGTCCCTCGGCAAAAGGAGAGTCTGAATTGTTGTTTCCTCTCCGCCGTTAACGGCTACTTTACATCATTGAGAGTGAATGTTGGTTGTCGGCGAAGTCTTCGCCCGAGCGGAGGTGTTCCGGTTCTCGGCCGAATGGCCCTCGCCTACGAGAAATTTCCTATAGGATCTTCGCCGATGGCACGATAGACTTCGGCTCGGCGAAGAGGTTGCCGAGCCGGAAGCGGTTTTTGTCGAGGGATGTCCCGCTCGGCAAGAGCGGCCTGTAGTGAATGAATAGGCGAAGAAAAAAGGCAAGGGCCCGACCAGTTTTTGAATGGAAGCGGGACCTAAAACCATGCAACTTAGGGAGTGTTCCACTCCACCTACCACTTGCTACTACAACTCGCACCACAACTAGGATCTACTTAAACAACTCAACTAACACGACACGGATGGGAGCAAGATATACGAAGAAGAAACCGCTCGGTTGGATTGGGTCATCAACACGAGGCTCCAACACCGCCGCCTCGGTTGGATTGGGGGGCGTCGGCACGAGCCACCACTTAGAATGCACCAAGAAAAAGAACAAAACAAAACACACACAACATTAGACCACCACCACGGAAGAGAGGAGCCGAAAGCAAGCCGTCAAAACTACGCCGTCATCACCAATGTTGAAGCCCTTGTCGGCGCTTGAGCCCGAGCGACTACACGAAACTCCTCCACCATGACACTATCACCCTCAAGTTGCACACCGCAATCATCGATCCTCTTGCTCCAGCATTGCGTCAGTTGTCCGTCACGGCACATTGTAAACCACTAGTCTCGCTACTCTTCGTGGGGCCTCGCCTCACCCACCGCCTCACTCCACTACCCGCCCCAGCGCATAGGCAACACCACTAGCCGACCACCATCCCTACCACAAGATGAGTGGGTATCTAGATGCGGCGCCTCAACGAGGAACGATGCCCGGTGGCGCGCCGTCGCACGTCCATAGAGGACTAGGTTTTCACCTAAGAGTCCCATCTTTGTAAGGACATGGATGCCCTCAATGGTGCCCCTAAGCGGGGAGAACGACAACCCAAGGCCGCCGCCACCATTGCCACCAACAAAGCGGTTGTGAAGGCTTTTCGCCCGTCTTAGCACCATGTCTTTTTCGGTCCGATAATGCTCAAGTCGACGTTTTAACCATTCAAGTCATCTTCTATTAATAAACAATATTTATATAATGATATTGGTGATGATCCATCGGCTTCAATGACTGGTACAAATCCACACTCAACATAACTAATGTCTTGGATAGATCTCTACACGAAAAGACATGCAAATCCGGACCCTTCGTGCATAACATCGGTTGTAGCAATTTCAACTGAATTATCCGCATGAACAATCTCTACGACATCTCCCACCCATTGGATGAGGAACGGGTGCAAGCTAGAAGGAATGCATTGATTGGTATGAATCCAATCATGACCGAGTATGAGATCATAGCTACCTTCCACATCAGCGACGAAGAAAGTTGTAGCCAAAGTTTTGCTCCCCACGGTTAGCTCAACATCGGCGATGCCCCTAGAAGGAATTGGTGCACCTCCTCCCACACCGGTGATGGTCATGTTGATCCCCTAATCAGCTCTTCCTCCTTGCACCCAATCTTCTTGAAGAGTGAATAGGGCATAAGATTGACGATTGTGCCACTATCCACCGGCATGTTGCGAACCTTTCTCCGTGGATGTGTCCCTTCACATGCTATGGCTTAAGATGTCTAAATTTGTTGACGGTAGTTATTGTCAACTTTTTACCATGAAATGATCTATCATTTGAGAACAAGAACAAATATAAGATAGGGTTTATACTAATAATTTCCACAAGTTTTGTATACACTCGGTCTTACTGTGTACACTCTAGAAAACCCTGGAAAATCGGAGAGAAAGAGGAGAAATAGAGACAAGTAAAGGACCAAATCAGGGCAATTAGTATAAATTCCAAGGGCCTAAATGAGAAGAGAAGACAGCTCGCAAAGGTCGGGACCCAAAGCTGGCGGCAGGTGGGGGTTTGGGCGGCACCAGGGTGGGGCCGCACGACACCCCTAGGAACACAACATGTCCTATTTCTGGAACCTTCCTACAACCAACCTATGGAGTAGATCTACACCATCTAATCAAGTCGGTTTGATCCAAGGGTTGAGATTCATCCTATGGGGCTCTACAAGCGGTCGGGGCTACCCCCGAAACCCTAATTCGGTATTGAAGATCGGTTGATCTGAGTTCGAGAGATCAAGTCTAGATCCATAAACCCTAATTCTTCATAATACTAGTTCTAGAGAGATTAGCTACATAGTAGTAGATTAGAAGGAGATCCAAGTCTAGGAATGCTTGAGCTTCAGATTCTATCAAGGTGTTCATAGGTACATTGTTATATATTTTGATATATTCATTACTCAAGTTCATCTATGATATTGTTCTTTATCTTTATTATATTATCATTTGCTTTGTCTATTGTTTACTTTAATATGTCTAGCATAGTTATTTATTTATTATGGATTGCATGCTTAGGATTGTATATCCCTCATCTTGTAACATGCAAGATAGGTGTTATAACTTATGTAAGTGTGGTGCTTATATATGTTATATCTGTAAATGCACACTATATGCCGAGTCGTGGGGTAGTTCGTAGGGGTTACAGCCCTGTTGAGTCTTCTATAATCCTCCCTCCGTATGTAGTGAACGGTAGGTCATGTGTCGCGAAGAAGGTGAAGATCTTATTATTGAATCCTTCCTAGTTGATGACCCTTGAGTATGATATGAAGTAATAGTAGTTGCGGTGATAACTAGATGTTTGCACTAATTAGAGTTTAGCAATAGCATGTGATGATAGTTACTCATTAGTAAGTTTTCCTTATATTACCCATGGGAGTCCTTAGACTAGAATATTACATTGAATCTTTATCATTTCATGATGGCTTGATCCCCTGTATTTATCATTTATCATACATATCAATGTCATATTTATTATTTTATGTGACATTAACCCTGTTGTTAAGTAGAAGCATTATCATTATTGGTTATAGACATTCCATACATAAGGACATTATTAGTGTTACACATTAAGTAGTAGATACATGTCTTCCTTGAGGATTCGACACTCTTACTCCTTTAAAATCTTGCAATGGTATTTATTATTCGTCGCTTGTAGAGCCTTGTTCTATAATTTTTATCTTATTCTATTTCCTACCTAGTCGCATCATTTTATGTCATATTATACTTTCTAGTTGCATAAGTGGATTGACAACCCTCTTTACTAGAAGTATATGTTATCCTTTGACTAGTTTATAGTGGCTTAGTAATTAATTGTTACAATACCAGCATTGTTTGGGGATCATTGCTTTTATAGTTAGAGTCAATAGCGCCTAGCTATATTAGTGATGTCGTTAAGTAGTGTCAACACAGGCCCGGCGGGCTTCTTGAACACTGGCGTCCTCCACTCCAAATGCCAACTCGCGAAATTGCTACCTCATCATCTCCTGATCACATAATAATCGGTGGAGAGAAAGATGGTGTTCATCTCGGCGCGTGGTGGCGAAGGGTCATAGTCCACCATCTCTTCCTCTGGTACTTCGATGCCAACCATAGCGGCAATGGTGTTGGCAAAATCCTCAGAAGCATCTATAGAGACATCAAAGACAAAGGGAACCGGTTCAACCGACTCAGAGTCAAAGATATATCGATTCTTGGGCATTAGCAACCCTAGTAGTTGGCTTGGCCAATTCATCAACCAAACTTAGCCGATTTAGTCGATCCATTTGCCGCCATGGCAAGTAAGTCAGGGGTCGGCTTGGCGCAGCCTCCGTTTTGCTCGAGCACAACCGTCTTGACCGATTTAGAAATCCGTTGAGATGACTTTTGAACTGTAGTGATCAACTCGGCCTCCTTCTGTTTGATCTCCTAGACAATCTCTAGCAAGATAGGCCATGTCCCTTGAGCAACCGCCCGAGCTTAAGCATCTTCTACCAGGCTCGATGAAGCTTCCTCTTCTGGGTCTTGTTGATCCTGACTGGACACCAGTTGGGTTGTCGGTACCAAGGATCCACGTGCTCATTTTTCTTGTCTTGAGCTCCAGCCGCCTCCTCCATGACTTGGTCCTTGTCACCCGATGGATCTTCCCCCAATCACAATCGGCTTGTTGACATCATTGATGGGTGTCGTCATTGAGCCGATAATGATGGAAGGTGGAGGAGTAGCAATTTGAGCTGGCTTCACGACCATCTCTACTTTCTTAGGGACATACACTCTTTGCATAGGCACCTTCTCGATTGTTCAAGCGTGAGAGTGTAGGACATGAGCTCCTCCTTCTTCTCTACACCGCTAGAGCTCGATTGGTAACCCAATCGGCTAAAGACGGTTGGCTTGAAGATAGGACCAGCACCTCTTGGAGTCATGGGAGCCGAAGGATAAGGTACAAAGACACCGTGGTTGAGTAAAGCTGCGCAACAGAAGACAAAAATGGAGGAGTCATAGCCAATTTCTTGTTCCTAGCTTCATCATGCTTGGGACGCGAAGACCCTCTCTTTTTTGTTGGGCCTTCTGCTTTTTGTATTTTGCCAATAGTCGATCAAAGGTGCATTGAGGCTTCACGACTTGCTTCTTCGACTTTGGCTCATTGGTAATGGTTTTTCCATACTCCCACTTCCGGCTTACGTGGAATGCATGATTTTAATTAGAACATGCACTCCCGGAAGTGAGGGATAGCTAGAATCCTCAAGGCCGGTAGACCCCGAGGCGACCGGTTCGGCTAACTTGACTATCGGCTAGGTATCACCATCTTGGTTGGCCAGGGACGGGTCGGCCTAGCTAGCTTTCCTTGAGCTCTGCGACCATCCCGACCATGCGACTTCGTAGTGCTTGTGTCGAGGTTGCAAAGATGGTAAGATTGGTCTTGCTTTCACTACTACAAAATTGATTTTACAAGACACTTCGAAAACATTTTACGTGGCGGGCTTTTAAAAAACCGCCACGGTTAATGGCCTCATTAACCGTGGCGGTCATTTTTTATTAACCGTGGCGGCTATAATAACCGCCATGGTAAATCTCATTAACCGCCACGGTTAATGAGGCCAAAAGTCCAGCCCGGACAAGCCCCGCGAGCCCATTATTGCACGGAGCATATAAAAACAGATGAAACCCTAATCCACTCACCACACGCCTCCCTTCTCTCACTCGGATCCAAACGCCGGCTCCCCTCCCCTCCCTCGGTCCCTCACTCCCACCGGCTCCCTCCCCTCCCTCAAGGCGGTCATGGCGGCGCTCGGATCCAGGCGAGGGCGCGGGGCACCTTCACCGGCGCGGCCGACCACCTCCACCACCGCGACCTCCACCGCGGTGAAAGGTTCCTTGTGGTTTTGGTAATTGAGTGTCAACATTAGGTGAACTAATATGCGTGATTGAGATAATACACGGGAGATTAGTTCACACGTGTTGGTGCAATGAAGGAGTTTTATTGCATATAAAACATGACATGGAGTCATGTGACCAAGGTGGTGAAGATCAAGACAAGGCTTGGCTTGATGGGCCGGTTGCAAGTGTGAAGGGCAAGTCGAGGCGGTGAGCGATGGACCGCGAGGCGGTGAAGCTTGGGCAAGACTTGGCGCCGACGGACCGACGCATAGCGGTGAAGAGCAAGTGAGGTCAAGATCGATGGACCAATAGTGTCACGTGATGATATGAAGTGGATCATATCATTTAGTGATCGTGTTGGTGCATGTGTTGCATCGACACTTAGAGATGGAGCGGAATGGAAATGTCCAAGGCAAAGGTATAACCTATAGGGCATTTCATTTCGCCGGTCATGAGGAGCTTAGAGAAGTTTATGACCCGGGTTTAGGATAGATGGCCGTACTATCAAGAGGGCAAACTTGTTTGCATATCGGTCATCTAGTGCCACTTGAGCGATCTAACTTTGCGATGTGTTAGGATCGAGTGGCGTGGTAAGAGCAAGAGAAAATCTTTTGAAAATGATTGTGAAAATGCTAACACACATGCACATGGTGATGTACACTTGGTGGTGTTGGCACATTTACAAAGGAGAAGTTGTTTCGGGTGTTTTCGGACACGCGGACTGCTCTTAGAGTGGAATACTGCTTTGATCCATTGTGAGTTGGATCAAGTAACCATGTGGGTTGTGTAGCCCTCTAAGTAAGCTTTCCATAGTGTCCAAGATCATCGAAAAACGGAGTTCGGATGAAGGAGATATCGCCGTTTTTACCGAGCAGTGGTCCGACCGGGACGCGGTGACCGGACGCACGATGGCGTGACCGGGCGCACCGACCGGAGGCTCCGGCCGATCGCGCCCGGCAGAGCTCTACAGCCTAAATTTTGCCGGACGCTGTCCGCCGGACGCGCTATGATCGGACTTCGCGCGACCGGACGCGGGGTGAGTCTGGTCGGCGCGTCGGTCAGCGCACTAAAAGTCGTGGTTTGGACCCCAACGGCTCTATTTGGCTTGGGGGCTATAAATAGAGGATGTGGTCGGCCATGGCAGGTGCTTAGCACCTTGGGGACTTTGTGTCCATGCTTGAGAGTGCTAGAGAGCCCTCCCACTCACTTGTGATTGACAGAGTTCATCCAAATCAAAGTGAGGAGTGATTCTAGTGCATTCGCGTTGAGAGATCGCATTCGTGGCACTAGGTGATCGTGTTGCAAGCGGTGTGCTTGTTTCTCTTGGAGGTTGCCACCTCCTAGGCGGCTTGGTGGCAAGAGACTTCGTGAAGCACGCAACGGAGATTGTGCGGTGCTCCGAAGGAGGATTTGTGAGAGGTCCGTGCTCACCTCGCGGGGGATCGCGAAGAGCGACACTACTAGAGCGTGTCGGTGAGTACCTCCCTTGTGCGTGTGGTGTCTTGCGGTGCCTTGTGAGGCTCACTTGAGCGTGGTGTCTTGCGCGGTTGCCTTGCGGGCGTGCCTTGAGGGGCAAGTGATCGGAGAATCACAATCGAAGAACCATCTAGGTGAAACACCAAAGGAACCACCCAAGGTGTTGGTCGACACAACGAGGAGTAGGGGAAGTTGGCAAGCTTCCCGATACCTCGTAAAAAATCACCGGTGTCAACTTGTCTACTCTTCGCGGTGGTTTGCATTCTCCAAATCACAAGCTTTGTATTTGCATTCATATATACCTTGTGTTTGTGCTTGTGGAGTAGCTCTTGCAATTACTAGCTTGTGTAGCTTGTTAGTTGCTTTTGCTTAGTTTGTGTAGCTAAGTAATTTGAGCCTTTGGGTTAGGGCGTGTGTCGCCTTGTCCTTAGTGCATCTAGTGAGCTTAGGATTGGCTTTGTGCTTTTGCTCATTAGAATTGTGTAGGAGCTCACCATTGTTTGAAGTACTAGTGCATAGGTTTGTGTGACCTTGCAATAGAAACGGTTAGGAGCTCAAGCTAGGCTTATCACCTCATTTGCTTTGTGTAGGATCTTTTGTGAGGTGATTTAGAGTCATAGCTAGAGGGGTTAAGTCTTGGCTAAACGAATAGTTTCAATTCCGCATCACATTTGTTTAGCCGGCGCATTTAGTTTTAGAAAAGACTATTCACACCCCCCTCTAGTCCCCATCTCGACCCTACAAGCGGTATCGAGAGCAAGTGGTCTCTCATTTAGTGGTCTTTACCGACCGAGAGAGGATGGAAACTAGAGGGTTTTATGATGATTGTTTGAGTGACACACATATCTTTGATGGCACACACTTTGCGGCGGAAAACACCATATGCTTGATCATTTTCGTGCCATGAGATCTAAAGCTTGGTGGGTTGTCACAAGTGGTCTTACCTTCATGATGGACCATAAGAATCTCACCGAAGCTCAAAGGCCTCTTTTTGAACTTGATGCAAATGCTTTATTGTATCTAATCAAATCTTTGAGCTTTGATGTGTTTGAGAAGGTGAACACTAGGGTGTCCGCACATATGTTGTGGGAGGACATCAAGCACACCTATGGCGATGCCTCAACATGGGATGATGGCAAATTTGAGGATGAGGCGCTAAAGGAGGTGGTGCATGAGGATGTTGAGCAAGGTTGCTCCTCCTCATGGTCAAGTGAAGATGATGAAAGACCTACCTCAAGTTCACTTGACAAGGATGATGATGATGGTTCATGCTTGGTTGATGATGTTACTACAAGTCCATCGACTACATCAACATATTGTCTCATGTCACAAGGTGACACAAAGGTATCTAATGACAATGTAGTTGATCATGTTGATTCTTATGATGAGCTTGTGAGTAGACTTGCTAGCATGACCATGTCTTTAGAAAATGAGAAAGCAAAAACTTTGAATTTGGAAAATGAAATCTCTTTTCTAAAGAAAACATGTGAACATCAAGAGCATCTACTTTATGTTACTACTTGTTCACATGATGTGCTAAAATTGGCTCATGAGGAACTTAGTGTTACTCATGATAACTTGGTACAAGACCATGCTTTTCTCACTAAAAAGTTTTCAAATGAGAAATTTAAAACTAGTGAGAGCTCATCACATGGGTCAATTGATCAATCACATATTTGTGCTAACCCTTATGATGTAGGCAAGAAGCATGTATCCACCTCTTGTGATGATTTACTTGCTATGCCATGTTCTTTATATTTAGATGCTTGCTCTTCTTCTATGCCTTGTGAGACTAACATTTTGAAGGAGAACAATGAGCTCAAAATGAAGTGAAGAATTTGAGCAATAAGTTAGAGAGGTGCTACAACTCTCAAGTCACCTTTGAGCATATGTTGAAGAACAAAAGAAGCTTCGGTGACAAAAGAGTGGCATTGGCTTCAACAAGAGCAAGATCAAAGGCAAAAGATGGGGCAAGAGAAGATATGAAAGAGAAATGAAGAAGCAAGAACAAGAGAAGCTATCTCATGTCATGTGCTACTGATGCCATGAAATGGGACATCTTGCAAAAGGCTTGCCCAAATGAAGAAAAGCTCAAGTTGAAGCAACAAGAAAAGCTTCAACCGAAACCCCAAGATCAAGTCAAGATCAACCATGAAGATAAAGTTGATGACTTGAAGATGAAGAAGAAAACAAGAAGGGGTGGAAGAGCTTATGCAAGGCATCCAACTCATATCCAAGATGCCAAGATGATGAGCAAGATTCAAGCTAAGAAAATAAAGTTTGCTCACATCAAGTGCTTTGAATGTGGAGACATGGAACACTTTGCCTCTGAGTGTCCTAGCAAGCTTGAGAAGGAAGCTCAATCAACTCATGAGAGGCAAGGCAAGAAGAAGCATCAAATGAGCAAGAAAGAATGGACTCAACAAAAGAGAAGATGCTACCTATGCCGGAAAGGGGACACATGGCTCATTCATGTCCCCTAGGTAACGATTCTAAGCCTATTTCAATTGATGATGATAATGAGCTTAGAAAGGATGACAATGGTACCTCTTTGGTTACTATTGCAAAACATCCGCTACTCATACTAAGGCTTTGCCTAAGTATGTTGCACCTAACTTGAGAGGACCCAAACAAGTTTGGGTACCATCAAAAAGTGGATGATTGTTTGTAGGTACCATGGCATTGGAGGTGTTGGGGGTAGGGGTGCCGGTGCACCACCCTTCCCCTTGTAAAAGGCCCAATACTCAATTAGTGTGAGGGCTCGCTTGTAAATCTGTAATCTAAGGGGTCGGATGGAAAATATACTCCCTCCACCCCTCTATAAATACAACCCCAAGGCTAAGGGGGGAAGGGACTCTCCCCCCACTTTCTCATTCCTGTTTTCCTTCCCTTTTCGTAGGGAAGCCCGCCCCCCTCTCCCGCAACTTTGGTTGCGAAGGTCAAGGGAGCGGTCCGAACCCCACAGTTGGCGCCGTCCGTGGGGATCGACACAAAAAGCCAACCTTGGCTCTCTTGCGGCTGGACCAAAAAGCCACCCTTCGCTCTCTTGTGGCTGGACAACCTCACCCTCACCAAGCTCCCTCGTGGATATTGGAATTCGCTCCGCTGCAGCAAGCCCACCTCGGCCTGCGAAGGTGCATTAGCTAGCATACTACCACGCGAGGCTCCGTTGCACTGCGGGAGGCACAACACCCACATGCGTAGGGCTCCTGCGAGGGCATGTACGTGCGTCCTTGTTAGCAAGGTGTGCTAACAGTCCTCCATTCGCTCGCCAACGACGTAGATCCACGATGCCAGGCTCGACAGTCCACCTCGTGCTTTAAGCCAGATCTCGCGAAGCCCGGAGCACCCTTCGACCGACATGGGTCCGACCGTCTGAGGCACATCGCCCATTCGGCTTCTGCAAGATCTGTCAACATGGCTACCTTCGCTGTGACCAGCACGCTGCTACACCTGCGGTGGTCAGGCACCTCCGCGGCTCCGCCACGGACCGTCCACAAGGCTTGGAGCAACCTTCGTCGCAGCCGGGCAGAGATACCTTCGTCGCCGTTCGGATGGAGCAACCCTCGTTGTCGTTGCTCGGCAAGGCGGCCTTCGTCAGGCCCTCGTCGTGGCCTGAGCAGCCATCGTCGCGCCCGACAGAGCTAAGTGTCCCGTTTAAAGAACTATTACCTTCGTTGTAGAAGCTGCTATACTTTTTAAATTATTCGGATATCTCTGCTTTGGGCACTTATGAGACCCTCGTCAGCGCTTGACCTTGGGAGTTAGGAGTCGCTTGCTTCTTAAAAGTTTCCAAACGCCGGTAGCATATGCTCCGATTTCGCACATTTTTAAATTCAGGTTACTCCCACCTGCAAATCAAAGCATCAGATTCACGCAGGTCCATTTACCCTGGCCGAGCCGTTGTGGGCAAGAAGGGCATCCAAACTACAGACATATACGCATACACGCTAAGTTAACTTGGGGCTCGCTTCTACGTACCATATATGTATACAAACTGAAACCACAGTCTCCGACCACTTTTTCGAGAAGCACAGATGCTTTGTTTGCCCGGGCACATACGCTGCATGGTCCTTCACACTGTGTACACTCACATGTTTCTTTTAGACTCCGGTCATTAGCTCATGCAGGTTTCTTCCGCCTGAGCAAGCCAACATGGGTACAGGTACATATGCTGCTCGAGGGTCCCTCCGCCCGAGCTACTAGCTCCATGCACCACGCCAGGAAGTTTCCACGGCAGCAATCGCGTGGCACAACCCGGCGGCTCGAGGCTCACCGCCGCTCCACCGAGGGCACAACCCATGTTTGGAACCCTGCGAGGGTACGCGTGCCCACATGGACATCCACAGCAACTCAGGGACAAAGCCTGTGAAGCTATGAGCAACCTCAGTGGCGCAGCACATTCGTCCGGCCGGGTGCAGCGCTTCGTGCAAGTGCTGCGTTTCCTCATCTGACCATACCGGAGCTCGCCGCACAGCGAGGATCCGCCAAGTGTTCTGTGTGCAGCCGCCCTCGCGTTGGCCGGGTGCCTCCGCTGTGCAGGCATCCGGATAAGCTAAGTACCCCGAGAATAATGCTAGATCATCAAATTCACCTTTCTACGTATAGTTCACAGGGCACCTCCGCCCAAAAAAAAAAAAAAAAAAAAAAAAAAAAAAAAAAAAACATAGTTTTTTTTTTCTTTTCTTCTTTCTTTCTTCCACCATTTTGATTGACCCCCGCCGTGCACGAGAGGATACCATTGTGGTTGACAGGGCACCTCTGCCGGGCGACCGCGGCGATATATCTCAAGTTCATCCCAGCACCTCCGGAGGGCTTCATGCTCATTTGTCTGACGACGTTCCAGCGGGGGTACCGGACCATGCATGTCTACTGGTTGAGACCAACAGACAGAGCTAAGTACAAACATCCCAGCACTTCCGGAGGGCTTCATGCCACATGATGTATCGTGGCATTACTTCCACATGGTATGGCCGCACATATTAAAGCATACGTATACGTATTCTAGTTGTTTGCACATTTTTTGCAGGGTGACCTTTCCCCGTAATAAAGGCTCGACGCGCCTCAGCACGCGGGGGTGCAGGTTTCAAACGTGCCTCAGCACGCAGGTCCATGCGTATGCGTTGCAAGGGCGCATCTTCACCTTCGTCGAGGTCAGCATACTGCTAGTCAGCTACCCCCTCGGTGGCCAGGCTCCTCAGCTAGAAGCAACCCTCGCTAATTCCGCAATACACTACAGGAAACCGCGTCTTTGCCGAGTGCGAAGAGGTTCGCCGAGTGGCAAAAAGCCGCAAGACTTCGACAACGAACACCTTTGCCGAGTGCCAATCTCAGCACTCGGCAAAACCGTCTTTGCCGAGTGCCTAGCCGCATCGGCGGCCGCAGCACTCGGAAAATAATACTTTTGCGAGTGCCCGGCCGTCGGCAAAATAATACACTCGGCGAAGGATAACGGGACCAAACGGACGCGCTCTCCGTCACCTTTGCGAGTGTCTCACGTTAGGCACTCGGCAACGCGACACGCTTTGCCGTGTGCCAAGCTTCCGTGCACTCGGCAAATACTCTCTTTGCCGAGTGCCACATAAAACACTCGACAAACCGTTAATTTTTTTTTTTATTTTTCGTCCCATATTTTTTTTTGTGTGCCATTAGTACCCTAATTACATGTCATATTCACAATTTGGGAGAATTTCACGCTGTTTTGCTATATTTCATGAATTATTTTTATTTTCTTGCATTTTCTTGACGACTCCAAATTTGAACTGCAGGTACATGAAATAATGGACTGTGTTCATTCAAAAATGTTATTCACCATGTTTGGCATATGTTTAGGCTAAATCCAGGGGACTCGCCTGAAATTTCAAACATTTATGTGCGGAACATGACGAGTCACGTGCGGGAAAGGTGTTTTTAAAATCTATTGTTGGGGAGGGCGACCCTCGCCAGCCCCGGCAACCCAGCGGCCCTCACCACGGGGGCCAAGAACTAATCTCCGTTAACATATTGCGAAGTCTTGCGAGGATCGGCAAGCGGAGGACCCTCCGCGAACCACGAGCAACGGCGTCACCCCTCCGTCGAGGGCGGCCCCCGGAGCGGGCATTGAAGCCGGGAGGCATGGCGGCCCCCACGCGGCGTGGGAGCGCCGGCGAGGGGGTCTTCCCAAGTGGCGCGAACCCAAGCAGGGGAAAGGCCGGCGGAGGGACCCCTCCGGGCCGCCTCCTCCGCATGCACCGCGGAACCGGCGGGCGGCATGAGGAAACCCTACCCCCCCGGGGGAGAAGTCATGCGTGTATTTCCCGTCTCGACCGCATGCGAATAGTTACTAGCTTGCCCTTGTAAGGGCCCGGTTATAGCGTGTGTTCTCCTACCTACCATGTACCAAATTGTAAATCAGCCCCTCGACCCTTTGAATTCCTATAAATACCGAATGCAGGCACAAGGAAAGGGATGGGTTGTTGGCGGTTTAAGTGCCGTTTGCTCGTTTTATTACACCGTCTCGCCTGCAGCGTCGTCTTATCCCTCCCTTCGGAGGGGCCGGGCGCCCTCCGGATCGCCTCGACCCTCGGCAGCTCCAGCGAAGGTCGGCCCGGACGGGGAGGCGCTCCGCTCCCCGTTTGTGTTCTCGACTCACCCTGTGGGAAGCCCTCGCCCCCTTCCGCCCCTCTCAGGGAGGCGAAGGCTAAGGGGCGGGGGTGATCCCACCGGTTGGCGCCGTCGTGGGCCTCCGTCGCCTCGACCCTCGGCAGCTCAGCGAAGGGGGCGGACCGGGCCCCGCTCCGCTCCCGTTTGTGTTCTCGACTCACCCTGGCCAAGAAGCCCCCTTCCCGCCCCCTCGGGGCGAAGGCTAAGAAGGCGGTGATCCCACGAGTTGGCGCCCGTCCGTGGGCCCCGACACAAAAAGTCCAAAGCCATGCCCGATCACCCGCCCGGGCCGAAGCCCGTCGCCGCGTGGAACAACTCCGCCGAGAAGGACGAGATCAAACCCATCAAGCGGTCGGCATGCGGCCACCACGCACCCAAGCGGCTCAGCGCCCGGGGGTGCGGGAGCCGGAGAGCCCGCCATCCGGACCCCCCGGTCATCCGATATCGGAGGTCACCGGGGAAGAAGCCCATGGCCGCCCGGCAAGGGGCGGCGCTCCGCGAGGCCGGCGGGGACGTGGTCCAGCAGCGGTGGCGCCCAGGGATGTCTCCGCCTCGGCGGGCCCTACGGATCCGCTCGGGGGGGCTCCTCGAAAGTGCTACGAGAAGATGAAGAGGAGGAAGCCGAGGCAAAGCGGCAGGCACTAGAGGCCCTCAAGCCCAGATCGCGAGAAAAGGAGGGTTGCTGCGGGGCTTTCGATCGGAGCGGCGCTGCGGGCCTTTTCGGAAACGAGGCCGGAAGCCGCCGAGGACCCGACGGCATGGATCAACGACGGCTCGGGCGAGTGCAAGAAGTCGGGGGGAGGGCAGCCGCGGCCCGGCAATCATCCGCAACCCCGCTCGGGGGCAAGCCCCCCTCCGCCAACCCCACCACCACCTCAAGAAGAATCAACCACCCGATTGCAACACCCGCCAATCCTCAACCCTCGCATAAGCCAATTGTACCCCTCCATGCCCGCCGGGACAGCCTTTGCCGCCACGCCGGCGCAGCCTCCGCAAAATCATCATTACGACCCCAAATCCCGCTCTCCCGCGCCCTTGGTCAGCGGAATGGCCTCAGGCATACGACCACCGGCACTTGCCAAGATACAACGGGGCCCCTCCGACCCCCGGAGCAGTTCGTTATGAGCTCTGAAGCCGCTGTGGAAGCCGCGGGAGGAGGGAGATCACTCCACAATGGCCAAGTCATTTGTGATCATCGCAAGAGGGGTGGCTCGAGTCTTGATCTTGTCACGCTGCCCCCAACTCAATCCGGGCTGGTCCGACCTTCGCGGCGCCCTTGGCGTAAATTTCAAGGGAGTTGACTCGAACTCATCAACGCACACCGAGAGTTCTTTGAGCGTGGTGCAAGCCAAATGAGCCCCTACAAGAGTGGTGGCGGAGGTTTCTCAAACCAAGGCGAGGACCGGGGGGTCTCCAGGCAGGCGTCATTATGGCGGTGGTCTCTTGCATCCGCCCGAGGCCCATGTCATTCAAAGATTGGCGGAGGCGGCCGAAGACCCTAGCGGAGCTACGAGATAATGGACAAATGCTGCCGGGCGATAGCGACCACAAAGCGAAGATAGAGGCTTTCCGACCTCCGCCATATCGGCACCAGCCACAGCGACCACCACGTCTGGACAACCACCCAAGACCGGAGGCGTCAGTCGGCACCATCGCCAACAACCCCCGCCACGGTAAAAAACCCACCAACCACCCCTAGGCAAAACTACCCACCAAGAACCCCCGGACCGAACCCGGACACCAACATGAGGCCTCATAAAAACAACCCTCTTGCCATTCTTTGCGGAGAGGGCAAAGGCCATTACACCAAACAATGCCCATATTTCGCCAAGGGAAAGGGCGATGGGCGAGGGGCACAAACCGCAAAAGCCCGCAGAGGCAAGTTAACCACACAAAGAAAACCAGCAAGCACCCACTCCAACCACTACACTTTCACCCCCGCCGACTATGGAATCCCGGCACATCGGGCTTCCACTACCCGGCTTTCCCTCCGGCACAGCCGGCCCGAGCCCGGCCGGCGTTACTACCGGCATGGTATCTGGTTTCACACCCCCGAGCCTCCGCAAGCAAGCTATCACAAGCAAGCCCTACCACCTCCACCTCCGCCACCCGCACCACCTTCGACCCGGCAACACCCGGTCAAGCAAGAAATCCGGACAATCGTCGGCAAGCCCAACTCATCTTACGGGGTCATCCTAAGCTATCACGGGGGCTCCAGCGAGGACCACGGCAACAAGCGGCGGCGAAAGGAGCACTATCGGAGGGTCCATCATGTGGGTGCGGAGGGGCCTCACGAAACGACGCTGGTCCCACATTCCGATCACCTTCAATGCCAGCGACATGAAGCTCGGGAGACTACCCTCACACCGTCGCGTGGTCATCGACACCAACATCGAGGCTGGGACTGTTACTAGGATCTAGTAGACACGGGGCAGCTCGGTGATTATCTTGTTCGCATCCACCTTCGACAAAATGGGCTGGGCGGGGAACATGTTACAACCAGGCAATCCCTCTTCGGCCGGAGGCGGCAAGTTGGGACCATCGGAAAATCACCTTACGGTCTCCCGGGAAAGAGCCCATTCACCCGTCGAGAAAACATAACCTTCGGCGTGGTCGACCTGTACTACGGCCTGGCGCCATTTTTGACGAGTCACCACTGCGCATTCGACAGCGGTCCTCCACCCGAAGTTATCTCTGCATGAAGATGCCCTCCGTCGGCGGCATAATTGCCGTGTTCGGAGACCGGACGCGCGGCAAGAACGCGGAGGGGCTGTCGCACGGGGAGCGCAACGCGTACACAACCTAGAACAAGAACTGCGGGGCCAGAGAGGCAGCCCGGAAGGCGCGCGGGCCCCATGAGCACTACCGGCAGAAGAAACAAAGAAAGTCGGGCTTTTAGCTTTGATCCCGATAGAGAAGTAACCATATCCGCACTCTGGACCCGGACCTCGGCGAGCTCTTGCGGTGCCTCGAGAGAACTCCGATGTGTTTGCACAGTCGAGAGAAGATTTCTGAGGGTGTTAGCCGTGACCTCATCGAGCACCACCTCAACATAAGACCGGACGCCACTCCGTAAAGCAGAAGCCGCAAAATGTCGACGAGAGAAGAGTGCTTGGCGGCAGCGGAGGTAAACCGCCTTCTAGGCGGAGGTTATCCGCCCGGTCAAATACCCACTTGGTTATCCAACGTTGTCATGGTGAAAAAAGCAAGCCTTAGCAAAGACAAAGCGGAGCCCACGGATGGAGGATGTGTGTGGATTTCACCGGCTGAACAAAGCATGCCCGAAGGGCGATTTTCCCCTCCCGAATCGGCTCGACGGTCGACGGCGGCGTATTTGTGAAAGGTTGTCCCTCTGGACTGTTTCTCGGGGATACCACCAAATTTGGATGAACCGAGGCGGATGAAGACAAGACAAGTTTCATAACCCCCTCGGAACTTCTTTGGGAGGAGAATGGCGAAGGCCTCCATAACCCGGCTCGTCCGCCCGCACGAATGACAGCGGAGGTGTTCGGAGGCGGCGGCGCCATCTCGGCCTACGTCGATGACTTGGTAGTCCAAAGTAAGTTAAAGGAAGACCACATCACGGACCTCCAAAGGACCTTCGTCAAAGCTACTGGCGAAGCGGGGCTCAAACTCAACCCCGCCAAGTGTGTATTTGGGTAAGCAAGGGCAAGATTACTGGGCTGCCTCGTATACGTAAA
The DNA here is from genome assembly GCA_015847255.1 of Hyparrhenia diplandra. Lineage (NCBI taxonomy): Eukaryota > Viridiplantae > Streptophyta > Magnoliopsida > Poales > Poaceae > Hyparrhenia > Hyparrhenia diplandra. Next base: position 307,972 of record JADLZK010008719.1, read on the forward strand.
AGGAATAGAGGCCAACCCTTCGAAGATCGCGGCAATCACCGCGATGGAACCTCAGGAACGAGAAAATCGGTCGAGAGACTAGCGGGGCGCCTCGCCGCCCTTAGCGGAGTTCATCTCGAGGTCGGCCGAGCGAGGGTTACCATTCTTCCAAACTCTAAAGGAAACAGACCCATTCAATTGGGGGCCTCCGCAACAAAAGCCTTCGAAGACCTCAAGCGGTACCTCAAAAACCTTACCACCCTCGCCACACCGGAACCGAGGGCGAAGGACTCCTTCTCGTCGCCGCATCGCCCACATGCCGTCGGTAGCGGGTGCTTTCGTCAAAGAAGTGAGCGAAGGGCACCAGTCGAGGCAAATCCCGTCTACTATGTCTCGAAACCCTCGAAGGGCCCAAGCTAAATTACCGGATTTGGAAAAGGTAGCCCTCGCGATGATCATAGCGGCGAAAAAACTCAAGCACTACTTCGGGCACATGAGGTCACCATACCTTCGAGCTTTCCCTCGATAACATATTGAAACCCGAGTCGGTGGGCAGAATAGCGAAGTGGGCGGCCAGAGATCGGAGACCACCAATGTCAGTTCGTCGGCGAGCGGCCATCAAGTCCACAGGCCCTAGCAGATTTCCTAGCGGCTGGACACGACACATACAACCAAGCGGTGAACTTGGACCCGATTTGGGCGGCACACCGGTGGGCACAGGGGGCACGCGGAGGTGGCATCGCGGCCATCATCACTTCACCCTCGGAGTCAAGGCGAGATATCTTTGCCGGGCTAGAATTCCGGTGCACAAACAACCGCGGCGGAATCTGGCGGTGCTCTTGGCACTAAACAAGCTCGGGCCATGTCGGCGAGCGAAGGGCCATCATCAAAACCGACTCGGAGGTGGTCTCGAAACAAGCGAGAAGGACAACAAAGCCAAGCACCCGAGCTGCAAAAATACCTCGCAAGGCTAAGGAAAAGCGGAGGCCTTCTTTCTCGGCATCACAACCAAGACCATATCCGGTAGGGACAGCGGCCGAAGCCCGGCGAGCTCGCGAAGGCAGCGTCGGCGGAGCAACTCCCCGGGGCGTGTTCTTGAAATACTGCGTAGCCCAGCGATTCAAGATGGCGACCAACCCCGAAATCGGTCGGCGCCATTCCGCCCGAAGATTGGAGAGCCCCGATCATTGCATTCATCAAAGGCCTCTTTGAGCCCCAATCAGGAAGAACAAAAGGGTTGAGCGAGAAGGTCGAGGCTACCGTCTAGTTGACAACAAGGCTGTACAAGGCATCCGTAACCGCTCCATGGCTAAAATGCATATCTACCGGCGAAGGCTGCGCCATCCTAGCGGAGATCCACGAAGGCATCTGCGGCTCGCTGCAACGGCGGGCGTTAGTGGGAAGGTGTTCAGGCAAGGGTTCTATTGGCCCACCGCACTCAACGGCATACGGAACTGGTCAAGCACTGCGAAGGATGCCGGTGACGAGCCCACCACTCCAACGAGGCCGGGGCTCCAGGCAACCCTCATCGCCCCACATGGCCCCCGGCGATGGGCGATAGACCTTATCGGTCCAATGCGCCGGCTCAGGGAACCTTACCGCCCTTGATGATGTGGCGGTCGAATACTTCACCAAATGGATCGAAGCCCGCCCTCTCGCAAGCATAACCTCTCACTCGGTACAAAAGTTCTTACGGCAGCGATCGTCTGCCGCGCCGGAACCCCGCGGAGCATAACGATCGATCGCGGCACCCAGTTTGATAGCGAAGGCTTCAAAGCAGTTACGCCATCAAATAGGCACCAAGATACGCCGCCTCCGTGAGGCACCCCCAATCAAACGGCCTCGTCGAAAGGGCCAATGGCATAATCTGCGAGGGTATCGTAGCGAAGGTCACACGCGAAACCAAGAGGAAAATGGGCGGAGGAGCTCACTCGGTGGTATGGTCACATAACACCTCCGGCCGTGCGACCAAATTCACGCCCTTCAAGCTCTGTTCGGAGAAGAGGCCGTCCTCGAAGGCGAAGCCGCAGCGTCGCTAAGGGTCACCGGCGAAGCCCCGAGAAAAAAAGAGGCGTCGCGAAGGACCTCCTCGAAGAAGAAACAAAAACTTGGCCATCCTCAACCCCCACGCATACCAAGAGGAGACCACAAGATGGAGGAACAAGAAGCTCGGCCTCCGCACGATCTCCGTCGGAGACTTCGTCTGATCGGGAAGCGAACGCGAAGATGGCGGCAAGTTCATGGCCAAGTGGACGGGCCCATACCTCGTCACTAAGTCCACAAGACCCGGCTCCTTCCACACGCAAGATCTCGAAGGCCATGATCTCCCCACACATGGAACGTCGGCGACCTCATAAAGTACTACCCCTAAGCGGTGCAATGTACCCGGACACTCGCGAGTTGTATGGGGCTCCGCTCATTTTGCCATTTCATTTTTCTCTTCCTAAACTTAAGATCATGAACAATGCGGGCTGCACTCTTTTTTTCCTTGCGAAGGGCGCGAGGTTTTTAACGAGGCAGTACCAATATCTAATATATGCGGGTTAGTTACCCCACATCGGAGAAAGGTGCAAGCGCAAGTACAGCAGCGAAAAGGGGCTGGCGCGCGCCACCAGCCCTCATGTGTGAAGGTAGCTGGGATTGCCCGCTCGGGAGGGCGGCGCAAGCTGCACCGGCTCGGTCAAACCAACAAAAACACTCCTTACTCTAAATTATGTTAAGCCGAGCGCCTGGCACCTCCGCCGGGGCTCGCAATGAAGACGCCCGCTCTCCGAGTATGAGACCCGCGGAGCGAGTCGGCGCCGGCACCTCCCGCGTGGGCTCGCAATAAAGACGCCCCCGCGCTCTCAGTATGAGACCCGCGAGGCGCCACAAAGTCGGGCGCCCGGCACCTCCGCCGGGGCTCGCAATGAAAACGCCCCGCGCTCTCAGAGTATGAGACCGCGGAGGCGCACAAAAGTCGGGCGCCCGGGCACCTCGCCGGGGCTCGCAATGAAGACGCCCGGCGCTCTCCGAGTATGAGACCCGCGGGCGCACAAAAGTCGGGCGCCGGGCACCTCCGCCGGGGCTCGCAATGAAGACGCCCAGCGCTCTCAGGAAGTATGAGACCCGCGGAGGCGCCACAAAAGTTGGGCGCCAGCACCTCCGCCCGAGGCCCATAATGAAGACGCCAGCGCTCTCAGTATGAGACCAGCGGGCGTACAAAAGTCGGGCGCACTGGCACCCCGTTAGGGGCTGCAATAAAGACACCCAGCGCTCTCCAAGTATGAGACACGCGGAGGCGCCTCGCCCCGGAAGCCCTGGCACCTCCGCGGGGGCTCGCGGCCCAGTACTTCCGCCACCCCTCGTCCGGCCCCACGGGGGCACGTGAATCGGAAGAGCAGGTACCCTTCGCCGGGGGGGCTCGGCAACAAAAAATACCACCACCGACCAAGAACAAGACCTCCGCCGTATAGCCTTAACACCACCACCCACCAAGGACAAGACCTCCGCCGTACAAACCATAATCACAACAAGCACTTATGACACCCGCCCCAACGCCAGAGCACCCCCGCCCCAAGAAGCACTATAAAACCAAACCTCACCCCTCCCCACGAATCCCATGTTAGGAAGAGAGCAGCCATCACCCACAGACGCCACCATGCTAACACCCATAGCCAAACCCGATCCTATAGAGCGAGATGCGGGATACCTCAGAAACCCCGGCCTCCCAACCCGGCGAAGGCACCACAATGGAAAATGTAAACGGACCCCAACCCCCGAGGCGGGCCGCAAAGTGCAATGAAGAGCAACGGCCTTTCTGAGATGCCCCGAGGCGGCGAAACATCAAACCCCGCAAACCAACAAAAGACCAAATGCGGACAAACTAGAGCATTTCGGTACTCCGCAACCCCTACGCCCGGCCGGGAGCACCTCGCGGGACCCGGCCAACTTCGGGCGGTGACTCCTGCGAAGGGGATACCACAATGGAGAATGTAACATCCTCGTGGGCAACTCCACCAAAGGAATCAAAGTCGAAGGGGTAGGTCGCAGCCACTGAACACGAGCAGCGAAAAGGCGGCGAAAGCTGCGACAACCGCAAGACCGCCATTCAGCAAGGATGGGTGCGTGAGGGCGTAAGGACCCACCCCGCAGAAGCCACCTCTGCGCAAGAGTCCCAGTCGCGCCGGGGACCGTCCGCTCCCAAGTCTCCGATGATGAGTGATGCGCCGCGGGATCACAAGGGCGCACCCTCGCACCAACTTCAAGCTTCAACAGGAACCCCGTGAGCGAAAAGACCCTCCGCGTCCCAAAGAACTTTGTAACTAAGACCGCTCGCCAAAATCACTTGAGAGTACCACTTGGTCAAGCAAACCTCCGCAAAAGCCACGAGTCCCGCACTAAGGAAAACGGGGGACGCCCCGTCTATCCAGCGGCTACCTTCGCAAAAATGCCGAGTCTCGCACTAAGGAGTCGGGGGCCGCCCGTACGCCTATCGCGGCTACCTTCGCAAAATCGCGAGTCTCGCACTAAGGAAGACGGGCGCCCATTGTCTATCGGTACCTTCGCAAACGAGTCTCGCACTAAGGAAAATAGGGGACGCCTTGTTGTCTATCGGCTACCTTCAGAAAACGAGTCTCGCACTAAGGAAGGCAGGGCGCATTTGTCTATCGCGCTAAGTCGCAAAACGCGACAGTCTCGCACTAGGGAAAGGGGGACGCTGTCTATCGCGCTACCTTCGCAAAAAGCGCGAAGTCTCGCACTAAGTGAAACAGGGGGCCGCATTTGTCTACCGCGGCTACCTTCGCAAAGACGAAGTCTCGCACTAAGTGAAATAGGGGCACCGCCGCTTCACGCGACTACCTCTGAAGAGCACCACTACCACTTGGTACATGCAACACAAAAACAACTCTTTGCAAACATACCGCATCCATTACATTACGAGGGAAAGTTACACGGCCCTCAGCGTCGGGAAAGCCAGTGAGCCTCCGCACACACATCCGCGACTCTGAGGCCACGTTGACCCCATACAAGATGGCCTTAACCAACACCTTCGCTACACGCTCCACAAACTCCTCTACATCCACCACCTCCACCCGCTCTTGGCCCCAGAGTCGCGGCTCCGGTATCCACAGGCTCGAAAGAACAAGCGGAAGTTCACCCGTAACACTTTCGATGCGGTATACCCTCCGCATGTCGCTCCACTTTCGAAGCCCACATCCTCTGCTTTGGAACAACGACTTCGGCCTCCGCGACCGACCCAACAAGCCGCTTGCCCAAGTCGCGATGGCTACGGCTTCATCGTCCTCAATATCATCCTCCCGCCAAGGCCGGCACACCGGCTCCGAAAAGTACCCGTTCCACTTGACGGTTTGTCAAGTCATGGGACGCCGAGAAGGCCTCGAGGGCGATTGGCTACATCGTACTTCGAACCCTGCCCCACCAAAACCGCTCGAAGGGGCAGTCAGGGGGAACCGCTGCATGGCATGAACCCAAGTCTCCCCCCGAAATGAACACATCTTGGCGATTCATCATCAAGCGGAACCACGTTAAGCACCCTCGCGCCGGCCCCACGGGTACCTTGCGGCCAACGCAATCATCAAGCGCGGTTAGCCCCAACCCCAATGCAATCAAGCTCACGAAGGTACGGACACAAACGGAAACGCACAATCAAGTAACAACGAGAATAGCGAAGCCCCTAAAACTCCAATTCATCATTCAACTTAAAGCCCGAAGGCCAAAAGTTTCACACCACATGATTGTCTCGCCTAGGAAAGAATAAACTCCGCGCAATCTAAGGAGCCCTAAGCTACCTGCGTCGAGGCCGCTAAGCTGGCATCGGCGGCCGGAGGGGTCCTCGGAGGCATGGAGGGAGCCGGAGCAGCTCAGGGGCTCGGCCGAGGCGGAGGCGCTGTCACGGAGATGTGCGGAGAGAGGGAGAAGCCGCGGCCCGGAGGCGGGGGCCGAGGAAGACCGGGATGGCGCCGGCCCCCGCCCGGCGGAGGCACCGCATCGCCCGGGAGCGACCACGCACCTCACCCGTCCGGCGGCTTGTATCTCCTCCGGAGCAGCGGGGAGCCCCCTCGCTCGGCGGCCGAAGCGACCTAGAACGACACCAAGTCGGCACACAAGGCAGAGTAGCGGCAAACAAAGAGTGAAAAGAAGCGAGCAGGACAACAAAAGCAAACAAGTGACCAACCTTCGGCCGGATCAGCCTTGAAAACTCGAGCAAGCTCCGCCCTCGCCGTGCAGGCGCTGATGAAAGGCCGCCGCAAGCGCTTCCCACGTCCGCTCCTCCGCTGGAGGCCCTAACCTCGTCGGGGCCAGGGAAGTGGCGGTCAGGGGGCCTCGACAAGCGGCTCCCGATGCGCGCAATCCGGATGGCGAAGCGCCCCTCGGGCGCCGCGGCGGTGCGGCTCCAGTGCGCCGCGCGCCACCACCTTCGGCGGCCCCCCCACCCCGGCGCATCCCGGGCGCCAACAAGGGCGAGGTCGGGTTCGAGCAGCCGGAAGAAGGCGGCCCCGACTCGCCCAACTGGCGTCAAAAGCCGCCTTCAAGGCCTCGCCTCCGCATACCAGGACAGCTCAAGATCATTGAGCCTCTTCGCGGCCGCCACCTCCGCCTCGCTGCGCGGACCTCCGCGCCTCCGGCGTCGGGCGCGCTCATTCTCCAGCCGGAGAACCCGCACCCTCCTTAAGGTCCGCCACCTCCCTCGGAGGCGCTCCGCCTCATCAATAGCCGCCTTGGCTCCCGGGCCTCCCGCCGGCTCTCCTTGAGCTCGCTAGAGGCCTTCCTCCGGGCGTCAGCGTGGTCGACGGAGCCCCAGCCCTCACGGATGGCCGCCCCCGCGCCCAACACTAGCAACTCGAGGTCTTCACCTTGATATCCTCATGGATATCACCGAGGGAGCGGTTCGCCATCTACGCCTCCGGCGGCGCACGCGATCGAAGACGCGCCCCAATCATCCTCCGCTCAACCTCCGAGCTGGCGAAGGGGGTGTCGCGGAGGTCGATGCTCCGTGTGCAGCTCACGTCGACATCATCGATGCGATCGTCTCCGCCACATAAGGCAGCGGGGGCCTCCGCTCCCCCAAAGGGCCTTCCCACTCCGGGAGGAGCCTCCGGAGGGTCGCCCAAATCTCACCCGCCGCCCACACGTGGCACCGCCGATAGGGGCGGGGCACCCATAGTGTCGTTCGGCGCGAGTCACAAACGGACTTGCTCCCGCGCCGCACCACTCGCCACCGCCGTCCCCACCGTCCCCCCTCCTCTTCTTCGGAGGACCCCGCCACGGGCTCCTCTCAACCTCCTCATAGTCGGAGCCGTCGTCGGAGGCCCCTCCCCTCCGCGTGCGCCTCCTCGACCGCCTCGCGTCCGCTCCCCGTCCTCCGCCTCATCCTCATCGTCGGAGATAAGGAAGCCGGCCGAGGTCCAGCAACCCGAGACCCGCCCGGCCCCGAAGAACCCGCCCCCCGAAGGCCGGCGGGTGGGGCGGAGGACGAGCGCCCGGCTTGGCCGGGGGGCTCCGGGGAGTGGGGCCAGCCGTGCTGGCCTTACGGACCCCCGCTTCTTCCTCCGCATCCATGGCGCGGCACCGGCCTCGGTCGGCGGGCCCGTGAGCCGACTCGGCGGGTCGAAGACCCGGTTCACGGCGGCCGGTCGGCCACGGCGGCGCAGCGGATCCGCGGGACCTCCAAGCCTCCAACTTTCCAATAAGGAAGTCTGGGGCGGCGGTGGCCTCCGCCATCACCGGCGGGGCGAACTCCACCTTATCACCCGCCGCCGCCTCAGCGGCTCGGGCGGATCGTCTCGAGGTCAAACCTCAACGCCTCGGCCCCTTGGGGGCATACTCCGAGTCCGCAACTTCAACGGAGGGCACCCCCGCCCCGGGACTTGTACCGCATCGCCGCGAACTCCTTCCACGGGTCCCGCGGGCGTGGCGGGACATGACCCAGCGGCGCCCGGCTCCCTCGTCGCCTCCGCCGTCTTCCACGGGCTTCACCTTCGCGATGGCGGGGACTCGGATCGCCATACAGACCCCCTCCGCACCCTCCAGCGGTAATGAACCAGCGGCCGAGCGATCGGCGCTCCACTTGTTCCGTTGCGCCGCGACGGGGGCCTCCACCCCGCTGCGGGGGGAAACCGGCCACACGCCATGTCGGGGCGCGGAAGGCGCCTCCTCCTCCGTCGCCACGGCGGTCGCGGTCGATAGTGCACGCGGTGTGGGCTCCGATGAAGCCGTCCACCCGTCGGCTCCGGCCCTACGGAGCGGCACGCCCGGGCATACGTCATCGGCGTGGAAAGCACGACGCCGTGAGTTGATGGAAGCGGAGGTTGAACCTCCGCGGCACCCCGAGCACGAGCTCGCATTACGGGAAAGCGGAGCCCAGCGTGGAAGAACTCCCTCGCAACGATGACGCCGGGCTTGAGGCGCGGCACCCGTCTCGCCCTCCCGAGGAAACGCCTCTTGTGGAAAAACTTCGTGCTCCTTTCAGGAACGCCTTCGGGGACTTGTCGGTGCTCTTGCTCCGAGGGAACTTCGAAGCACTCAACGGCGGTCTTGGGCCTCATGGTCTCCCCGTACGAGCCATCGATGGACCCTCGCGCGGCGAAAGGGACCCTCCGCTAAAAAAGCGGCGAACTTAGGGACAAGCGGCGAAGAAAGAAAAAGCATGAAAAGGAGGCGAAAGCGTGGAAGCAAGGAGGGCACAAACCTAAATCTCACCAAGCTATGCGTATTTATAGGCCGGGACGGAGGAGGGGCGCGGCGGGGGCGGCCGCGAGCCACCGGAGATCAAGGCCGGATCCCAAAACAACGCCCGGAGGCCCTCCGATCCGCCCCACGCAGGCAAACCAGCGGCATCCGTACCCCCTAAACAAACCACAGTTCACCCGATCCGCGTCACTCCCAAACTAACCAACAAAGCATCCGACCAAGGGCAGCCAAACCCTAACGCGGCTGGAGAAGCGGGAGGGCCGAGGCCCACCTCCGCGAGGCCCGAGCAGCCGGGGGACGCGGCAAGGGCCCATGGGGTGGCAAGCACGCCACCCGCCACGGGACCCTCCGGAAGGGCGTTTTTATTTGCTCGGCCCCCTCGGAGGAACCGGACCTTCGAGGGGGCTCTTTGGTGGGGAGGGCGACCCTCGCCGACCCCGGCAGCCCCGCGGGCCTCACCACAGGGGGCCAAGAACTAATCTCCGTTAACATATTGCGAAGTCTTGCGGGATCGAGCAAGCGGAGGACCCTCCGCGAAGACACGAGCGGCGAAGCGTCACCCCTCCGTCGAGGGCGGCCCCCCAGGCAGGCATTCGAGGCGGGAGCATGACGGCCCCTACGCGACGTGGGGAGCGCCGGCGGGGGTCTTCCCAAGCGGCGCGAACAAGCAACGGGAAGGCCGGGCGGGAGGGACCCCGGAATCGCCTCCTCCGCGGATGCACGGAACCGGCGGGCGGCATGAGGAAACCCTACACCCCGGGGGCGGGAGAGTCATGCGTGTATTTCCCGTCATCGACCTCCCGCACGAATAGTTACTAGCTTGCCCTTGTAAGGGCCCGGTTAATAGCGTGTGTTCTCCTACCTACCATGTACCAAATTGTAAATCAGCCCCTCGACCCTTTGAATTCCTATAAATACCGAATGCGGGCACAAAGAAAGGGATGGGTTGTTGGCGGTTTAAGTGCCGTTTGCTCGTTTTATTACACCCACGTCTCGCCCCGCCGCGCCAGCGTCGTCTTATCCCTCCTCAGCCGGGCCGGGCGCCCTCCGTCGCCTCGACCCTCGGCAACTCCGGCGAAGGTCGAGCGGGCGAGGCCGCTCCGCTCCCCCGTTTGTGTTCTCGACTCACCTGTGGGAAGCCCTCGCCCCTTCGAAGGCTAAGGGGGCGGGAGTGATCCCACGGTTGGCGCCGTCCGTGGGCCTCCGATCGCCTCGACCCTCGGCAACTCCAGCGAAGGTCGAGCGGACCGGGAGGCCGCTCCGCTCCCCGTTTGTGTTCTCGACTCACCACCCGTGGGAAGCCCTCGCCCCCTTCCCGCCCCCTCAGGGAGCGAGGCTAAAGGGGGGGGGAGTGATCCCACATCTATAAATTCAAAGCGAGTTTAAAATTCACGAAACTTGACATGGTGTCTTGTCATCTCATGGGGATTTGTGTGGAAAAAATTTGAAAAAGTTTCGAGCAAGTTGTGACGTCGGATGGCTAAAACCCGAGACATCTCCACACTTCATCACATGATGAAGTGTGGAGATGGGTTTTAGCCATCCGACGTTCCTTGCTCGAAACTTTTTCAAAATTTTTTCACAGCCTCCCATGAGATGACAAGACACCACGCCAAGTTTCGTGAATTTTAACTTTCGTTTGGAATTTATAGATTTTAAAAACACCTTTCCCGCACGCGTGACTCGTCATGTTCCAAGCACATAAATGTTCGAAATTTCAGGCGAGTCCACGGATTTAGCCTAAACACGCGCCAAACATCGTGAATAACATTTTTTGAATGACCACCGTCCATTATTTCATGTACTGCAGTTCAAATTTGGAGTCGTCAAGAAAATGCAAGAAAATAAAAATAAATCATGAAATATAGCAAAACAGCGTGAAATTCTCCCAAATTCTGAACATGACATGTAATTAGTGTCCCAACGCAGCAAAAAAAAAAAAAAAAAAACGAAAAAAAAAAAAAAAAAGCATAGTTTGCCGAGAGTGCCGGCAAAGGCAATATTCTTTGCCGAGTGCACGGATGCGTGGCACTCGGCAAAGTAGTAGGGTTTTTAAAAAAAATAGCGGGAGCTTTGCGAGTGCCGCATTTCCCGGCTTTTCGGCAAAGCCCGGCAATATCGGGCCCGAGGACCCATTTTTCCTCATTCTTCCCCGCGCCCGGCCACGCTTCGCGGCGCGCCGCGCCGCCGCCGCCCGCCCGATTCCCCGCCGGACCTCGCCCCGCCGCCACCCGTTTCGCCCGGATCCGGCCGCCCGCCCCGCCGGACCTCGCCCCCCGCCGGCCGCCGGACCCGCCCGCGCCGTCCGGCCCGGCCGCGGTACGCCCGCCCGCCCGGTGCCGCCCGCCCCATCTCGGCGGATCCGCCCCCGCGCCAACGCCGGAGGCCGGCGTTCGCGCCCGCCCCCGCCCGTCCGCGCCGCCCCCGGCTGCCGTCGCCGGGCCGCCGGGCGCGCCCGGCCCCGCCCCGCCGGGACCCCGCGGCCGGCCTTGGAGTGAGGAAGGGAAGGAAGAAGAGGAAGAGGGAGGAAGGGAAGGGAAGAAGAGGAAGAGGGAGGAAGGGAAGGGAAGAAGAGGAAGAGGGAGGAGGAGGAAGAGGGAGGAAGGGAAGAAGAGGGAGGAGGAAGAAGGGGAAGGGGAGGAGGAGGAAGAGAGTGCCTCTCGGACCGGTCGTCGCCGTCGTCGCCGGCCGGCCGTCACGCGGGCCGGTGATGACGCCGTCGTCCGCCGACCGTTCTCGCTTGTGGTGATCGGACGCCGTCGTCGCCGACCCGTTGCTCTTGCCGTTTCTACGGCCAAGGTAAGCCCTATCTTTCTAGTAGTGGTTAGTACTAGTAGTTAGTAGGGTTAGTAGTAGTAGTTAGTAAATAGTTAGGTGGCCTTCGTGCCCATATTGGTGGTTGTTATATTGGTGGTTGGCGGCCTTCGTGCGCATATTGATGGTTGGTGGCCTTCGTGCCCATATTGGTGGTTGGTGGCCTTCGTGCCCATTCTCGGTATATGCATGTGGTTGTTGGCCTTCGTGCCATGTTTTTGCGGTTTTGGGTATCTCCCGGGGCGAGTCTTTGCCCGAAATTTTGAGTGGACACTAACTTTTTTGGCCTTGTTTTGTAGGAGGACCTGTCGGAGGGACTCGCGACCCCGGTCGTCCTCGTGGGCGGGGTCTTCTTTGCACGCGTCTCCACCGACCCCGTAGGTATGAATCACGTCCGTCCGTCCTTGTAGTTGTCTTACGCCGTAGCGACCCGGTTAGGCGTCTCCCGTCCGAAAGAGATACGGGCGTTGGTATGCGCATCCGTGCATATATCTGCGACCGTATCTGGCCCGGATTGTCCCATTTTTGGACAGCCGTGGATGCGTAGACAAGGTTAGCATCCATGCTCGGCTCGTCCGAGCGAATTTCGGCACCTCCCGTTGTTCTCCGGATACACACTCTCCCCTGCGGGACGTGTATCGGAGAAGAACGGGAGGTGTTGTCCGAAATTCGCCTCAGCGGGACCTCGAGCATGGATGCTAAACGCATCCTCGTGGGATTAGACCTACCCCTCACCTATTAGATGGTAGGAACGCCGTGTAGATGCAATTCCGCTATGTGGCTCGGCCCGACATGGGCGTATGACAGAGGATGGATAACCGTGAGTGGATGTACACGACCTTCGCAAGTAAGAGTCTTGAATGGGTTAGGGGGGACCGATGCTTTTCTGGAACATGCATTTGGCCCTACCGCTAAAGGGTACGTTCGGATGCGCGGTCCGTGCAAAGCAAATGTAAGAACAAGAAAAGCGAGTCAAGATTGAAATGGGTAAACATATTTACAACAACGGATTCGTCCCCAAACTATAGCCATTGGATCTTCCACGGCGAAGTCGATCGTATTAGAGAGGACGTGGTGAGGCCCCTCCTCGAGGAGTATGATCAAGATCTTTGGGATGGCGGACATGATGGCGGACTTTCATGATGCACGAGTTCAATGGAGGATTGGAGGAGGAACCCGAGGAAACCGCAAAGGCGTTCTACGAGATGATGGAGGCGCACGCGGCAGCCCCTTCACGAAGACAATGCTTACGAAGCTGGATGGCATTTCACGCCTTATAGCGTTGAAGTCCCAATTGAGCATTAGTCGAGGCGGCCGACACCTGTTGTCGGTTCTTGGCAAAATGCTTCCAGGGTCACGTCTGTAGAAGAACACGTCACGAGTCCACGAGACTTCTTTGTGGACCGAAGATGCCGTATGACTCGTACCATGCTTGTCCAAAGGGGTGCGTCCTCTTTAGGGGAGACCTCAAAGGAAGCAACGCGCCTTGTCCAAAGTGCAAAGCCTCTAGGTATGTGGAGGTAGAATGTAGTGATGGCAGGAAGAAACAGGTCCAAGATCCCGAGATGGTCCTACGACACCTTCCTTTCGTACATCGAGGCTCCAACGGCCGTACATGGCCGGAGGAGTCCGCGAAACAAATGACATGGCACAAGAAGGGCAAAAGATACGATCCCGAGAAGTTGGTACACCCATCGGATGGTGATGCATGGAAGCACTTGCCGATAATATGCATCCTGAAAAAGCTATGGAGGCTCGAAATGTACGTGTAGCGTTCGCAGCGAGATGGGTTCAACCCGTACGGTCAATGGCGGACCCGTACACTTGTTGGCCCGTGTTTGTGATCCCTCTCAATCTTCCCCGGTGTCATGTTTGAGCTCAAGCACTGTTCTTGACGCTGATAATACCCGGGCACCCGGGCAACAATATGGGTGTGTTCATGTAGCCGGTGTGGGATGAATTGCAAGATGCTTGGGAAAATGGGGTACCGACGGCGTGCAGCCGAGCTACAAAGACAAACTTTACAATGCACGTGTGGTACCTATATTCAATGCATGACTTCCGGCTTATGGCATATTCAGCGGATGGTGTGTTCATGGGAGGTTCCCTTGCCCAACATGCAAGGCATTTGTATGCGATTCACGGCTTCTCAAAGGGTGGCAAGTATTCCTCGTTTGACAAACATCGTCAATTCTTGCCCGAGAACCATGAATTCAGACTAGACAAAAGCACTTCACGAAAGGTATTCAAGTCACCGATCCCATCCCAAAGTTTATGACCGGTGAAGAGGTCCTTGCCGAGCTAGCTGGTCTCAAAATCGATGAAAAGAAAGGTGGTTTTGTTGGATATGGTCGGACACACATGTGGACTTATATATCGGGCTTGACTAATCTCCCCTACTACAAGGATCTTCTTCTTCCACACAACATCGATGTAATGCACACAGAAAAAGAATATCTACGAGGCACTCTTCGCAACATCCATGGACCTTGAAGTCAAAAGGACAACGTTAAAGCTAGACTTGACATAGAGATCTTTGTGCGATAGACCAAAGCTAGTGATAGAGACCCCTAGCCACGGGAGGAGATGGAAAAAGGGCCCGGCCGACTACATCATCAAAAGGGCCGATAGGAAGGAAGTGCTACAAATGGATGAAGGCGTTATCGTTCCACGATGGGTATGCGGCGAATCCAGTAGGGGAGTGAACTTGCAAACTATGAAAGTCCGGGGATGAAGAGTCATGACTTCCACATATGGATTGAGCGGATCCTTCTGCGATGACTCGGGGGATACCTCCCCGAACCGATTGTGGGCGGCGTCTGGCGAGTTGAGCTTTTCTTCCGCCCGGCTTTGTGTTAAGGAGTTATCTCGGGATGCGATTGCCGATCCGGAGCGTCTTTGCACCGCGCGTTGATCCGCAAGTTAGAGATGATATTTCCACCGGGCTTCTTCCTATCCATGCAACACCTGATTTTGCACTCCCCCGAGGCACGGTTGGGGGCCCGTGCGATTCCGTTGGTGCTATCAATTGAGAGGGCTCTCAAGGTACCGGAGAAAATGCAGGAATAAAGCGAGTGAGCCTTCCGTGGCGCAGGCATACATTCTCGGAGGAGGTGTCGACCTTCACACAGGGCGTACTATCCGAGAAACTTCCGGCGTCCACAATCCTACCCCTCGTTACAACGCCGAGGAGAGTTCATCGAACCTTAGCCTTTTCGAGAGGGCAAGTCGGAAGAGGAAGCGCGGCTACCCACAAGCACTTGTCCTTTGATGAGTGGCGCACTATCATGCTCTATGTGTTGTTGAACCTTGACGAAACTGCTCCTTATCGCCATAAGTTCTCAATGAGCTTGTTCCACACCTCGGCCTCCACCTATCGACCCTAAACCTCTAGCCTTGTTTTTTTTGGAATTTATTGGTCAACTTTGGAGAGGGAATGGGGCTCCTACCTTGCAACAAGAAGACAATCTTCTAAAAAATGGGAAACCCGATTTTATTTCCGGTTACGCTCAAAGGTACCATCCAACTAACCTCGTTTCGGCTTTGATATTCCACTTTGGTCCTAGTAACATATAATGTAACGATCTATGTGGCGACCTTGCGTGCCCGCACGGCATGCCGATATGTGCGAAGATTTAAAACAGGTGGGCAATGGCTTCCCCGTAGGGTCAACTCGTTCACCGTTTATGATGTGAATGGCTATCGGTTTTCGCACGAGAAGCTACGAGGAGAGTCGGCCCAACCGGAAAACAACGTGCACCGGAGTTAAATGACGCCCGGCTTGGATAAGAAGGACTATTACGGCATAGTCGAAGAAATATATGAGCTCAACGAGGGGTCCTAAAGAGCTCAAGCTAGTGGTATTCAAATGCCATTGGTTCGATCCCGATGACACGAAAGTGGACCCTACGATTGGGCAAGTCGAAATTCGACAGGATTCCGTATATGGAGGAGAGGATGTCTATATTGTGGCTAATATACACGCCACACAAGTTTATTACCTCCCATGGGCGTGCCAAAAACACGCGGACCTTGCGGGTTGGTACCTTGTGCGCCCAGTATCGCCAAGACGGTAAAAGCGCTGTTCGAACGATGATGATTACAACCACGACCCAAACACTCAAGAGTTCTATCAACCCGAGGGGCTAGAAGGACGTTTGGAGATAGACATTCTTTTCGCCGATGGGCATGGAAGTAGACAACGCCATCGATGAGGACGAGGGTGATGAGGTGCAGGATGCTAAGGACCTGCAAATTCTTGAACGATGGAGGCTGGTGCGCGAAGGAGCTGTGGAGGGCGATGCACTTGCTGAGGACGATACAGATGATGAGGGTGATGACATTGATGATTACAATAGTGGTAGCGATAGTGATGACTACATCCCGGCCTTAGGCATTCGGGAGATAATTTCTAAATCATGTAATACTATTTTGTTATTATTGTTACCTTTCAATTATATTTCGTTCATTTTGCAATACTAATTGGTTTACTATTTGTTTTTTTGCGGGGACTCGACAAAATGCCAGGCGGAAGGCGGCAACGTCGACGAGGGGTCGATCCCCGCTACGCGAGACCCCCCCCTCACCCTCTCCCCAGCCGACGAGGAGGAGGCCCGGCCCGGCAGCACCCGACGGTGGAGGCGTCGAGGCGCGGCCGACGTCGTCCTGGTCCACGAGGAGGCTTGACTTTGTGTCGTCGTCGGACCAGCCGGGGCCGTCGGGCCAGGGCCGGGGGCGTCGTCGGGCCGGCCTCGTCGGGCCACACCGCTTCGTGACTCGGACTCCAAGGCCGAAGAGACACTGTCCACACGTCCTCCTCGAGTGCCGCCAAGGTCTACCAAAGCGGGGCCTCGAGCCTCCCTCCGAGGGCCGATCCTTTTTCACCGCCGCCCCGTGATTCGACCCAACGGTGAAAAGTAAGTAGCCATTGATATTTTCACTACTTCTTCATATGACATGTTGAAAATCGAACTTCAAACTAACAATTTGTCTTAATGCCTCGTGCAAGAATCGGAAGATTGTAAGCGGAGGGGCGGTGCGCGCCATATCAATGGCATCCGAGCCTGGCCGATTAGAGAGAACTACCCCGGCCTCGGTGGACCTCGGGAACAACGTGAGGGAGGTTCCGGGCGATGGGACCACTTCGCGCGCGTGAACGAGGCGGAGACTTGCCGGGGAAGATCAAGACGGACTTTTGGGTGAGTGTGTATGCGGGATTACTTCACGTCGTTTGAATACTATGTTTCTTAAATAATTGAATGATACATGTTTTCGTATGCGTAACTACTTCACGTGCGGCGGGAAGGAGGAGGAGGCCGCTAGAGTGCAGGGGCGGTGCGGCCGAGAACGACTCAAGGACCTGTACCACGAGGCGCGTGTTCTTGCATCACCTCCTACAACGCCGACGTGCTTGGCAAGGTGGTGAAGAAGAACGAAGCAAGGGAGATGATGCTCCAGAGGGAGACCGACCTCACCAGGGAGCAGTGCATCAGGTTCGTAGAACGCATTTATTCAGATTTCTTCAATAAAAAAATAAGCGCAGACTTCCATTAATCCTCCGCTATGTCATGCGGATGTGTGGGAGTGGTGCGGCAAGTACAAGGACGGGCTGGGGAGGCCATTGTGGACAAGTGGCTCTTGGACGAGACGTACGAGTACAAGAGACTCCGTCGGAGGTGTCGCCTGGAGATGCAAGGCGCTCCACACCACCAAGGCAGCGTGCCCCTCCCGGTGTATATGGATAGATGGGTACGATTGTGTTGATATTTTTATTTAAGCGCTCAAATCTCTTCACTTCTAACCATCTCTCGTGTTCTCCTCGCGATCAAGCATGGAAACCGGGAGGTCGGCCGAGTACGGGGTGGGCCTTGACTCACCGCAGGGCGGATCGACCCGGCCAACGTCTACGACCCGGCGAGGGGCCCGAGGCGTACAAGAACGCCGGCGTCTACCCCAAGCTTACCCAAGACGCCGAGGCGGCCAAGCGGCGCTATGGGGAGGACTTCGATCCGGCCACCGCGCCCCGGACACACACCGGTGATGAGGTTGGGAGGAGGGAAGCAAGACGGCCGGTTCTCGGATGGCCAGCGGCGCGATCGACCGTCCTGTTGGAGGTCGAGGGTGATTCGCTCAAGGAGCACGACCTCCACCGACATCCCCATAGCACCTCGGCGGCCGAGCTCCATGCGAGGCGATGCGGGTAACTTCAGTTTCATCGGCCGCTCACTGGTTTTACACATTTTCGCTACCTATGCATTGTTTCAATGTTACGGTTGTAATATTGCAGGTCCGGATGGGATAGTGGAGGCCAAGCAAAGCGGACCCCGGCCGGAAGAGTTTGCGGCGGCCAGCGGCTCCAGCAGGCCCATCGGCGGGGAGTTGGAGGCAATCACGCAACACCGGTGCGCCGCCCTGCAGGCCGTGGCGAGCTACTTCCGGGGCCTCCGGATCCCGGGTGTGACCCCGCCTCCGTTGCCTCCCCTCATTTGTTCGCTCCACCCCCGTTTCCCGTTCCTCCTCGTGAGCAGACTCCGGTGAGTATATGTTGTTGTTCATTTATTTGGCATGTGCGGCTCACTGCGGTACTAATGAGATCGCCTCACACTTGTGCAGCCACGGTCGGCGGGTTCGAACCCGACTCCTCAGTGGCCCTTCTCCACCCCATCCGGCCTATCCGGTCGGCCCGGCACGCCGATACACGTGGCGGTGGCGTTCCTCCTCCGGCGCCAGCAGCCGGCCACACTGGGCTTCCACACGCCCCTCCACGGAAGGCGGGTGGGCGTTCCAAATCGGCGCCAAAGACGGGTGGTATCCGGGGCAAGGTGAGGGCTCTTTTCGCACGGGGAGGCCACGGTTCGGGGCCGTCAAGTTGAGGTGGTGGTGATGGATTTATTTTAGATGTTGGATATGTTGCACTGTGACGGATCTCGTTTCGATGTTGGACATGTTAGATTCCGTTTGGTTGTTGGACATGTTGGATTTTGTGGTATTTGTGGATTATATATGTGAATTTGTGGTATTTGTGGATTATATATGTGAATTTGTGAGATATGTGGATTATATATGTGAATCGGTGATCTATGTGGTTTATGATGTATATATGAATGTTTATGGTATATGTATATGTTGATTTGCAGCAACAAGCAATAGAAACAGAAAAAAAAAAATGAAATTCCCAGCTTTGCCGAGTGCCAGCACTCGGCAAAGCTGGGTAACCTGCAGGAAAAATGGCAGGTTTGCCGAGTGCAAAAGGTGGCACTCGGCAAAATGACCATAACTTTGCCGAGTGCCTCCTGTACAGCACTCGGCAAAGTCTATTTGTTTTTTTCGTAAAATAAATAATTTGCCGAGTGCCAACATCTGGCACTCGGCAAAGATTTAAAAATATTCAAATCTTTGCCGAGTGCCAGACGTTTGGCACTCGGCAAAGCCCCTTCCATATTTAACGGTCGACGTCGGGTTCGCCGAGTGCTGACACGACACTCGGCGAACTCTTCGCCGACTGCAGTACTTTGGCACTCGGCGAAGATGGCTTCGCCGAGTAAATCTTCGCCGAGTGCGGGTCGCCGAGTGCGGCACTCGGCGAAGCCTTTCGAAGTGCTTCTAAGCATTTGCCGGTGCGCGCGCAAGACTCGGCAAAGGACGCGTCTCCTGTAGTGATACAAGCAATCCGGCTCCATCGAGGCGTTACGCAAAAGTTTACCTCCACCTACCTAAATACAATACATATTTGCACATATACACATATAAACACACACACACACATCCACGTACTATATTTGCCAGCTTACTTTGCTTTGCTTGCTCGCATAGATATAGCTTCTTTGCTTTGCACGTGTTTGCTCCCCTTCTTGCTTGCAAAGGAGACCACGACGAGCACCTTCGCCAAAAAGAGACCCACCACTCCGTCAGCCACGCACGAACCTTGGTCTTACACCTCCATGGAGCAGAATCAGGCACACCGGCTCCCCAGGGAGCTCCGCGCGAAGATGGTAGCCTGCGTCAATAACCAGCATCCAGTGGCACTTCTTCGAGAGCCCACTCTCAAAGCTGCCAGCGCCAAGAAGAATCTGTTAGCGCGGCAACCTTCGCCGTGATCAGTGCGCGGCTACCACCGCGGTGAGCCGGTGACCGGCCACCTCCGCTATTGACAACGGTCAAGTCACCAAGTCATGGCCTCCGCTTCTCGTAGGGCACAAATGCTTGTTCAATCTTTACCCTCGCCGGAGGAAGAAGGCAAGTGGTCCTCTTTTTAATCATCATCGTGTACATATACATATATACGCATACATTTGTGCACTGACCTCCGCAGCCATTTCATCCTCGCATATTAGATATAGCAGTTCATACACGCACAGAAGCACATACTCAAGTTCTAAGAATAATTCACTCGCGCTATTGATCGAGAATCGCGCGAGGGTTACCTCTCAAATGCATGGTTTGTGGGCAGCAACAAGTTATTTTGATTTTGTCACCTTCGATGTACGTAGCATCTTGCAAGCATCTGCAGGGCATGCAACACCTTTAGGCAGACACGCAGCTACCTCGATCCGCGACCAGCTACCCCGCTACAGACCGTCGTCCGGATCGAGACACCCCGTCGCAGCCGCGCCGAGGTACCTTCGTATCTGATGGAGCAAGCCTCGTCGTGGCAAGACGCCCGAAGAAACTTCGAGCAACTTCGGTGGCACAGCTCCCCGACGGCCTGAGCCAAGGAACCTCCACTGCGGCTGGGACGACTACCCTCGCTGGACGCCTAAGGCACATACGACGAGCAAGCCTCCGCACCGTGCAGCACCCTCGGAAAACCGCTACATGTCTACATGCCTTTAGGCAGGATTTGACTAAACTATAGTTGTTCGCTAACTTTTGCTCTCAATGCTCACACGAGAGTGTACGCAGGTCACTAAGCATAATATCGTGAAGCCATGCAGGCCCAATTCCCAGCACCTAGAGCACCTTCGGAAAACAGTCTCGAGCGCCTTCGGAGAGCATCATGTGCTCTGGGAGCCACGTCGCTAAAGAACACCCTCCGCAACGCTCCAATACATTAACATTCCAGACAGGGGCCTTCGGAGTATGTATCTATTTCACTTGCAATAAACTAAGTCTCTCCTGACCGATATTTTATGGGCATTTTTTTTAAACACCTTCGCTCTTAATGCGAAGTCAGGATTATCATATTATAGCAGCTTACTTTTCATGAGTTTCTATCACTCTTGCTCACAAGTTTCGATCGTAACCTCCACTCATGTGCTCAACCTCCGCAATGTGGCCAACGCTCATTAAATGCAGTTTGTCAATACCTTCGCAACATGCTTAATTTTTAGAGCTTAACGGAAAATTTCATGTTTTAGAAATATCAAACTTATTATACTGCGCTAACATGCAGGTTATCAGCACTGTGAGTATATTCTTACCCTCTCAAACTAACCTATTATTAGGACTTCTACGTATTTGGTCGCAGGATCCCTTTATCCACAAGGTAACATTCTATATATTATCAGCACTATTCAATCTTAATATAGATCACAGTACTGCTTCGCAATATTAGGACTTCTCTCACATGTCGAAGGCCCCATATGGCAGACTACCTTGCAGGTTTCCAGGCTAGGAATTACTTGTGGATGCAAAAACAAACTATTCTCTAATATCTGAAGCTCTTTACAGTTTCAACTGATTATGCAGGGACCAGATCATTTGAGTCGACTCACTCAAATACATGTGTGACTTATATGTCACATTTTCACTACATGAATGCTTTACTTACCCTCGCAACTATTCTGCTGAAAGCTCTTCTCATAGATGCATCACACAGTCTCATTCATCATACATTCTCATTCATCATACCATGGCATCCATGAGAATAATTCATAAGCATCTCAACCCCCATCGCTGCAGCGGTGCGGAGGAAAGTCGGGCACCCGGCAAAACACGACAGGGGGCTCGCAAAGAAGACGCCCGCGCCCCGAGTATGAGAGCGCGGGCGCAAAGAAGCCGGGCACCCCGGCACCTCCGCCCGGGGGCTCGCAAAGAAGACGCTCCGCGCCCTCCGAGTATGAGCAGCGCGAGGCGTAAAGCCGAGCACCCTGGCACCTCCGCCGAGGGGCTCGCAAAAGAAAACTTATGATCTTTTCGATATTTGAAAATAGCTTCTTGTTGCAGGACTACTCGCATGCGCGCGCATATGAAAAACCAGGGGTTGTGTAAGAAATTACGAGACACTAGGGGCTGCACTCTTTTTCCCTACGAAGGGTCGCAAAATTTTTTCAATGAGGCAACACCCCCAATTAATGCATGCAGGAATTTCCCCAGATACAAAGAAATGTCAAGGACAGACCTTCGCGAAAGGGGCTGGGTGGTGGCACCCAGCCCTCATCGGCAGTGCGGAGGGCTCAAGGATTGGCACCGCTCGGGCGAAGTAGTCGACTTTGCCCCGGCTCAGCCAAACCTCCGCTGAAAAAGTTTACTTTTTCCAGCATAAACAAGAAGTCGGGCACCCTAGCACCTCCGACAACGGCTCGCGAAACTTCGCACCTCCGAGCATGCGAAAAAGTTTTTCTTGCTACCTTTGATTTAAACGCGAGCCTCGCTAAAGAGAATAGGGGCGTCGCTGCGAAAAAGTTTCTCTCACTACCTCCGATTTAAACGAGCCTCGCTAAAGAGAATAGGGGGCGTCGCTGTGAAAAAGTTTTTCTCACTACCTCCAATTTAAACGCGAGCCTCGCTAAAGAGAATAGGGAGCATCGCTACGAAAAAGTTTTTCTTGCTACCTTCGATTCAAACACGAGCCTCGCTAAAAAGTGTGTGGGGGCGTCGCCGTGGAAAAACTCTCACCGCCTTCGATATAAATATGAATTCTGTTAGAATCAATGCATGCAGGAGTTATCCCCGAAGAAAGCAACGTCAAGGACACACCTCCGCCGAAAGGGGCTGGGTGGCGTCACCCAGCCCTCATCGGCAACGCGGAAAGCACAAGGATTGGCCCCGCCGGTAGCGAGACGACCGCCCCGGCTCAGCCAATCCTCAGCAAAGGGCCTCGCCTCCAACTATGGCGGCGTCGACAATCACCTTCGCGACATCACCCAAACCTCTGCAAGGGCCTCGCCTCCGACTACGGCGACGTCGACATCACCTTCGCGACATCACCCAAACCTCTGCAAGGGGCTCACCTCCGACTACGGCGACATCGACATCACCTTTGCGACATCAGCCAAACCCCTGCAAGGGCCTCGCCTCCGACTACGGCGACGCCGACATCACCTTCGCGACATCAACAAACCTTTGGCGAGAGGCTCGCTTCGACTTCAACGACTCCGACCACGCTTTCGCCTCCTACTCGTAAGCACCGGCCAAGAAGGGGCCAAGGGGGGCATCATTTGAGGCCAATTCTACCCAAAATGTCTTGCCCGCTACTCACGAAGTCGGAGTAGAAAAGACGCACAACTTCGGCGTTTACCTACATCCGACAACAATGGCAACTTCAACTACACCCTCGCCAACAGCTTCGAAAAGGGTTTCACCTCCGACATCGGCAACCCCAACCGCAGCTCCGCCAAGAACATCGACAAGGGGTCCGCTCGCCTTCGGCTTCAGCAACCCCCAGCATGTCTTCACCTCCTACTCATAAGCACCGTCCAAGAAGGGGCAAGGGGGGTAGCATTGGAGGCCAATTCTACCCAAAACGTCTTGCCCGCCACTCATGAGTCGGAGTAGGAAAGACGGGCAACTCCGGCGTCTACCTACGTCCGACGACATCGGCAATTTCTACTACACTAACGACGACATCTGCACCTTCGCCTCGACTTCGGCAAGGGCCTCACCTCGGCACCGTCGACGACATCCGCACCCTCATCTCAACTTCGGCAAGGGCCTCGCCTCGGCACCAACGGCGACATCTGCACCTTCGCCCGGCTTCGGCAAAGGGCCTCGCCTCGGCACCAACGATGACAACTCCCCCTTCGCCTCGACCCGGCAAGGGCCTCACATCGGCACCGTCGATGATATCCACATCCTCGCCTTGACTTCGGCAAGGGCCTCGCCTCGGCACCAACGACGACATCCGCACCTTCGCCTCGGCTTCGGCAAGGGCCTTGCCTCGGCACCATCAACGGCATCCGCACCCTCGCCTCGACTTCATCAAGGGACTCCCCTGGGCGCCAACGGTGACATCCCCACCTTCGCCTCGACTTCAGCAAGGGCCTCACCTCGGCACCGTCGATGATTTCTGCACCCTCGGCAAGGACTTCGACATCACCGTTTGCAGCTGAATCGAGCCGGACCAACTTCCACGTCCAACGACCAGAACCACTGGGAACAGCGACCTCCATGAGCCCACGACCTTCGCAGCCGCGACTACCCGAGCAACGAAGAGCCACCCTCGAACCCGACAAAGACCCTTGCAACAACTAAGAAGGGCGGAGGCCGGGCGTGGTACCTCCGCAATCAAGGAACACTTCATCATTATACTATATCCTCCGGCCTTTGCCATCCGTTGGAAGCTTGTATTCATGGGCCTTTTCCTGTTTTAGCGACTAGGTCTTGTTGTACCTGCCAAACCCTAGTAGCTAAGGGCCTGCTGTTGGGGGTAGGGGTGCCGGTGCACCACCCTTCCCCTTGTAAAAGGCCCAATACTCAATTAGTGTGAGGGCTCGCTTGTAAATCTGTAATCTAAGGGGTCGGATGGAAAATATACTCCCTCCACCCCCTCTATAAATACAACCCCAAGGCTAAGGGGGAAGGGACTCTCCCCCACTTTCTCATTCCTGTTTTCCTTCCCTTTCCTCGTGGGAAGCCCTCGCCCCCTCTCCCGCAATCCTTGGTTGCGAAGGTCAAGGGAGCAGTGCGAACCCCACAGAGGCTTGATTCATTTGAGTTCACATTGTACATCATTTGATTGAGTCAAGAAATGAAGCCTAGTGCAATTATATCCCAATGCCAAGTCAAGAAAAGTGAAGTCCAAATGAGTTACAACATACAAGTGCAATAATCCTAGATGTGGTGATTTATTGGAATATTCAAGGCTTGCAAAATATTTGAGATGAAGCTTGCTAGCATGATGATCATAGGCTACAAAGGTACTTTCTAGTTGATCACACATTTGGGTGCATATTAGATGATTGAATTGGATATATATGCATATGTTGCTTGCTATGAGATGCTTGAATGGATTATATGCTTAGTAGTCAAAGTTGAGTTGGTTTGAATGGATATGATCATGAGATGACATTTAGTAAGTGATTTGAATGGATATATGTCTTGTGAGAGTATTCAAACAAGTTAGCATCAAGTGTGATTCAAATTGTTGAAGCATATCTCAATTGCTCAAATCTGTCCACAATTCAAAATCTGAGTGAGCTGTGATCTTAGTCATGTTTGGATGATCAAATCTCATTGGAATGACTTGAAATTTGGTATGCATGCTCAATACTTATGATACAAGTTGCTGTAAAAATTTCATGATGATAGAGCAAGGGATATTTCGGTTTTGGAGTGGAACTTGTGAGCTATGTTGCAGCAGTTTTCAGCATGTAGTAGTGTGGAAAGGTGTGAAATCTGGTAGCAATCCATAAGGACTTTGAAGCTCAAATTTTTATGGCTGCTAGATGACTTAGTGTTGCACATCTCCACCAAATTTCGTGGCATTTCAACATGTACATTGTGAGATATGGTCTATTCTTTGAGATGTATAAAATCTGCCAGAAAAGTGACAATTATTGGTTTGATCAAGAGTCACTTTGATTGAAAGGTCCTCAAGTTGGAATCATGATTATAAGTATTTGAGGCACCTAAGTTTGGTTTTGAATTAAGTTTGAAGCATGACAAGCAATGAGTACAAAAGCCATTGATTTGGGGGAGTGTACTTTGTACACCTTTGGTACTCAAGTTGGAGATCAAGACCAAGCTCAAGATGGAGAGACAAGTTTGAGTTCAATTAATCATTGGATATCTTTAGAAGAAAGAAAAGGACTTAAAGAAGATCTCAAGTTTACTCATCATATTAAGTCCATCACTTGGATCAATCAATCAAATTCAATTCAAGTGAGTGTCAAGGATAGTTCTTGGTGAGATCACTTCTCCCTAGAGAGGGGCGCCGCCCATGAGTGGGATTGACAAGTTAGGATGCTTGGAGAGGCCAACATGGAAGTGATGATCTAGGAATATTCAAGATGCTTAGTTGAAGAAATCAAAAGGGTTGATCAAGAAGAAGCAAGCAACACCCAAATAGAGAGATATTTCATGCAAAATTCAAGTGATACTCTTTGATGTCTCTCATGCAAGCAAAGATGAATAGATGAAGCAAGCCAACCACAACATGAAGAAAGTGCACTTGATCATTAGTGGTTCTCATTTCATATGGGTGAAGCATGGAAATCATTTTGCTATATATTGACTTCACCAAGCTATTCAATTGGACTTCACATTGCTATTGTGGAGAGAAATTGGAATCATATTGACTATCCTCTACTCCAAGATAGCAAAGGTATCATTGTAATGTGCATGATCATTTCATCCCTTACTAGTATGCGGTTAGTGCATATAGTACATGCTTAATAGGATCATGCATAATAAATGAAAGTTTTAATTCATTGCTACCACTATTGCTTGAATGATTATATGATCTAGTGGTTTTGTATATGAATTTGTTCATGAGCTAGTGATCCCAAGTACTTGATCTATTTTGGATTGCTCACAAGTGACAAGTACAACATTGGCAAGATAACCCTTATACTTTATGAGGTGTGAAGAAGCTTGTCATTGGATCAAACCGGACTTGGAAGCTAAGGCCATTCATTTTAGTTCAAGTCATCAAGAAAGAAGCTCATGGAAACAATCTAGTTCAAGAAGTGGTTACCACATTGCAAGATATATCATATCCCTACAAGTGGTATTTTTCATTCATGTGGTATTCTTTCTCACACACAAGTGGTACTTAGTGTATCAATGGTGGTTCCACAAGTGATCCTCAAGCTGAATCGAGCCGGACCAACCCTCACGTCCAACGACCAGAACCACTGGGAACAGCGACCTCCGCAGCCACGACCTTCGCAGCCGCGACTACCCGAGCAACGAAGAGCCACCCTCGAACTGACAAAGACCCTTGCAACAACTAAGAAGGGCGGAGGCCAGGCGTGGTACCTCCGCAATCAAGGAACACTTCATCATTATACTATATCCTCCGGCCTTTGCCATCCGTTGGAAGCTTGTATTCATGGGCCTTTTCCTGTTTTAGCGACTAGGTCTTGTTGTACCTGCCAAACCCTAGTAGCTAAGGGCCTGCTGTTGGGGGTAGGGGTGCCGGTGCACCACCCTTCCCCTTGTAAAAGGCCCAATACTCAATTAGTGTGAGGGCTCGCTTGTAAATCTGTAATCTAAGGGGTCGGATGGAAAATATACTCCCTCCACCCCTCTATAAATACAACCCCAAGGCTAAGGGGGAAGGGACTCTCCCCCCACTTTCTCATTCCTGTTTTCCTTCCCTTTCCTGTGGGAAGCCCTCGCCCCCTCTCCCGCAATCCTTGGTTGCGAAGGTCAAGGGAGCAGGTGCGAACCCCACAGGAGGCTTGATTCATTTGAGTTCACATTGTACATCATTTGATTGAGTCAAGAAATGAAGCCTAGTGCAATTATATCCCAATGCCAAGTCAAGAAAAGTGAAGTCCAAATGAGTTACAACATACAAGTGCAATAATCCTAGATGTGGTGATTTATTGGAATATTCGAAGGCTTGCAAAATATTTGAGATGAAGCTTGCTAGCATGATGATCATAGGCTACAAAGGTACTTTCTAGTTGATCACACATTTGGGTGCATATTAGATGATTGAATTGGATATATATGCATATGTTGCTTGCTATGAGATGCTCGAATGGATTATATGCTTAGTAGTCAAAGTTGAGTTGGTTTGAATGGATATGATCATGAGATGACATTTAGTAAGTGATTTGAATGGATATATGTCTTGTGAGAGTATTCAAACAAGTTAGCATCAAGTGTGATTCAAATTGTTGAAGCATATCTCAATTGCTCAAATCTGTCCACAATTCAAAATCTGAGTGAGCTGTGATCTTAGTCATGTTTGGATGATCAAATCTCATTGGAATGACTTGAAATTTGGTATGCATGCTCAATACTTATGATACAAGTTGCTGTAAAAATTTCATGATGATAGAGCAAGGGATATTTCGGTTTTGGAGTGGAACTTGTGAGCTATGTTGCAGCAGTTTTCAGCATGTAGTAGTGTGGAAAGGTGTGAAATCTGGTAGCAATCCATAAGGACTTTGAAGCTCAAATTTTTATGGCTGCTAGATGACTTAGTGTTGCACATCTCCACCAAATTTCGTGGCATTTCAACATGTACATTGTGAGATATGGTCTATTCTTTGAGATGTATAAAATCTGCCAGAAAAGTGACAATTATTGGTTTGATCAAGAGTCACTTTGATTGAAAGGTCCTCAAGTTGGAATCATGATTATAAGTATTTGAGGCACCTAAGTTTGGTTTTGAATTAAGTTTGAAGCATGACAAGCAATGAGTACAAAAGCCATTGATTTGGGGGAGTGTACTTTGTACACCTTTGGTACTCAAGTTGGAGATCAAGACCAAGCTCAAGATGGAGAGACAAGTTTGAGTTCAATTAATCATTGGATATCTTTAGAAGAAAGAAAAGGACTTAAAGAAGATCTCAAGTTTACTCATCATATTAAGTCCATCACTTGGATCAATCAATCAAATTCAATTCAAGTGAGTGTCAAGGATAGTTCTTGGTGAGATCACTTCTCCCTAGAGAGGGGCGCGCCGCCCATGAGTGGGATTGACAAGTTAGGATGCTTGGAGAGGCCAACATGGAAGTGATGATCTAGGAATATTCAAGATGCTTAGTTGAAGAAATCAAAAGGGTTGATCAAGAAGAAGCAAGCAACACCCAAATAGAGAGATATTTCATGCAAAATTCAAGTGATACTCTTTGATGTCTCTCATGCAAGCAAAGATGAATAGATGAAGCAAGCCAACCACAACATGAAGAAAGTGCACTTGATCATTAGTGGTTCTCATTTCATATGGGTGAAGCATGGAAATCATTTTGCTATATATTGACTTCACACCAAGCTATTCAATTGGACTTCACATTGCTATTGTGGAGAGAAATTGGAATCATATTGACTATCCTCTACTCCAAGATAGCAAAGGTATCATTGTAATGTGCATGATCATTTCATCCCTTACTAGTATGCGGTTAGTGCATATAGTACATGCTTAATAGGATCATGCATAATAAATGAAAGTTTTAATTCATTGCTACCACTATTGCTTGAATGATTATATGATCTAGTGGTTTTGTATATGAATTTGTTCATGAGCTAGTGATCCCAAGTACTTGATCTATTTTGGATTGCTCACAAGTGACAAGTACAACATTGGCAAGATAACCCTTATACTTTATGAGGTGTGAAGAAGCTTGTCATTGGATCAAACCGGACTTGGAAGCTAAGGCCATTCATTTTAGTTCAAGTCATCAAGAAAGAAGCTCATGGAAACAATCTAGTTCAAGAAGTGGTTACCACATTGCAAGATATATCATATCCCTACAAGTGGTATTTTTCATTCATGTGGTATTCTTTCTCACACACAAGTGGTACTTAGTGTATCAATGGTGGTTCCACAAGTGATCCTCAACTTTAAGTGATCAATTCAACTCAAGGAAGCTACCCTCAAGAACTCAAGTGGATTGACATATGCTTTGACATAGGGGGAGGTGCCCCACCTCAAGATCAAGGTCAAGGATCCTACGAGTGACCTACATGTGGCATTTCTAGGTGGTGTTCGTGCTTCCACATGTGAGAGTTACAAGTGGTGTCATTCCAACATATGGTGGTGTCCATAAAAAATGAAGATTCAAGACTCAACCATCTATCCCTAGTCACACCCTTTGTATCAAAAGAGGCATACCTTTTATGGAAATTGATGACAAAGGGGGAGAGATTGGAACAAAAGATATGAACATGGGGAGAATGGAACATGAACATGGACCATGAGGGAGCAAGATTGAAGATTAGAGGAGGATCAAAATTCTTGGACATATGAGAAGCACACAAGTTGGGGGGAGCAAGCTCATGAACTTGTTTGATTGCATTTGATATGTGCATATTCATGTGCTTGCTTGCATTTGCATAAGTTTTTTAAAATTTTATATGCAATGCTTGTGTGGTGTATGCTAGTTATAGAACTTGCTTGATGATATGGTAACTAGCATGCATAGGTTGTAGCTAGACATATATATGCTTCATGAAAATCAAGTGCCATTACATATAATGTTGATCTCACATGGTATCTTGAGTTTTGATGTATGTCTAGTTACATGGATGATGCTAAGGATGAACTTCAAATTTACAACTCCGATTGGTATCACGCTTCAAAGGTTTATCCTATATACCTTAGCATCACTTTGTAGTGTTAACCCTCCCAAAAGTTTCATATCTATGTATGTGTGCAAACCTTGAATTCAAATCAATTGGGCACACATATAGGGGGAGTTACCACTACCAAGTCGGGTTTTATGGTGCTTATCCAAATCTTGACATAGTGCTTAATTGTTGGATAAGTGACATAAAATCCACACCAAGTTAGCAATTTATACTTGTATGAAGTGCTAGCTTGGAATCTAATCTTAAATTCCATATCTTTGTAGTATTGCCATCAATTACCAAAAAGGAGGAGATTGAAAGGTCCCTTGTGGTTTTTGGTAATTGAGTGTCAACATTAGGTGAACTAATATGTGTGATTGAGATAATACACAGGAGATTAGTTCACACGTGTTGGTGCAATGAAGGAGTTTTATTGCATATGAAACATGACATGGAGTCATGTGACCAAGGTGGTGAAGATCAAGACAAGGCTTGGCTTGATGGACCGGTTGCAAGTGTGAAGGGCAAGTCGAGGCAGTGAAGCGATGGACCGCGAGGCGGTGAAGCTTGGGCAAGACTTGGCGCCGACGGACCGACGCAACGGTGAAGAGCAAGTGAGGTCAAGATCGATGGACCAATAGTGTCACGTGATGATATGAAGTGGATCATATCATTTAGTGATCGTGTTGGTGCATGTGTTGCATCGGCACTTAGAGATGGAGCGGAATGGAAATGTCCAAGGCAAAGGTATAACCTATAGGGCATTTCATTTCGCCGGTCATGAGGAGCTTAGAGAAGTTTATGACCGGGTTTAGGATAGATGGCCGTACTATCAAGAGGGGCAAACTTGTTTGCATATCGGTCATCTAGTGCCACTTGAGCGATCTAACTTTGCGATGTGTTAGGATCGAGTGGCGTGGTAAGAGCAAGAGAAAATCTTTTGAAAATGATTGTGAAAATGCAAACACACATGCAAATGGTGATGTACACTTGGTGGTGTTGGCACATTTGCAAAGGAGAAGTTGTTTCGTGTTTCTCGGACACTTGGACTGCTCTTAGAGTGGAATACTGCTTTGATCCATTGTGAGTTGGATCAAGTAACCATGTGGGTTGTGTAGCCCTCTCAGTAAGCTTTCCATAGTGTCCAAGATCATCGAAAACGGAGTTCGGATGAAGGAGATATCGCCGTTTTACCGAGCAGTGGTCTGACCGGACGTGGTGACCGGACGCACGATGGCGCGACCGGACGCACCGACCGGAGGCTCCGGTCCGGTCGGTGCGTCCGCAGAGAGCTCTACAGCCTGAATTTTGCGGGACGGCGTCGGCCGGACGCTATGACCGGACTCGCCGGTGAGTCCGGTCGGCCGTCCGGTCGCCGCCTTGGCCGTGGTTTGGACCCCCAACGGCTCTATTTGGCTTGGGGGCTATAAATAGAGTATGTGGTCGGCCATGGCAGGTGCTTAGCACCTTGGGGACTTTGTGTCCATGCTTGAGAGTGCTAGAGAGCCCTCCCACTCACTTGTGATTGATAGAGTTCATCCAAATCAAAGTGAGGAGTGATTCTAGTGCATTCGCGTTGAGAGATCGCATTCGTGGCACTAGATGATCGTGTTGCAAGCCCGTGTGCTTGTTTCTCTTGGAGGTTGCCACCTCCTAGACGGCTTGGTGGCAAGAGACTTCGTGAAGCACGCAACGGAGATTGTGCGGTGCTCCGAAGGAGGATTTGTGAGAGGTCCGTGCTCACCTCGCAGGGATCGCGAAGAGCGACACTACTAGAGCGTGTCGGTGAGTACCTCCCTTGTGCGTGTGGTGTCTTGCGGTGCCTTGTGAGGCTCACTTGAGAGTGGTGTCTTGCGGTGCCTTGCGGGGCGTGCCTTGAGGGGCAAGTGATCGGAGAATCACACCGAAGAACCATCTAGGTGAAACACCAAAGGAACCACCCAAGGTGTTGGTCGACACAACGAGGAGTAGGGGGAAGTTGGCAAGCTTCCCGATACCTCGGTAAAAAATCACCGGTGTCAACTTGTCTACTCTTCGCGGTGGTTTGCATTCTCCAAATCACAAGCTTTGTATTTGCATTCATATATACCTTGTGTTTGTGCTTGTGGAGTAGCTCTTGCAATTACTAGCTTGTGTAGCTTGTTTGTTGCTTTGCTTAGTTTGTGTAGCTAAGTAATTTGAGCCTTTGGGTTAGGCGTGTGTCGCCTTGTCCTTAGTGCATCTAGTGAGCTTAGGATTGGCTTTGTGCTTTTGCTCATTAGAATTGTGTAGGAGCTCACCATTGTTTGAAGTACTAGTGCATAGGTTTGTGTGACCTTGCAATAGAAACGGTTAGGAGCTCAAGCTAGGCTTATCACCTCATTTGCTTTGTGTAGGATCTTTTGTGAGGTGATTTAGAGTCATAGCTAGAGGGGTGAAGTCTTGGCTAAACGAATAGTTTCAATTCCGCATCACATTTGTTTAGCCGGCGCATTTAGTTTTAGAAAAGACTATTCACACCCCCCTCTAGTCCCCATCTCGACCCTACAAGCGGTATCAGAGCAGTGGTCTCTCATTTAGTGGTCTTTACCGACCCGAGAGGATGGAAACTAGAGGGTTTTATGATGATTGTTTGAGTGACACACATATCTTTGATGGCACACACTTTGCACGGCGGAAACACCATATGCTTGATCATTTTCGTGCCATGGGACCTAAAGCTTGGTGGGTTGTCACAAGTGGTCTTACCTTCATGATGGACCATAAGAATCTCACCGAAGCTCAAAGGCCTCTTTTTGAACTTGATGCAAATGCTTTATTGTATCTAATCAAATCTTTGAGCTTTGATGTGTTTGAGAAGGTGAACACTAGGGTGTCCGCACATATGTTGTGGGAGGACATCAAGCACACCTATGGCGATGCCTCAACATGGGATGATGGCAAATTTGAGGATGAGGCGCCAAAGGAGGTGGTGCATGAGGATGTTGAGCAAGGTTGCTCCTCCTCATGGTCAAGTGAAGATGATGAAAGACCTACCTCAAGTTCACTTGACAAGGATGATGATGATGGTTCATGCTTGGTTGATGATGTTACTACAAGTCCATCGACTACATCAACATATTGTCTCATGTCACAAGGTGACACAAAGGTATCTAATGACAATGTAGTTGATCATGTTGATTCTTATGATGAGCTTGTGAGTAGACTTGCTAGCATGACCATGTCTTTAGAAAATGAGAAAGCAAAAACTTTGAATTTGGAAAATGAAATCTCTTTTCTAAAGAAAACATGTGAACATCAAGAGCATCTACTTTATGTTACTACTTGTTCACATGATGTGCTAAAATTGGCTCATGAGGAACTTAGTGTTACTCATGATAACTTGGTACAAGACCATGCTTTTCTCACTAAAAAGTTTTCAAATGAGAAATTTAAAACTAGTGAGAGCTCATCACATGGGTCAATTGATCAATCACATATTTGTGCTAACCCTTATGATGTAGGCAAGAAGCATGTATCCACCTCTTGTGATGATTTACTTGCTATGCCATGTTCTTCATATTTAGATGCTTGCTCTTCTTCTATGTCTTGTGAGACTAACATTTTGAAGGAGAACAATGAGCTCAAAAATGAAGTGAAGAATTTGAGCAATAAGTTAGAGAGGTGCTACAACTCTCAAGTCACCTTTGAGCATATGTTGAAGAACAAAAGAAGCTTCGGTGACATGAGTGGCATTGGCTTCAACAAGAGCAAGATCAAAGGCAAAAGATGGGGCAAGAGAAGATATGAAAGAGAAATGAAGAAGCAAGAACAAGAGAAGCTATCTCATGTCATGTGCTACCGATGCCATGAAACGGGACATCTTGCAAAGGCTTGCCCAAATGAAGAAAAGCTCAAGTTGAAGCAACAAGAAAAGCTTCAACCGAAGCCCCAAGATCAAGTCAAGATCAACCATGAAGATAAAGTTGATGACTTGAAGATGAAGAAGAAAACAAGAAGGGGTGGAAGAGCTTATGCAAGGCATCCAACTCATATCCAAGATGCCAAGATGATGAGCAAGATTCAAGCTAAGAAAATAAAGTTTGCTCACATCAAGTGCTTTGAATGTGGAGACATGGAACACTTTGCCTCGGAGTGTCCTAGCAAGCTTGAGAAGGAAGCTCAAGCAACTCATGAGAGGCAAGGCAAGAAGAAGCATCAAATGAGCAAGAAAGAATGGACTCAACAAAAGAGAAGATGCTACTTATGCCGGGAAAGGGGACACATGGCTCATTCATGTCCCCTAGGTAACGATTCTAAGCCTATTTCAATTGATGATGATAATGAGCTTAGAAAGGATGACAATGGTACCTCTTTGGTTACTATTGCAAAACATCCCGCTACTCATACTAAGGCTTTGCCTAAGTATGTTGCACCTAACTTGAGAGGACCCAAACAAGTTTGGGTACCATCAAAAAGTGGATGATTGTTTGTAGGTACCATGGCATTGGAGGCTTGATTCATTTGAGTTCACATTGTACATCATTTGATTGAGTCAAGAAATGAAGCCTAGTGCAATTATATCCCAATGCCAAGTCAAGAAAAGTGAAGTCCAAATGAGTTACAACATACAAGTGCAATAATCCTAGATGTGGTGATTTATTAGAATATTCGAAGGCTTGCAAAATATTTGAGATGAAGCTTGCTAGCATGATGATCATAGGCTACAAAGGTACTTTCTAGTTGATCACACATTTGGGTGCATATTAGATGATTGAATTGGATATATATGCATATGTTGCTTGCTATGAGATGCTTGAATGGATTATATGCTTAGTAGTCAAATTTGAGTTGGTTTGAATGGATATGATCATGAGATGACATTTAGTAAGTGATTTGAATGGATATATGTCTTGTGAGAGTATTCAAACAAGTTAGCATCAAGTGTGATTCAAATTGTTGAAGCATATCTCAATTGCTCAAATCTGTCCACAATTCCAAATCACAAGCTTTGTATTTGCGTTCATATATACCTTGTGCTTGTGCTTGTGGAGTAGCTCTTGCAATTACTAGCTTGTGTAGCTTGTTAGTTGCTTTGCTTAGTTTGTGTAGCTAAGTAATTTGAGCCTTTGGGTTAGGCGTGTGTCGCCTTGTCCTTAGTGCATCTAGTGAGCTTAGGATTGGCTTTGTGCTTTTGCTCATTAGAATTGTGTAGGAGCTCACCATTGTTTGAAGTACTAGTGCATAGGTTTGTGTGACCTTGCAATAGAAACGGTTAGGAGCTCAAGCTAGGCTTATCACCTCATTTGCTTTGTGTAGGATCTTTTTTGTGAGGTGATTTAGAGTCATAGCTAGAGGGGTGAAGTCTTGGCTAAACGAATAGTTTCAATTCCGCATCACATTTGTTTAGCCAGCGCATTTAGTTTTAGAAAAGACTATTCACCCCCTCTCTAGTCACCATCTCGACCCTACACGCGGCCGACCACCTCCACCACCACCGCGCGGCCGACCACCTCCACCACCGCGGCCACCGGATCGAGCTGTTTCCCCGGCGCTTCCTTCTCGGTGCGGGCGTGGGGGCACCTCCACCGCGACGTCCACCGCGGCCGGCCACCTCCCACCACCGTGGCCACCGAGGCGGCCACCGGATCCGACGAGTGGCAGCGAGACGCCCAATCCGGGCGGTGGCGGCGGATCCGGGCGGCGCGGGGGCCCATCCGGCCGCGGCCTCGCCGAACGGGCGGTGGCGCAGCAAAGACGACCCGGCAGCGGCGGTTGGGCTCGCGACGGGCCCCTGGATAGGCTCCGGCGTTTTTTTTTTTTTTTTTTTGTATTAACGGTGGCGGGCAAATAAAAACCGCCACCGTTCATTGATTTTTCGTGACCTTCCGTCGCCGGTGGCGGACGGGAAAACCGCCACCAAAAATCTAATTTGCCCGCCACCATTAATCATTCATCTAGTAGTGCTTCTTCATTCTTCTCTCGCCAACACTTGTTGTCTTGAATTCTTAGGAGCATTGGGTACGGGGACGCCGGCTCGCCAATGATCATATTCTTCCCTTGAGTGGTAGCAGCTTACTCTAGACAGATCAAGATAGCAGGTGCCTTGGCTTTAGGTGTCTTGGCTTTAGCTACATTCATGTGAGCTGGAAAAGGGTTTCTGTCGAGCTGCATATCGGTAAGACTCAATCGTCCCTCATTAAGATTCGATTGTACCTACTGACAAAAGACATTTCAATCATTAGTTGCATGAGAGAAAGAATTATGATATTTGCAATATTCTCTCTTTTTAAGCTCATATGCAAAAGGCAAAGTATAATAAATCTTAATGCATCGATTTTTAACAACTCATCAAAAATATGGTTGCATTTAGATATGTCAAAAAGTAAACTTTACTTCCTCATTCCGATTTTTGTGAATCGGCTTGAGAGAAGGGCGAGTTACTTGTTTATTCTTAGCTAGCCACCAAATTTCAGCATCCAACACATCTTTATTCTCATCGTCAGAAGAAGAACAATCATCAACGGTATGCATGTTAGTACGATGAGATTTGTAGCTACTATGTCAAGAATCTTTCAAGTGCGATTCAAAAAAAAAATGGCTCTCTCGGTCAAGTAAGGTAAGCTAGTGCTGAACATGCTCAAGCTTTTCTTTTATCTTATGATGTAAACCATTAAAGCATATATCAACAAGATCACATTCATAAATCATTAAATAGAAACATCGTTTTTAATCTCTTTGCAACGTCTAAAGAACTCTAGCACAGACTCACTATGCCCTTGTCTAACCGATGTCAAATGAGAAAGTCTAGTTTCTTGAACCCCATCATAAAAGTGATTGTGAATTTTTTCTCCTAGCCAAACCGAAGAACCAATGGTACATGATGGCAAAGATGTAAACCATGAAAAATCAGTACTAGTAAGTGATAAAGGGAAATTAGGACATTTTATGTAATCAAAAGCACACCCTTCACCTAATCGAGCAAGATACATGTTGACATGTTCCAATGTAGACTTATTATCGTTACCACTAAACTTTTGAAAATCAGGTACCTTCCACCCTAGTGGGTTCCTCATGTAATCATAGTGTGGAGGATATGGCTTGTTGTAGGAACCTCTAGAAGTTTTTAATTGTACACCCAGGCTTTCCTATAATGATTTACTCAAATCTCCCTTCAACCAATTAAACGCATTAGTCATATCGATATGAGGAGGATTAGGAGCTGCTAGTTCATTATTCATAATAGGAATAGCACTAGGTGATTTCAGTGGATTAGGTAGTATGTTTTGACCCCCAAATTTCTAGTGCCTTGTTGCCTATTATCAGTTCGATTTGTGAACGATCCGATGTAGTGCTAGAAAAGGTGACAATTTGTTTGTAGTTGGCTGTTGTCCCTCTACCTGTAGAACGAGTTTTATCGGCTTCTTGAGGAGCCATTTGGACTGATTTACCTTTATTAGCAGTGGTGTACCATGGTTGATTCTCATAGAAGTTAGGAGGCATGCCAAATTCATATTGGTCATCATCAATCTCTTCTATTCTAAGCATCTTATACCTTCTAATTTATCAAATCTAGCCATAATCATACCAGCAGAATAATTAAAATTAGCATCTATGGTGTTTTTATGACCTTCTAGCATGGCCGCATAGTCAGCATTTTGAGGGTAAGAATCATCATATCTAGGTTGGCCTTTGGGTTATTACCTCAACTTCGGACGGTAGTCGAGGTTCGTTGAAGATCGGTTCTTTGAAGAGCTCGACCCAATCATGACGATCCTTGATACAGCGAAGCCGAGGAACACGCGCGTGACGACCTCCATCTTCTCTTGTAGCTTGGCTTTCAGCTCGTTGGGAAGCTTGTCCATGGAAGCGGGGTGTATGCTGTTACCTTCATGCACCTCACTAGCCTTCTTCGCGTCTTGGTTAGGCATGGTGCTTTGGAATCAAGATCAAAACGTAATTTACGCCTTGTTCTCCCCGGCGGAGTCGCCAAAAAGTATGTTAACGCAAATTAGGGTTCCACGCCAACATACTTGGCAGTCTTAGATGCCCACGAGGTTGCTCACAACCTGCACGTCGGTAAGAACAAGAGCATGATCGATGAAAACTGATCTAGAGACCGATATAGAGCTCGTTCTTGACTGAAAAAGCCTTAGAACGCCCTCCGGAAGGATCCATCGGGAGAACGCACGTGAGGGTTCTTCTAGGATCGGCAAGGCCACCTGAACGCCGATGAAATTCGTGGAGAACGCCACTAAACAGCAAATCAGAGGGGTTCAGAGAAGAGAATTAGGGTTTGAGGAGTTCGTAGTTGATCTTTGATCGATTGGATGTAGATGGGATCAAATCGGCCATAAACTTCTTATTATGTAGAGGGGGTGGTCTTATCCCCTTAGAAAACCATAATAGATATGTTTCCAATCACCAAACCTTTCCAAAAACCAAATAGAAATTAGATCGGTTCGGAACAGGAAAATCCCGTCATGCACGCGCGCGCACTGCGCTGGATGCTCGCTGCAGGAGCGCCGGCGATTCCGGTGGCGCGGCGCGTGGTTTTCATGGCCGGCTGCCCTCTTCGTCAATTCTCTTGATGTTTTGTCTTTGTTGTTGAACTCCAAAACATGTTCATGCCCCTTTTGACACGTCTAGGTTACCAAAAACGTGCCCGGACACTTTTGAGTGTCAACAGGATGTACGTGAAAGCTTCCTTGAAACTTAAGCTCTTGGACCACTGAGCCAGGACACGGTGAAGAGACAAGATGCGTGTGGTTCCAGAAAAAAAGGGGGGAAATGTGCGCCCGTTTTTTTATATTTATTTTGAGAAATATGCGTGTGTATATTTGAGGAAAATGAAAGATGGGCGGCCAACATATATAGAGAAGTCCAAGGGTGTGGGCCATTCCAGTACTGGGCAAAAAAACTGCTGGCTTTAATTTTGGGCCGGTAGTTAGGGTTTTTTACATCCTAATCGGCGGCGTACATGCTCATCCGAACCGAGGCCATGGCGAGGTCAAACATTGGACGCCGGCCACGGCCGCCAGGAGAAGCCTCCTCCAGCAGGAGGCGGAGGATTCACTACTCCCCGCCTGTCCTCCAATGGTCTCCGCCTTTACACGCCGACTTCACCACAATACTCCCCAGTCTCCCCCATCGCATTTCGCCCACGCCTTCATATTCATATTCTCCTCGCCGGCCTAGACTTGACGACGAGGAGGAGGATGCGATCAGCGATGAGTACGACATCGAGGAAGGGCACGAGCGCTTAAAGCGAAGATGGCGTGGAACAGGTGGACGATGATTATGCCTCTGGATCTGATGGCGACAATGGCGTGGAAGATCAGCAGGAGCAACATACAGACGAAGAACGGGAAGAGGCGCCGGCGCCACCACTGCCACATGACGTCGCCGCCGCTTTTGAAGACAGCTCCGACGATGACTGGCCTCGGTCACGTGCTCGAACCCTCATCCATCAAGGGTTACCCACCTCCACCGCGCCGGCGCCCGCACCACCAGAATCATCATCGTTGTCGGCGACGGCGGCACCACAACATTCGTCACCACCGGGGCCGGACGATAGCCGCTCCTCGGTGATCAGGAACGTGACGGTGGAGAATTCCTCTGCGTTTGATTGTAGCATCTGCTATCTCCCACTCAAGTCACCCATCTTTTCAGGTATGTATATGTCCTTCCACCCCCACTTCTCTGATATATTTAATTTTTCATCATAATATAAACTCATCATCTGGTAGACTAAATCGTCGTTTGGAAGACAAAATCGTGAGCACCTGGTGTGATATTTTTTACCATAACCTGGTGTGCATGTTACTGATTCATAACCTAGAGAATGGAGCATGGTTATTCAATTTTTCGAAAGGAAAAGGAACATGCAGGGGAAATCAGGATCCATGGCTAGCAAGGAAATCTGGACCAATTCGTTGCGGGCGCACTGAAGGATCCTGAAATTAGAGAACATAAACAAAATCAGGGAAATCAGAGGAAATATAGTGAGGGAGAGAGAGATGGGAGTACTGAATAATCATCGTCCTGGGTGCTCATCCACCGCCTCCAAGCACACTGTGTAGTTTTAATTTCTTTTTGCACTTTCTATTTTCGTCCACTTGCCCATTATTCCTACTATTACCACCTTAATGTTTTGTTTGGTGATCTCAAGTATTTTTCTTAACAGCCGTAGTATTAGTTTTTACTTTTCTGTGTGATTATTTGATTTTTTTTTCTTTATATAGCATGTTATGCTATGTACTATTGCAGAAGCTTGCTGACTTGGTGTTTGTTTGTTCGGTAATGTGTTAATGGTTTCAAGGACTTCTATACTGTGATGGTGGCAACTGTTCAGATTGTGAAAATATTGCTCGGAATGAGAATGCCAGAAGCGAAGTAATTGAGGCAACTCATCAACATAATCCGTCTTTTTTTTTTTTTTTTTTTTTTTTTGCATTAGTTCCTCAAGTTCTGGCATTTTAGGTTGAAAAGCAGGCGGAATAAGTCGATAAATTGCCACAATTGCTTCGTTTTTGGAGTTCTCATTCCCAACAATGTTACCACAATTATTTGAACAGTTTTAGCCATCACAATATTGAAGTTCTCCAAAACATTCACAGTACCTGACAAACAAACACCAACCTAGCGAGCACAACCTTTAGTACATAGCATAACATGATATATAAATGAAATATTGAAATAATTACAGAAAAGTGCAAATCATGTTACAGCTATTAAGAAAAAAAAAAAATTGAGATCATCAAACCAAAATAATGAGGGAATAATTGAAATAATGAACAAGTGGACAAGAATAGAATGCAAAAGAAATGAAACTGCAAGACGACAAAAAGACTAAGTTTTTATTCCATAAGCCAAAAACAAGACCATATAATTTCTGTTTATGTCTTATTCATAAAGAGAGCAAATTGCTTGGTTGACCACATTCCCGGCTTAGGTGCTCGGGAGGTGGCATGGCCTAGTGGTCGGCAGCTTGGTTCCCTGCCCTGATGTTCATTCGCGGGGGGGAGAGGAGAGGAGTCGCACCCTACTACACCTTAGGGTCCGTCCGTGGGTGAGAGGAGAGGGAGTCGCACCCACGTGTGTGGGAGAGGGGGAGTCAAGTATGGGGTAGCCACAAGATGGGA
Source organism: Hyparrhenia diplandra (assembly GCA_015847255.1). Taxonomy (NCBI): domain Eukaryota; kingdom Viridiplantae; phylum Streptophyta; class Magnoliopsida; order Poales; family Poaceae; genus Hyparrhenia; species Hyparrhenia diplandra. The sequence goes on from JADLZK010008719.1 coordinate 348,966, forward strand.
GAGTAGTGAGTGATGATGTCTGATCTAAACAACATGGGCCGTTCGATTTGGAGTAAGAGATAGAAGAGGATATTGTGAATCCTGTACCTTTGTTGCAAAGGGTTTTTGCTGGTTATAGTACATTTGTTTCAGTGTACAAGAAGAGGTTTTGATTGTGTGGGAGATATTTGTTGAGATAGATTTAGTTAAGTTTACAACTGGTACCTTATATATATATTTATGGTATAGATATAGATATAGATAAAGTAGAACACAAATTAATCACTTCATGAATGGAGCTAAATACAACCTGTTTTGTGGATGAATATGTGCAGTGCACAATCGGGCACGTGGTGTGCTCACCATGCAAGGGCAAGCTGGGGCCTGCGACCAGCTGCCATGTTTGCCGCACCCTGACCCCCGGAGGCTACGTCCGGTGCAACGCCATGGAGCAGGCGGTGGCCTCCATCCGTGTCCCGTGCCCCCACGCCGCCCATGGCTGTGCTGAGAGGCTGGCGTACCATGACCGTGAAGGCCACGCCAGGACATGCGTGCACAGGCCATGCCACTGTCCCAGTGAGGGCTGCGGCTTCACAGGCTCTGTGCAGACGACGCTCCTGGAGCACTTTGCCGGCGTGCACGGCTGGCCCTGGAGCGGATGGAGAGCAGATGCAGGCTTTGACGTGACCCTTCGCAAGGGCTTCAACATTGTTGTCCTCACCGTCAGGGCCGGCTCTAGGGGGAGGGCAGGCAGGGCGCCCGCCGGGGCCCACGGAGTAGAGGGGCCCAAGATCACCTAGATCATTAGTGTGTATATATAATTTTTTAATATACTAGTAAATATGCCCGTGCGTTGCCACGGGTGAATAATACATTTTAAACTTTATATATTTTTTTTTAAAGAGGGGCCTTGCAAATTATTTGTGCATGGGCACGTGTAAATTATATCCATATATACTCATCGATCATCTCGGCTTCCATTGCCATGTTATCTGAAATGTCAGTCTCCTGTAATAGCAAACAAAAAACGGGATCAACGTTAGACACCTTCCAATCATCAGCATGCCGCGGCACGCGCGCTACCCGTCCGGACACCACAAAAATGCAGGTCAGCTTAGATAAGCCCCAGACATTGCAACATTGAGCCTGATTGCAATATAATCTTGTGGGAACGACCAGGTTAACCAATAGCCAATAATATCTAATTTGACTTTTATGTATCCAAATTGACTTTTATAAGTCACTTTGACTTTTTAGTTCATCCATGTAGTTATGCATTTAGACATATTATTGTATCTACATACATAACTAAATAGATGGTCAAAAAGTCATAGCGATTTATATTTTCGAAAGGAGGGAGTACTAGTTATAGTCGTGTGTTAAAATTTATAAATCTTTTTTTTTGAAATATATACATAAATTACATATTATTGTATCTACAGAACCCTCTTGCTAGCTAGCCAGTTAATTCTTTGTGTGCACAAATAATTATATAATAATGAATTATTGTTGATTACCATTACAATTATGTTTCATTTTTCATATCGATTTTCCACTTGTAATCTATGTCTGTTATTGATTCGCTATGTGGTAAAACAGACGGTGGTGAAGAACATATATTTCACCGGTGCGTGTTGATCGAGCTGTGCTTTCGAAGTGGTCATTGGATTTATTTTGACGTAGGTCTCCTTGGGAAGCTTTGTCGTAGGTCCTTGGGAAGTTTATTTTAGAATTGGGAATGATGTGCGTATATAGGACAATGTGAACAGTCTAGTACTCCTATAAAAACAAACCCCACTAAGCTAATTCCGTGTGTTCTCCTTAAGCCATGTCATCGAATACTGCTGCCGTATACATCGTCCCACTTACTCATCCACCAAGGTACGAACAGGTAACAAAGCACGCAACTAGCCCTTACGGGTCCGTTCTCATTCTCAATTAATGAGTTTAACACAGATTTAAAACTGACATCCATATCATGTGAGCCGCCCACTCATTTATGATTCACCACTGTACTGTGGTCGCTTCTCCTTCTAATCGGCTTCCTTTAAATTCTCTTGCAGCCAATCTGTTCACCTCCACCCTCCCTCAGTTGCTGCAAGTCACAACATCCAAAAGTTGTCTCATCAGATTTACATCGAGCAGGCTTGCCGGCGCAGAGCCTGCCATGCATGCATCCTCGCCACAACCTTCAAATCGGTGCTCAGCATCCACGCGGCTGTCCTAGTCCACACACGAGCTATTTGCTATTTGCACAAGCAGGTATGTTTGTCAATTAGCAGATGGCCGAGTAGCTGCCACAGACCGGCATGCATGCGTCCAGAAAAATCATTCATGTGTTTAATCAGCCGCGGACTAGAGAGTTCTTTAGGTACGTAGTATCATTGCCTGCGTTATGAATTGACGAGACTCGTGTATGATGTACTGTTTTCTTTCATTTAGTTTGATTTTCACTTTTCGACCCCTTTTTCCATGTTTATCTGTTAAGTATGTACTGATGTACCGCGGCAACAAATTTAAAAAATTGTTTGAAATGCAATTAGTTAGTTACATATAGCAAACAAATTCAAAAATACACTAAACTTTTGCAAGGATATGTCGTGTCTATGGAGGATAAAAAGTTTGGAGGCATTTCGGAAAAAAATTCCTTTGTCGAGTGCCTTGGGTTACACTCGGCAAAGAGGCTCCTTTGCCAAGCGTAACAGTAGCAGACTTCGACAACATGAAATATTTGTCGTATGCCGGGGATTTGCCAGGTGCCAAAAGCGGACACTCGACAAAGAAGGTGACGGCAGGTCATGGACGCGCAGGCGCCTGCGCAGGGTAACGGTGGCAATCCTCAGTTTTTCGGTAGTGTTCCATGGCATATAGGGGAATACCCTAAGCGCCGCCCATGTCGGCATAGGCGGAGCCTCATGGAGGCGAAACGGGTGCTCGCCCCCCCTCCCCTCCCTATTTGTGGAAAAATGACACCGGCGACATTGTAAAAAGTAGAAGCCTAAAGCAATTGAGTATATAACACTACTACTGAAATAAACTTCCGTGGCGATTTTTTTTTTTTTTTACGTGGCAGTTTTTAGAACCGCCATGCAGCTAGGGTCACGATTAATGGATGGATTAACCATGGCGGTTATTTTGAGGCCCGAAACCGCTATAGTAAATATTAATCTAAAAAAATAAAATAAAATAATCAAAAAGAAAAACCCAATCCTAACCCTAACGGGCCAGGATCGGGCTCGCGCCGCCAGATCCACCGCCGGTGGCGGTTAGGGTTCAGGGATGGAGGGGCCCCGCCGGATCCAGATCCGGATCGGGGCCGCCGCCGCCCTCCACGCGGGGAAGGGAGCCGCCGTCAACCGGGGGTCGCCACCATGCCGCCCGCGGGGATGGGGAGGGGAGGGGGCCACCGTGATCTCGTCGCGCCGGGATGGGGGGAGGAGAGGGGGCCGCCGGAATCTCCCGAGCGTCGCCGAGGGGGCCGCTGGGCGCCGCCACGGGCCACCCTTGGCGCCGCCGCCTGTGGATCTCCCGGCGCCACCGGGGCCCGCCGCCCTGCACGCCCCGTGAGATCGCCCGCCGCCTACATCGCGAAAGTGGAGGAGAGGGACGTGAGAGATTGCTGGTGGGAAGTGTGGGTGAGATGGAGTGAGGAAAAACCCTAAGTGTACTATATATACTTGAACAGCTATATCGGGCTGATTGGATCCAGATGTATGTTGTTTGGACTCTGAATTGGGCCACGATTAACCATGGTGGTTTTTAAAAAAAAAACCGCCACGGTTAATCCATTTACCATGACAATTTTTTAAACACCACGGTTAATAAAAAAAGGCCGCCACGGTTAATCAAGATTTTTACCATGGCGGTTTTTTCAAAAGACCGCGGTTAGTGAAAATGAAGTGCCTTCTAAAATCCAGATTGTAGTAGTGTAAGTAGCACTTTCGAGTACCATTAGTAACCAAAAACTTTTGCTAATGTGCGATTTACATTTTGTGTGGCGGGCAAGGGTTCCCATCACCCATCAAAGGTCACGAAAATGCGCGATTAACCGTGGCGGGCACCGTAGGCCCGTCACGGTTAATAAAAACCCAAACCCGAGCCCATCTAGACTTCGGATTTGGGCTATTGGGCCCAATCGAGCCGCTAGTGCCACCACCGCTGGATCCGCCCTCGATGCTCGGGTCGTTCGACGCCACCGGGTGAGGGTCCGAAGAGGGAGGACAGGACGCGCCGGCGCCACCGCGTGGGCTCCGCCCCAGCCCCGCACGTGCGCCACCGCGCGCTGGAACCGGCATCCCCGGCTGCGCCATCGCCGGATCCGGCCACAAGATGGGGCAAAGGGAGATGGAGATGAGCGAGATCGCGGGATGGGGAGGGAGAGAAAGAATGAGTGGGTGACTGGCTGAAGAGAGAATGAGTGAGGATGAGGATGAAACCCTAGAGTGTTGTAATATATATATGGCCCGATAGCAAGTATGGTTTGTGCTTCGTCGTCGGCCTCGGTTTATTTTGTGTGACGGACCTTTTATAAAGGACCACCACGGTTAATCGATTTTTCATGACGGGCAAACGTGTCCGCCACGGTAAATAAAAAACGTTCGCTACGTAAAACCAGGGGTATTTTGCGTGGCGGACAAACTGGGTGGCCGTCACGGTAAATATTTTTCAAGTTGACGCAAAATCATTTGGTTACGTGACTATACGGTAGAAGTCGTAGGCTCATAGGCGTGAATGAGTGTGGGTAAACAACGATACCATGAATGCATGCCATGGAGTGAATATGTGCCTGGAAGGTTTAGATTTGTATCTTATTTATACAGGTAAGTTTTAATTGCTACAGTGACAACTTTTGAAATTAGGCCCCCCATAATTTTTATTGACCCTCCATGTCGGCGTCGCCTCGGTCACGGTCACGAGCAACGCGTGGAGTTGTCAGCTAGCGACCAAGGCGAGGCGGGGCAACATCAACATTCCATCGCTGCGACGACTGTGCCCATCAACTACATCGCTGAGACGTCGGCCGGACGGCGGCCTCCGCGCATCGGCACCATCCGTGCGTGGCCTGGCCTTTATAAGTTGCCATCTGTAAGACCTGTGGCGATGGACCTTCACTACAACGGAGACAGTTTCGTTATTGCAAGAAGCAGATTTCAGCTGAATAGCATACGTGTGCAACTGCATTGCTAACTTGCATGAGCTTCGATCGTGTCCCGATGGAGGCCACTGCAGGTACAGCAGGTGCTGGAGACAGTGCCTTTGAGCCATCCCTGTGGGATGACTTTTTTGTATCCTACACTCCTCCTTGCTCACAGGCATGCACTCATCATCTATTATGGCTTCATTTAGCTACCATTTTGGTAAATAATACATATATATGGTCTATGTGTGCTCATGCATGCAGATGTCAGAGGACTGGATGAGGGAGAGGGCAAATGAACTCAAGAGGCAAGTGCATCATATGTTTGAAGCTGGGAGTGTTGCTGGCCTGTTGATGCTTGTGGATGCTCTCCAACGCCTTGGCATAGATAACTACTTTCAACAAGAGATTGACACAACATTGAGCCGTGTACACACTGGGGATCTAGAGATGCGGAGCCCCAATGAACTGCACATAGTTGCCCTCCGCTTTCGTCTGCTTAGGCAACATGGGCTTTTTGTACCTACAGGTTGGTAAACATAATAAGGGTGTATCGAAAACTTTTGCACCTAATTCTGTCCTGTTGGTTTCGTTGCTAGTTAGTGATACCTAACCTACAAACGGTAAAATGGTAGCTTTAATGAATTGGCAGCTACATATCATATTCATGCATATTCAATTGTATAATGAATTTGAGGGGTCTATTTGCTGTCATATTGTCTGTTGTTGTTTTAAATCTGTGCATATATACACGGAAAAAGGTATATATGCAAGCATTTTACAACTATCAATATTGCAGATGTCTTTGACGAGTTCAAAGATGGTACGGGCAATTTCAGTACAAGCCTAACCAGCGACCCAAAGGGGCTGCTGAGCCTGTACAACGCGGCTCACATGGCAGTTCCAGGTGAGGATGTCCTTGATGATGCCATCGCATTCGCCCGGACCCATCTGGAGGCAATGAAGAGAAATCTTGTGTCTCCAATTGCGCACCAAATTTGTCGTTCCCTTGACATCCCACTCCCTCGGTACATGCCTCACCTTGAGACCATGCACTTCATCAATGAATATGAGCATGAAGACGGGCACAACGCCACGATACTGGAGCTCGCAAGGCTCGACTATTGTCTCACCAGGTCTTCCCACCTCAAGGAGCTCCAGACCATCTGCTCGTAAGTCTATATCTATTCAAACATATTTTTCTTGGATAAATAATTCGAAATAAGAAAGTTGCCAACTATGTAGTTAATTAACAAGCCCTTCAAGATGTGCAACTCTTATTTTTGTCGTCTCTGCATCCAAGATTGTTTCAAGATTTTGAATTTCAATATGTGATGACTTCAAACTAAATGATAAATTTCTGAAGTGCAATGCTTTATATCTTTCCAAGATCAACAACTTTGGTATTGATTGTTTCTATATCTGATGTCTCTGAAAAACTCAAAAATGATTCTAAAATGTGACAACTCCAAACAAATTTTGAGGCATTTAAAAAACTCCAAATGAGATAGTTGTCAACTTCAAAGTTGTAGATCTCTTTGAGTTACACATCTTTGATGTAAAGTTTGTCCTTATTCAACTTGGTCAAAATTGTTATGAATTTTATTGTGCTGCAACTATTTCTACTTTTTGAGAGATGGTTGCAAATCCCAGCTGTCTCTAAAAATTGACTTTCAGAAGCGGGCCGCATTGGAAACTATTTTGGAGCAAAATTATATGATTGAGTTACCTCTATTAAAAAAGAGTGCTCCGTTGCTAAAAATTATTTGTACAGTAGTAGTGCTTCTTTCAATCCTGGGTCTGCAATTCACTAGTACACAGTACAAGGATCATGATAAACATCATCATGACAATGATAGGTCATATGCGTTCACTAGTACATGTCCGCAATTGTTTGATCTAAATTTATCCACACTATTAATTAACAATGATAGCTCATATGCTAAATCTCTAGTCTGTTCCACATACTTCATGTTTACAGATCTGTTAATTTGTTCACTAGAAGAACGTAATAGAAACGCCACTTCAGAATTTTTATTAAATAAAACACTTCAAAAAATTTTATTCTTGCAAGCATAATAATATATACAAGCATGATGTTTGTCGTTCCATTATATTGATTTTCATCCCAAATGACATATTTATCTCTTGCAATGGTTTGACTTCGTATATAAAAACACACTGCATAGGCAGCAAGAGTGCCGTATACCGACCACCCTCTGCCGCACTAGCCACTCCTATTTTGTATGCCCAAATAACGTGCCAACAGCACCCAATGAGCCATTCTAGCCACTGCCAATGACTTTCTCCCTAAGAATGTGAGCCATGCGCCACTATGTAGAAACTTAACCGAAATTTATGTAAGTATTGTATTCTAGAAGTCCATAATAGTTATTTCTTTCCATATAACTTATTTAAAACCATAACTTGTTCAGAGTACAAATTATTTTGTTTTTATCACTTAGCTTTGTTAGTGATGGTGGCTTATAAATTTCTCCTAAAGATGGTGGAAGGATTTCTACAAGGACGTTAACCTAACCTATGTTCGGGACCGTGGAGCGGAAACATACTTTTGGAGCATCGGAGTAGTGTCCCGTGGTGAGAGAAAACTCGTGCAAGAATGGTATTTTTCAAGATTATTGCGTTGACGACCCTAATGGATGACACCTATGATTCTTATGCCACCTTTGAGGACTGCAAAAACCTAAATGAAGCCATACAAAGGTATGTAGTACTCCAGCTTACAGATAATTACATTTTTGTATCCACGCATACCAATTCAATGTGTCGGTTACATGGTAATGAAAAATACTGATTTGGTCCAACAGATAAGATGTTTATGTCCAGCTAACAATTGGCTATATTATTAGCTGCACCAGTTTGGATCAAAAAACATAAGTACTAGCAAATGATCCTTTGTTACTAGCAAATGACCATTCGTATTTGCTTTTTTTCCAACACCATATCCCGTAACCATGAACAGTGGGACTAATGTAAATGTACTTGTACAATTATCGTAGATGGGACGAGAGTGCAGCTTCTATCCTGCCGGAATATCTGCGGATGTTCTACATCAAAATGCTAGGTTGTTTTAATGAATTGGAGGATATTTTAGAACCAAGAGAAAAGTACCGTGTGCGTTACCTCCAAAAAGAGGTCAGTGCCCAAGACTCAGTCAGAGCAGACACAGTTGTTGGATTGGATACATTTCTAAGAATATGAATTCTTATAAAATGGATATTTAGTTTTATTGCACCTCATTCTGAACCAGAAATGGGGACAGCACGGTTTAGCATATTACTCATTTTTTGTTATTTTCCTAGCAACACTATCCAAAACAGGCCTTCCAAATTCATTCTAGCAGAAAATATCATGTGCATCCCACATTTTATCCTCTTTCTTCCTCATGGCCATTCAAAAACTCGGCCATCTCCCTGTAGTCTCGCCATGGCCTCTTGGGAAGAGATGGTGGGGACTAGAGGAAACCGTCGGGCCGTTGCCTTCAAACTCAGTGACTCACCAAGTCGAAATGTATGGGGTGCAACAAAAGTAGGGGCCCTAGTTGGTAGTCAATTGAACTGATTTTTTTTTAAACTACTAAAAAATAGATTAGGGGCCTGCTGCGTGGTGCGGAGCCGTATATTATTTTTGTTGGTACACCAGTAATTCACTGCTCTCTATACCCCAAGATATTGAACCAATCAAAAATTTTCTAAATAAACTACAAAATATTCAAGGGGAGGTAACCTCACTAAAACACCAATCACGTGCATAAACTTACCATTAGTGTCTACAACTAGGTCCAAAACTTGGTAAACACGAGATCTCTGTAAACAGAAAAATGGTTACGTGTGACATTTGTTTTCCTCATAAGGCCGTAATAAAATTCTTAATAAATGCCTTGTATTTCCACGCTAGGAGAGTAGCTAGATTGGTTGACTGTACGTGCAAATTATTTGTCGGAAGTAAACCACTTTTTCCTTGCAGTTTTTGCATCTCCTCTCTAATCCCTCCGTCCAGTAATACATCTGCAGCTTTTGTGATGGCAGCTGTGGTAACTGGTTTTGCCGAGATAAAACTCTGTGCTGATGTATCACTATATTAAATACAATTGAAACCCTAATTGAGACTAGCCTAATTTTGTATAGTAATACTATGACGTCATTTTTATAACTTAGTGCATTTATTACTGATGTGTGAAAAACTAGCGGTAATATAGGGCCAACGGTTCAGTGGTCACCAAAATTACTACCAGTACGTACTATATTTGTTTCACTGCTGCCCTTTTTTTATCAAGCATACCTGTATTATATTAAGAGATAGGGAAAACGTACAAAGACCCAACGAATATAGATGTCAAGGATACATGGGAGAGCTGTCCCACCGAAATGTGTAGAAAGGGCCTCACAAAAAAATTACAATCAGTTCCCTAAACCCTTTCCCCTTCCAACAACGTCGTCGGACGAACCCGCCGCCGCCACCGCGATCTGGCGAAGCTCCATCGCATGCAGGCTTTAGCCAGCCGCAATAGCCACCCGACATGAAGGCCGGAGCTATTCCGTCGTTGAAGGAGCATCGGTCGGGGACACGCCCTAAGCTTCACAGATCTCGTTCACTGCTGCCAATTGGACGCGTGAAGGTAGTGTGATATGTGTATCACCACTAGTACCAGTATACCACCGTACCAGAATCACTATATTTGTTCAACAGACCTCGAGGGTGATGCTATAATTATTCCTTATTCATGTCTAATTGGTAATATAGTGGTGGGAATAAAAGCTACATGATTTTGGTTTGAGCAGATGATGTTGCAATCAAATTATTACATTCAGGAGGCGAAATGGTGCAACGAGAAGTACATGCCAAACTTCAAGGAACAGATTGAGCTTTCCACTTTGTCGGCAGCAGCTCCATTACTGACCCTTGCAGCACTAATGGGCGAGGGCGCTGAGGTAACCAACAAGGAGGCATTCGAGTGGGCAAGTGGTGCTCCTGACATGGTCAATGCTTGTGGAGAGTTAGGTCGTCTCCTCAATGATATTGCTGCTTTCAAGGTGCTATGCATATATCTCAATGACATTTCAATATTTTCCTTGCATTGGAAAAATTAGACCTTCAATTCGGTAGATTTCAATTTATGCGCATTGTATTAGTATATATCATCACATATAGCCTTTATCTATGCAGAAAGGGAGGAAGAACAAGAATGATATGCCTAGCTCCATGGAGTGCTACATGAAGGAGCATGGCACAACAGGAGAGGAGGCTGCGACAGCACTCTCTGCAATGGTGGAGCATGCATGGAGGATGACCAACAAGGCGTTAATGGAGATAGACCCAGCGCTGATGCCAGCTGCTTTAGCCGCCATCAACCAAGCGAGGACATATCTGATACTATACAAAAAAGGAAATGATCGCTTCACCGATGCCGCAAAGCTTGCGGATTTGGTGATCTCCATCTTCCTCAAGCCTATCCCGGTTAAAGGATGAATAATATTTTTTGTGTCTAAGCATGCTTTAGTTGGTGTCAGCGCTTGGTCATGTCATGTTTCTTGGCCACGCATGTGTCATTGTAGCTTTGATAAGCTTAAGCTTTTCGTGTGTGTGAGTCGTTCAGCAATTTGATAAGCTTAAGCTTTTCTGTTTGTATCGGTCTGTAGTTTGTTGCGAAGACTTTGATTTCGTGTGTGTGAGATGCATGAGCCCAGGCTTGTTTGCGCGCCGTGCGCAAGTAGCTATGATCCAGGTTCGAGCTTATGTTAGGGACTGGAGTAGTGGAGCCCATGGCACCCACTACTACAGATCGGTTCATCACTACCGTCGGCTTCACTGCCGGAATTTAGTCCACCGGCAGTGATGAACCTTGCCCGGTAGTGATGAACCGTTCAGGCGCGGAAAAATCAGAAATTCCGCATACTCAACCAATACCGGACAGTGAAGATTTAGATCACCACCGGGTTGAATCGTTCCCGGCAGTAGTCTTGATGGACACAAATCACAACCGGGTTTGAATTAGAACCGATAGCGATTTGAAGACCAGGAACAGTCAAAACAAACGATAGAAAAAGTAGATTGACACAACAACAAATTAAAACGACTGGTTCATTACTAGAACATGATAATAGATAATATATTTTACAAGTGCATAAAAATACTAGATAGCTAAAAAACACCACCGCTGCCGCTTATTCCGGGCCTCCGGATCCCTGCCGGCCGCCGTGATCGCCTCCCTCACCTCTCCACCTTGGCGGTATCCCCTCAGCGAGGATCTTGGAAATGTCGTCGATATTGAAGGCGTAGAAGTTGGCCTTGTTGTCTAAGGGTCAGTCACCCTTGGCAGGCCAAGTTGGTCGGCGAGCCCCGTTGAGCCTCCGTAAGGCATCGTCGAGGCAGGCGATGGTGAACTGCATCTCGGCAATGGTGTAGTTGCCGCCATGGCGATCGTCCACGAGACTGTAAAGTGAAAACTGGTGTTAAGCAAAGAGAGGTTGATTAGCGACCGAGGTCGTCAAGGGTGTATAAATAGTAACAAGAAGCCATGCGTAATTGATTGACATCACTTCCCAAGGAACGCGCCACCAAAAAGACGGCTCCTCGGCACTCAAACACAGCGACCGCGGCGATCAATGGCCGTCTCGACACTCAAAGAGTTTAACGCTACGCGTTTGTGCCCGTTCTCACCAATCACTGTTTCCACGGCAACCGCCAAGGAAATCGATGACCGCTGCGCCGCAAGACGTTTCCAAAAGGACGCTTCCCTCTTCCTTGGCTGCCACAGCGTTTCCTAAGGCACCCAATCCCGATCCCCGGGTTCGATTCCCCACCGAGCCAGTTTTTGACCATTTTTTCAAGAACGGTGCTCGAGTTTAATTAGGATTACCATTGCTATAGATGTTGCTCACGAAATCTAATGATATTGATTTGATAACATAGGTAAATACTTATCTAAACACATAACCATTGTTATTTTGAAACAAGGAATGCTTTACATTATTTACCATTGCTACAAGATCAACCACGCGCATGAACAATGCCGGCGAGGGGGAGGGAGGGAGGGAGGGAGGCGAGAGACTTCTGCTACCTCTAGGCCGGAGCACGGACATATGACACTCAACTTGGCGTAGCACGTCCACAACACCGCCTGCGGGCTATTTAAAGAATCAAACTTGTACTGCCCAACGGATAACCATCACGTTTTTTTTTTCTTTTTTTGACCATGGGAGTAGTACGAATACGCACAATATTGTAGCTGTCATGTTCACCGGCGTGTTCATAGAGGCCCTGTGCATGCATGCATGGCGCTCACGTTGAGAACAGCGTTGCGATTAGTATTCACTTTGCCGATTAGGAAACCAACGGTATCTCTCGGAAACGATGAGAAAAGTCTGTGGCACCAGTTGCAGCGTTGAAGGGTTAAATCAATGTCGCGAAAAAACTGCCGCGGATGTAGTTTTATAACCGGCGGTGATCAATAGATCACCGCAAAGCTTTCGGCGGTGGTATTCGATATCACCGCCGGGTGAAATCGAGACCCGGTAGTGAATTCGAATATTCAACGACCGCCACAGTTCTCAACTCGACTAGCTGACCCTTTGCACCAATGTTGGCGCAACTGCTGCCATGTCCTCCGTACAACGGCAGTCGCCTCAACCACGGAATCTCGCCTATTTAAACAGCAAGGGGTACGCGTTGTGTTTTGCACCGAGTTTCTCCTATCCGTTCTTGCATTCTTGGTTCGTTCTGTAGTTCGTACCCTCTCCTAAAAATACAAAGTGGGTTTAGTTTTAAATTTTAATGTCATAGGTTTTGGATCCGGAAAATCTTTTTTTACGCTTATTTTCCTTGTTCTTCGTCCTCGATCTTCTTTGCTAGCAAAGTACTTTCCAATTCCACATACATATGGCTTTTCTTTAGGAGAAAGCCCTCTACATACAAATATGCCTAGTCCAAGAAAATGGTTTACGAGAAAAGGTGCTAGAAGAGTCTTCATCGAAGATAGAGAGACACCGAGCTTGCGGCCTCGTGGGTGCCATGAATCGAGTGCTAGGATCCTACTCGGACTCATATTAAGAGTCAGGAGTCCTTGTGTTTTGGGGTGGAAATGTCAAAGCAAAACCCCGGGCACATGGGAATATAGTATCTCGAATCATATGGATCCACGGAAAAACAATGACAATTGGACCAAGTTACTCGTGACTTCATCCTTGGTCCAATGGTCAAGTTTGGGCTGAAGACGAAGCTCCGGATGAATCTCATCCTTCAACCTCCTCAGCAGTTCTTCTACAACTCTCGCCACTTCTTCGACCCCAGAGATGCTAGAAGAGACTTACCGAGGTGGTTAAATTTTAATGTGTTTATACACTTTGATTGTAGCATGGACCTATCGTGAATTGGTCTTTGTTCTTTGTATATTTAGTTTTATGTAAGGTCTTTGTTATGGAAATATATGTAATCAAATTTCTTATCATTTGTATTTTTATTTGTTATGGATGTTGTTTGTCTCTTCGATATCTTTGAGTTCCTATTTTTTACCCTTCATTGAACATGATAAAGGCGGGTCGCGCCAATGAAATATCTTTGCAATGTCGAGGAAAATACAACAAATATCCAAATCCAATGTGAATGAAATAAAGTTATATATGTAACAAACAAAAATACAACGGATAATAAATTTTATTCACATCCATATGGCCTCAATGTTTGTAAAAACAAATATGCTGCATAGAACATGATATGGAATCCAAGATATCGTGAAGCATCTACTCAGTACATATGCAAAGAAGATCGCAACAATGCATGCATGCATGCTTGGCGAAAGTGAAGTGACGAGGCGTGAATTCATCGCCGGCTACATACAAATGACCGGTAGTGATATTGTATTCACCGCGGCTACATAACAAATAACGGTAGTGATATTGTATTCACTTCTTTGGGTATCTTAACACCCGGCAAAGTGATTTACCCGCCCTCAACAAAGCGCTATAAATCAAACACACATACCCACGCACGCTCCCACGAGCTCCGGACTTGCGCTGCTTTTACACTCATTACGCACGAAATCCACCTCAGCTCTTTTCCCTCTTTCTCTTTCTAGGAGATTTGTTCATGGCTCCGGGATATTTTATTGGTAAGGGTTTTTTTTCTTATCTAGAATTCCTATATATATGCATATAAACAATATATATTATATATATTCATGAGCTTTGTCCTTTTTTTCTTTTTTTCCTTTTTATTGCTCACTGGTGGTATGAGCGGTCCTCCGCCTTTGCCGCCACCACAACAGCCAGGTTTCCACGCCGGCGATGATCCATTCACGCTGGTGTGGACACAAGGCCATTCCTTATCCGATCATCGTATAAAATTTTTTATAAAATTTTTTATTTCTTATTTTATCAGAAACAAGTATATGGACGATTAGTTTAACTTTATCCCCAAGTATAATGGCTAGAAATAGCACATAGCTCGGTTCTTTATCTCTCGGTTTTTTACGGAGAGCACGACATCTAGAAGATCACATGGTCATCAACTATATAGGTGTGAAATAAGTTTTTACATCCCTTCGAGGTGTCTAGGAAACAACAGCCATCTAATATGCAAAGGTCGTTTCCTTGTGCTTAGATGCACTTCGACGTGTTTGCTACATTATGCCCTGATTTCTCGCACTTCAAGATACATGCTTTGTCTTCTCTCAATATCCCTCTATGGCAATATACCAAATATGTTGGGAGTTACAACCATGATGATGTGGTAAGAAATTAAATTCATCATTTTGACACCTTTGCATATTAAATAGATTCGCATCATCTTCATTCATTTTGATTCTCCCACTTGCAGATTTTGCTCCACGGTCTTACTTATGCCGCATGTGGCTTGGCGGTAATATACCAACCTTTGACTCTTGTTTCCCTTATATAGAGACGAAATATACCCAGCATTGCTACGCACGTATGTATAATACATTTTCAATCTCATGATATTTTATCCACTATGAGCCTTTAAATTATTATTTTTAATTACTAGTTCACCAACCCGTGCTCTCGCACGGTTCAATTTTATTACACACTTTCTAATAAGAAATTGTCTTCACTAATGTTCCAAAATGATAGCTATAATGAGTACTCCATATACTCTACACTCAAATGTGATAATCTATCAAATGTTTATTTATATGTGTTTTTTATCCATATCCATATGTATCTCAGTCTTTTCATATATAGCATCTCTTTGTACCTCTAATATGAATTTAGTTGAGACATTTGCTCTATATATAGTTTGACAACTTGAACCTAATTTTTTATTCTCTTCCCAGATTTTTAAGCTTAATAATTCCCCACGCACAACAACTATTATTTACAACGGTTCTTATTGTCTACTGATTTGAATGAAGAAAGGTTTAAGGTTTTATAAGAATTTCAATCAAAATGTTTTAACTTTTTTTTTTGAAGACAACTTTCAAAATTCATTGTCATAAGTGTTAGTATAACTTAAATTGAGTTATAAATATCATTATTATGTGGTTTGTTAAGGATATATTTCCACGCTTGATAAGCTTATAAAAATAAATATTTTTCATAATAGTCCATATTAGAATTTACATGCAGTCTTGAGAGCCTTTTGCTAACTTTTTATGGTTGATACGTGGATAATTTAGGTACAAACTATATAAGCATATATTGCTTATATTATCTTTCATAATGCCTTGTATAGGTAATTTGAGTGTAAACTTAATAGTGAAAGCAATATCTTTCATAACGTAGAGATGGATAATTTATAAAAAAATTATATTATTAGATTAGTTTAATTATCTTTTATAGTTGTGGAGGTTTGAATTTTTTTTTCATGTAGGCTTTATTGATAACTCCATGGATCATGGTCCCCTAACTTTTTAGCAACATTAGCATGTAACTTGAAGTAATTCAATGACATTACTATTATGTGAATAACAAAATATACACGATGGACAATAAGAACTCTATCGAAACTTAATTGTGTGAAGTAATATAATCTATGGACATTAAAACTAAAATGAAACTTAGTCCTAATTGGCCAATAAGGATCATATCATGTACATCATAAGAGACAAATTGAATTGCGATTATAGTATATAGCAACATAGTCATACCTTTAGTCTGCATGTACGTGTGGCCAGTTCGAGCGTTCATATAGATGCCATAGACGCTGGACATCATGGCACCAGTGGCCTGCTTGTTGCCGCCTTCTCTTTCTTGATGTAGATATCCCCAGTCTCCCTATAATGTTGGCACATGGTCGCCCTTCCATCCCCTCGATGCGGCTAGATCAAATGCCATCGGTTAGTGCATGGCCTTATGTTGGAACTTGGTACGTGGCCGGAGGTCAACTTCCTCCATGCATACAGTCATCTTCTAGATGGAAATATATTGTCAGCTTGTACTTGTCGTATTAGGTGAAGTTGGCTTGGTGCAAATCGAACATCACGCCTAGGTTTTTATAAGAATTTCAATCAAAATGTTTTAACTTTTTGAAGACATCAGCTATCAAAATTCATTGTCATAAGTGTTAGTACAACTTAAAGTGAGTTATAAATGCTATTACTATGTGGTTTGTTAAGGATATATTTCCGCGCATGATAAGCTTATAAAAATAAATATTATTCATAATAGTCCATATTAGAATCTACATGTAGTCTTGAGATTTTTGTTAACTTTTTATGGTTGATGTGTGGATAATTTACATTACAAACTATATACACATATATTGCTTATGTTGTCTTTCATAATTCCATGTATTGGTAATTTGAATGCAAATTTAATCTTCAAAAGAAATATCTTTCATAACATAGAGATGGATAATTTATAAAAAGAATATTATTAGATTAGTTTAATTATCTTTTATAATTGTGGAGGTTTGAAATTTTTCATGTAGGCTTTATTGACAACTCCATGGATCATGGACCCCTAATTTTTAGCAACATTAGCATGTAACTTGAAATAATTCAATGACATTACTATTAAGTTAATAACAAAATATACATGATGGTCAATAAGAAATATATCAATACTTAATTGCATGAAGTAATACAATCCATGGACATTAAAATTAAAATGCAAGTTATTCCTAATGACCAATAAGGATCATATCATGTACACTATAAGAGACAAATTGAATTGCAATTATGGGATATAGAAACATAGTCATACCTTAATTTAGTCTGCATACGTGTAGCCAGTTCCAGCGTTAATATAGATGCCATAGACGTTGGACATCAAGGCACAGTGCCTGCGTGTTGTCGCCTTCTCTTTCTTGATGCAGATATATATCCTCAGTCTCCCTATGATGGTGGCATATGGCCGTCCTTCCATCCTCTCGATGCGGCTAGATCGAAGATGTTGGAACTTGATACACGGCCGGAGGTCAACTTCTTCCATGCATACAATCAAGTTCTAGATGGAAATATATTGTTAGCTTGTACTTGTCGTAGTCGGTGAAGTTGGCATGGTATAAATTGAACAAATAGCTCCATGATTCTTGAAGATTGGAATGCGCTTTCTACGATCTCCAGTGAATGGTGCAGAATGTGTGATGATTTGGATGGAGTGTATGACATTGATATATAGATGAAAGATCTGTGGATGTTGAACACATTTACCATGTCCTTCTGTCTCGCGCACGACCTGCCGGGTGCTGCGCAGCTGGTGCTCTTGACAAATGCGTGCTTTCTAATCTTCGAGAGCCAACCAGCAAGCTATGTACACCATTGACAAAGAGCTAAGATCTATCGTTTTCCATGTAGCCGGTTCGTGTGCATTCGTGGCGATCAAAGATGTGACCTGTTTGAAGAGCCTGGCCACATGAGGCGCTTGTTTCCTCATGCACCCGGGGTTGAGATCCCTTGGCACTGATGCGCTGACGGCCGGCCCTGGAGCCAAAGCTAACGCATCTATCTCTTCTATAGGTGGGATCGGTGGCAGCATGGAGTCCAGTATGGATGCTCGTGTCCTTCTAGACGATAGAACAGCACGAACGCCACAGCCATGTGCACGAAACTTGTGTCGTCCGTCCTTAATTCATCATGCTAGATTGCGCCTGGCAGCTACCTACTTACCTCGTAGATGACCACCCCTTCACGTGCACATGCAACTTGCAGGCAACGCAGCAACTGGACTCTCGTAGATGACCACCCCTTCAACTTGCAGGGTGGGTCCATCACCGAAGGTACCTTCAGATGAGTACGTGCAGGCTGCAGGAGGCTGTACTCCTCCGGTAGACGGCGCATCGACTGGTATTGCTGTCGATCAGAGCAAGGGCGGCGCTGTGCTGGCTTCTTCCTAGTTTGCGCGGCCGGCAACCACATTAGCTGCTCGGCGCGCGGCCGGTGCCGCGTGGAGCAGAGGCGGCGGCGTCTTTTTTTTTTTCCTCCGTTGGAATATCTCCTTAGGCAGATGGATGGAAGGATACGTACCCTGGGACGACGATCGCTTCCGGCTCGCGTGGTATTAAAATAATTTATTTATTTGTTTTCCTCTTTCATGCTATACGTAGATAACATTTTTTTTTTTTTTTTCATCTATAATGACAAAGGTGGGTAATTTTCTAGGAAATAAAAAAATAGAAGATCTAATGGTTACCGATTATAGACTCAATAGATTGGATGGCTAGATGTTTCTAATTAATCTGGAGAATTTCTAGTTATTTATCTTTTTTATTAGCACATCTGGTGAGAATTAACGTGGAGGCTTCGTTGGAGCCTCCAATTAGTAATAGTAAGATTTATACAGAGAGTTATTTAGACCTACGGGAGCCAAACATGGACCTGGTCTCTGATTTCACATTTAGTCATTTAACACTATAAAGACGAGCTAGCTGAGAGCATAGTCACAAGGTCGCGACCTAGGCCTGGGCCAGAAAATAGCCACCAAGCTCTTCTCCTTGGCCCAGTAGTGCGATCCAACGGCTGAGCTAGTTTTTTTTTAATTGAATGAGCTAACTTTTTCGGCTAGACAAAACTGAGTTGATTATAAACCTTGGCCATTCAGCCCTTCACGAGCGCCAACGAAAGGAGATAGTGGCGCCACTCTAGCGATGGCATGCCGCTCCCGCCTGGGACCCGACACATGCACCACCACTCTAGCGAGTTGCAGTGGAACTGGAGCAAATACAAATCAGGCATGCCTTGCCTTGTGGGTGCAAGGGACTATGAGGCCAGTCTCAATGGAGGTTTCGTGTCACAATTTTCAACCCATTTAGATTTTGAAAAGAAGTGCACAAGAGTTTCATGGGGATGAAACTCTCTACTCCAATGAAACTTTGTCATCTCTCTTATCATTAATACAATGTCACATCAGCTTAATTAATATCCATAAAACTTTATTGAGACTGGCCTGATAGAGGAATACAAATATGATGAAACTTTTGGACATAATAATAAGAGTAAAATAAATGAAATAAATAGCTTGTGTGTGAATCAAGAAAATCAACCCGGATCGTCGGGACTGTTGAGTGTTCCGTCCGTCGCTCTCCTGGTCAGTAAATGAGCACTACGTCGGAACCCAAAGAGACTTGCACGGGCGAGGATTAACATAACTTGGGCAAGGAGGATATATCTACTATATAAATGGGGGTGAGAACTCATGAGTCGATGTGTGGAAGCATCGCTCTCCATTAGTGGCAGCAATGGCCCAGGACGGCGACGCCGTCTCCGGCAAGAGGCGGAAGAAACCCCGCCAAAAGAAAACAAGAGAACAGAAAGTGAAGCCAAATAAAAGGCGGTGCCACACGGCCGGCCCCGATCTCAGGCATTGGCACCGGCACCGGCACCGACTCGGGTATATGTGTGGATTCAACTTTTTCTCATCTCCACGCTTTAGTCATTTTGTTCATTGCGTCTTTTTCAGAATAAGGTTCAAGATGTCGTCTTGGATGCACAATCTCACCATAAAGATGAAGTAGCTGAAGAGGTCATCAACCTGGATGAGCAATCAGCTCACCATGAAGACCAAGTGGCTGACGAGGTCCATGCCCTTGATGCGCAATCTCACCAAGAAGACAAAGTGGCTGAAGAGGTCACCCTGGATGTGCATTCTCACCATGAAGACCAAGTGGCTGACGACGAGCACGAAGAAGGCTCCCTTGAACGGGCACCGGCGACATACAACGTCCTTGTTGGGGCTGCAGTGCAGAACGTGACAGTGGCCACTGCCTACGCCCTTCACTGTGGCGTGTGCTTCCAGGCACTCAAGTCTCCCATCTTCCAGGTACGCGCCCACGTCGGTTAGAATAATCTGCTGCCAACATATATATTCGATGAACATTTGCATATCAACGCCAGTTTTTCCTCTAATTAACCTTGAATGAAACGCAGTGCGAGGTGGGGCATGTGGTGTGCTCAACCTGCCGCGACAAGGCCACCGGGGACGGAAACTGCCATGTCTGTGGCGTCGCCACGCGCGGCTACCTCCGGTGCCACGCCATAGAGCAGCTCGTGGACTGCATCCGCGTCCCCTGCCCGTACGCGTCCTATGGCTGCGACGCTATGCCGCCCTACCACGGCCAGGAGAGCCACCAACAGGTGTGCCAGCACGTTCCGTGGCAATGCCCCAGCGAATCATGCAGCTTCATCGGCTCCACGGCCACACTACTGGAGTCTGGATCACTTCGCGGGCGCACACGACTGGCCGTGCACCACAAATGTCCGCGCCGGGAGGTATTCAGCATCAGCCTACACTTCGGTTTCAACTTTGTCCTCCTCGCTGCAGAGGAAGACCGCGACGACGATGGTGGGCAGCCGTCCAAAACCGGCAGTGTCGCGTGCCGGCTGTTCCTGCTGAACGTGATGCAGGAACGGCTTGGCCGTGCCATCTCTATGCTCTGCATCCATCCTCATGCCAGTGCTGCCGATCAGCTGCTGTCGAGCCAATGCGAGCTCGTCTTCTCGCGCTACGGCGACGGGAGATTGTGCCGTAACCACTACCAGTCGTCGGTGTTCAATGTGACGTGCACGGACCTCTCCAGTGGGCTGCCCAACCCTGAATGCTGCTTCCAGTTCTTCGTGCCGAATGCCGCTCTTGGGGATGGGGACGACAAGAATTCTATCCAGGTTAAAGCACGTATCATCAACTAGATCGAACCGCTTGGTGTGTGCACATCGATCAAGGATGGTATCCCATACCAGCTGTAACGTGCACAAGCGTATGCTGTTATTCAACTGTTAGTCCTCTAATGGCCTGCACTGCATTGCATCCGGTCTTTTACTTTCATGTTATTCAAGTACTTTACCCCTGCAAAACGTATATTTTCAATTCTTATTTCCAGAGTTATGTGTGTTTATTGTTCATCTGTGGCATGAGCCTGATGGTCATTCTAATTCTGTTTCTCTAGCGGCACCAAGAAGGTTATGAATTTAATTTTTTCTATGTTTTGTCTCAGATTAAGCCTAATTTCGAATTTGTCTAATTTTAACTAACTACAAAACCAGATATGTTTAACGCCTCACAAGTCACTCCTGTCTATTACGATTTTCTCTGAACTTTCTGATAATTTACGATTGAGAGAGCCGAATCTTTGTCACACAGCTGTAGAGCGGAGTTCAGAACTTCAGATACAGCAAATCGTCCATGAACTATTGTGATTACCATTACAATTATGTTTGATTTTTCATATCGGTTTTCCACTTGAAATCTATGTCTGTTATTGATTAGCTATGGTAAAAAGATGGTGGTGACGAACATATATTTCACCGATATTGATGATTAAGAGAGTCCGTGATCATTAGATTTTACAATGTATTTCACCGATTTTGTGGTAGGTCTTGGGTAGTTTATTTTAGAATTGAGAAAAATGTGCATATAAAGGACCAAGGCAAACTAATTGTATGTATAGGCTCAACTGGGAACCGATAAAAAAACGAAATTAGTCACAAATCACAGTTGTTTTGATTCTCAAATTAAGTCCAATCTCACCTTGCGCCAATTCATCACAAGGGAAAATGTCGACAGCCAAACTATAATAATTAATGAGTTAAAGATGGATTGGAAAACAGATGCGAACAATGAATAAAAAAATATCAAATTTGAATGGTATTGGGCATTGCAAACTTTCTGGAAAAACCTAGGTGCCTAAAATCTAAAACCCCAAGTGCCACATCTTCCACATTGCATTGTTTTCAGTTATCAAATGAAACAATCTTCTCGAATGCATACTCTTTAAATGATTTATGATGTTTTGATCAAAATTTCCGTTTCAATTATGTAGCCACGTACTAGCAATTGTGACCAAATCAATTACTAGCATACTAATGCTAATAACTATCTAACTTCCACACAATAATGCATAATTTATACTAAAACTTTTCTAGCTTCCACACTTATGAATGTAGAATCTTTTCAAAAAGTAGCTAGTACAAAAAATTATTTATAGAAGCAATCACTACCCACCCCCCTCCCCCACCCCCAATTTATAGGTGTTATTAACCAATCATATCCCTTAAACCCAATTGTAGAAATCGACAATGTCCACAAGTGAAACACGGAAACCGACTAAATGTGTAGAAGCTAGTTGAATAAGAGAACAACGCAAAAATGTTTTTAAAAAAAAGAAGAAGGGCAACTTATTTTTGCAATAGGATAACCTGGTGTATGGACCAAGTGCGCTTGCCACACATGGCCAGCCCAATCAATGGGCCCACCCAAATACGTGCAGGGCTCCGCCGATAACATCTTGATAGCCAATTGAATGTAGGAAGTGACTACTCTCTCTCCTACTTTTTATTGCCACGCCACATCTAGCTAGCCAAATAGCTAACCTTGAGGTCTCCGATGGCAGACTAAACGGGCTTGCAGCCCGAGCATGGCGACGCGACCATTAACGAAGCCCGTAATTTTTGCCCGACACGCAGCAAGGCCCGGCCCGATGACGTGCGGGCCTAGGGCCGGCCTGACCGGTACAACATGCCATGCCTCGGCCGTCTCCCAAGCCCCTAGGTTCGCATAAACCGACCTAGCCTTTACTACTACAAAAACTTATTCCATTAAAAAACCTACAAAAAAATCTTTACAAGACCTTTCAATTTTATTAATCGTCATAGTAAATTCTTCGATTAACCATGACGGTTTCTTAATTAACAAAGGTGGTTAAAAACTCCGCTATGGTAATCGATTAACCGTGACGGTTTTATAAAAAAAAAAGCCACGGTAAATGAAGCTCAAACGCCTAGCCCAATAAGACTATATCAACCCACTATAACCTCCATGGTATAAAAGCAACACATTTTCTAACCCTAACCCTTACTCCCTCAACCCCCTCACCCAGCCAGCCGCCCCCTCCTCTGTTCTCGAGTCTCGACTTCTCCACTTCTCCACTCGTCGTCCCCTCCTCTGTCATTGTTCCCCATGCCGCTCCCTCTTGTCCATGATCGACGTCTCTCCCTCTTCTCCATATGCCCGACGCTGCCCCTCCCTCTCCATGCAGGTGCCATCCCTACCTCTCTCTTCCCCTCCTAGTGGCGCGCCCCCTCCAGTGGTGGAGGGGATGGCGACGGGCGGTGGCGTGGAGGTAGCCCAACGAGCCCGGGCGGGGCAGCATGGAGGTGGTAACGAGCCCGAGGTGGCGGTCGCTGGCCGGCCGACACACGAGGCGAAGCCGCATCGGCCCCCTCCCCGATGGCTCTTCCCGGATCCGCGGCGCGGAGACCTCCCTCCCCGGATCCGCCCGGACGCTCCTCCGCTTCCTCCAAACCGCTGGAAGCCGGATATCCGATATCGGGGCTCCGCGGATCCTTTGTCGGGGCGCTGGATCCGGTAACAACGTGGTGGATCTTAGCGCAAAGCTCCTCCTAGAGGGTGTAGCGTGTGGCACGCCCCGAAACCCGATTAGCGGATCACCATCGGGTTGCTACTCAATTTCGGGCGCTAACAAACCCTAGCGGTGTGGCGCAGATCTGGGCCCATTAGGGTTTTGGATTAGGCCTTTTCTTTTTATTTGTTTTTGTTTTATTAACCGTGGTAGTTATTTGGTGCTCTAAAACCGCCACGGTTATTCGATCAATTAACCACTAACTTTGCTTCATGGCAGTTTGAAAACCATAACGGCAAATCGAAAAAAGCCGCCCGGTTAAGATTTTGTGTCAAGTTTGGCCCAAGAGAGGCTCGCCACCCCCTCACACGGCTATTTGCCTCCTGAGTATATTAGTGGCGCTGGCACCCCTCACACTTCTCAAGTTCCTGCGGGTCCTTAGCATTTGACTCGACACTAGTGAGCATATGTGGTCCGGAGTCTCCCAGGAGCAAAACGTCATCATCGGGAAACCCTTAGCAACCAGTACTACCGCCGGAAGGGTCTTACCGCACCACCGGCGGAGTGGACAGTGGCGGCAGCGACGCGTCGGGCTTTGTAAGAAGCTGTGATGAAAAAAATGGAGCCTTTTCGGCCTTCAAAACGCTCGAGTGTCTACAGACTTCACACGGTATATAAGATGTATGCGTGTGTACTGTTTGAGGAAATGCAGGATGTGTGTGGCTGACCTCGTCACGTAGTTTTTTTTTTTTTTTTTTTTTTTTTTTTTTTTTTTTTTTTTTTTTTTGAGACAATGACCTCGTCACGTAGTGTTTTCATTGCTCAACTGGCCCAGATAGAGCCCATTAATCTCTGACCCAGCCTACTGGGCAAAACCGAAAGGCACTAATTTTGGGCCGGTAGCTAGGGTTTTATGTTGTTGGCAACTGAGGCTGCCAGTATATATAAATGAACATCGCGAGGTCATGCCTTGGAGTCCGCACGCCACGGCCAGCAGCTTCAATCCGTCGTTTCCGATCTGCGTGAAGGCGAGAAAGTACCGGTGTTCTCAGATCAGATCTGATGGCGAGAATGGCGTGGGGACATGAGCACCAGAGGTAGAAGAACGTGAAGGGGCGCCGGCACCACAGCCATATGACGTCCATGGCAACGTCGCCACTGTTGGCGGAGGAGGAGAACACGCGGCACTGCCGACTGCGGCATCTGCTCCGATCCTTCCCGTTGAAGCCTCCCATATTGCAGGTAATAACTGTTTTTCTCCGTTTCTCTCCGTTGTTCTTGCGATCTTTAGTTCGTCTCATCGACTGAAACTCAGACATGATTTTTGGTGTATGTACAGATTCTATTTCTCTATATAGGGTAATTCATCTGCACGTCGTGTGTTCTTAGGTTACAAGTAAGACGTCACGAATCTTTGCATGCTGTTGATATATATTCATAATATTCAACGTTCGATCACTGCTCTCTGTTAATTCTTACCGTAGCACTGTTATTAAGAGATATATATTTTATTCGAGGACATGACAGAAATAGGAAAAGTGCAAAGGCAAAGGCACCAGCCCGAATTTTGGTCGCCTTATATCTTTTCAAACAGAAACAAAAAATATCAAGAAATTGTCAGGGTTGGGCATGTCCATTGTGATGCTAATGAAGTAGTCCACACCTTGGGTGTAGCTTTCTATTCTCTATTGTAATGACTACTTTGGCAGTAGATGCTACTACTCCTTCATGTCAGAAATCCATGACGGTTCCAACCTATGGCTTGAACACTGTAGGCAAAATCGATCTGCCTCTCGAGCATGCATCATGTATTTTCAGAAGGATGGAGTATGTTTTGTTGACTATTCTAAAACTGGTTTCAATTTTTTGCTGAATGCAGAAACGAGCGGTCTTTCTCTTAAACAATGTTTCTCTAAAGGTAATTAAGCAATTGGATATTGACTCTTCGATCAGAACTGCAATCAGAATTGACAAATGTAAGCTTCTAAAGAGTTTTCCACAAAATGGCACATCAAGGTGATGAACTTAATTCTGATTTTCTGAGTAATGGATGTTATCGCATCTCTGTAGCTGGAATCATGACAAGATTGTCCTGACGTAAATGCATGTCAGCCTCAGCCTAGGTCTTTGGTCAGAGACAGCATCAGGTAACGCCCTGTTTTGTTTATTACTCCTTTGTTTCAAATTATAATTCGCTTTAGATTTATCCTAAGTTAAACTTCTCTAACCTTCGTCTGGGCTGCTGGGCCCCCACCATCATGGGCCTTGACCGTCGCATGGTCCAAAGGCTCTCCTAGGTAGGGTCACATATAGTACGTGAATTTACTATAGTTCTTGTTAACTTTTATTAACAAAATATCTCTAGGGTTCCTCCTCCCCACCACTGCTGGTGTCTCCTTTCGAGACGGAGCAGCCACACAATGCCCTGGGTGTGCTCGTCCCACGGTTGCTCGCTCCTCGTCTTCCTCCGCTTTTCACCGACCTCGTTCGCCCTCGTTCCTACAAGCAGCCGTCGCTGCCGCCGCCGATGGAAGGAGACCGAGCCACCCCAATCGCCTCCCTTCGATGATGGTGAGGTCATGTCCGCGGCGGCCTCAGCAGCCTACCGCCGCTGGTGCGGCATCGCCCTCCCGAGCAGCGGCGATGGCGCGGCGCCCCTCCCCTCAGCGGCGGCGAATCCAGCTGCACCCCCACGCGACCCTCGGATGGCTGACACACTACGTTTCTTTTTGTCCATTTCCTCTCGTGTAGGATCTCTCCAAAAAGTCCTCACCACGGGATCTAGCCTGAACTTAACATTGTCATATGTCCTCTCCAAGACTGTAAAAGATTTCCTCCGACTTATTTCTTAGCTTTCTCAATTGCATCTTTGATCTTCTTATGGATAGGAGTGATTGCTTCTTCATCATCACTACTATTAATTACCTAAAAAAAAAAAAATTGTTGACAAGAATTGACCAGATTAGAGGTCATGAATTAGGAAAGAAAGATAGTAGAAATTTGAATGTTGCATACCGTGAATCCAGATCAAGAGTTGGGGTGATTTCTCTTACCTTCTCTTACCCGCGGAGACTGGGCGACATTGCAGGAGCAACAAAATGCCGAAAAAGGGAAAAGACGGCATGAGTTCGTTGGGACAAGGCGAAGTCCAGCAGCGTGCTTACTGGCGGCGGTGAGCATTTACGAATTTGGCGAACACGACGAGTGGTAGAACGGGCGGCGACTCCAACTAGGATTCGGTTGTTGCTGCTCGAGTCACGATGGGAAAAGAGCGCTGCAGCACTCGCGCTCGGCTTATGAAGGCAGGTGTGCTTGCGGGAATTCAAGGCAAGGTGGCAAGGAAGGAAACAGGCACGGCCATCACGGAAGCTGGTGTCCATGATTCGAACGGGGCAAACGATACAACGACGCGCGTGCATATCACGTGAGCTCGAGCTGTGGTTTGTGCGGTTGGCCAAGCTAGGCTTGATTGCCACGGCCCAAGAGCGAGAGGAAGAGGGCCAATCTAAGGGAATTGGCCACTTTAGGCCAGAGCCAAGGAGCAGGCCGCCAGGCCAGAAAGAAGAAAAGAATAGGTAGGAAAAAGAAAATCCTTTTTTCTTTTTATTTGAATCAATTTCAAAAGAGCTTTTCAAGAGCATTTAAATTCTTTTCCAATTCAAACCAAAATCCAGTCATCACAATAAAAATAATGCTCCAGCATGCAGGCACCAAGATGTCTCTGGACCTTATATTGAATTTTAATTTCATAAAATAAATTATAATTACTAAATTCAATGCATCACAAAAATTGCATAAATAAATCAATTTAACTATTTTAATTTCATGCAAAATTTTGGGTGTGACAATTCATCCCGAGATTCAGATGGTGCTTACTCAAAAGCTGTGAATAAGAGTTTCTCAACTCATCTTCTCTTTCCCATGTAGCCTCCGCCTCTGAATAACGATTCCCATCGAACTTTGCACATTTTGATACGACTTCGGTGACTCTATCTGCGGTCTCCAATATCTTTAGTGGGAATGCTTTATATGTGAGATCCTCTTTGGCACTAAGCTCTTCCAAAAGTAGATGTTCCTCGGTACCTTCAAACATTTCTTAAGTTGCGACACATGGAAGACATGCACACTTGACAAACTCTCGTGCAATTCCAACCGATAAGTCACTTCTCCACGTCTCTTTAAAATCTTGAATGGACCCCTTAACATTCCTCATAGGTGATACCTTTAAGTGAACATAATCACCTATGTTGAAATGCAAATCCTTTCTTCGAGTGTCAGCATAACTCTTCTGATGAGATTGTGCTATCCTCAAGTTATCTCTAATCTTCCTTACTTGCTCTTTAGCATTTCTAAGCACATCTGGTCCAAACACCTGACTTTCTCCTGTCTAATTCCAGAACAAAGGAGTTCTACACATACGCCCATACAAAGCCTCAAATGGTGCCATCTTGAGACTGTTGATAACTATTGTTTTATGAGAATTCCGCATAAGGTAAACTCTTGTCCCAACTAGTACTATCTTGTAATGCACAAGCCCTCAACATATCCTCCAAAATCTGATTAGTTCTCTCGGTCGACCATGTCGGTGTGGATGATAAGTTGTACTAAAATTCAACTTTGTTCCCAAAGAGTCATGTACCGGTGCCGAAATTAGAAGTGAACTATGTAGCTCTATCAAACACAATCTTCTTTGGAACCCCATGCAAGCAAAACGATCCTTTCCATGTACAACTTAGCTAATCTAGCTCCATCATAAGTGGTCTTGACAAGTAAGAAATGAGTAACCTTAATCAATCGATCCACTATGACCCAAATTGAATCATATCCCCTCTGTGTATGAGGTAATCCCACAATGAAGTCCATACCAACTTCTTCCCACTTCCACTCAGGTATCTTCATTGGTTGCAACAGTCCTGCAAGTCTCTGATGCTCAGCTTTCTCACATTGACATGTATATCACATAAGGCCACATATTCTGCTACATCTCTTTTCAAACCGTACCACCAATATCTCTATTTAAGGTCAAGATACATCTTAGTACTACCAGGGATGTATAGAATAGGCGAACTCATGTGCTTCTCTCAAAATTGCATCCCGAATGGACTTGACTTCAGGCACACAGATTCTTTTCCCAAACCATAGAATTTCACTCTCATCAATATGGAAACCAGGAGCTTTACCAAGCACTACATTCTTGGCCTTACGTATGTTTTCTTCTAAGGTAGGTGTCACTTCAATTTCCACAAAGCATTGCAAAATATGCTCGAATTGAGTTGTGCAAACTCTTCACACAATTCCTTAGCCATAGGTGTTGCACGAAGCTTATGAACATGCGTCTTTCTACTAAGTGCATCACCACACTGTTTGCTTTACGGATGATAGTGCACATCT
Organism: Hyparrhenia diplandra; assembly: GCA_015847255.1. Classification (NCBI taxonomy): domain Eukaryota; kingdom Viridiplantae; phylum Streptophyta; class Magnoliopsida; order Poales; family Poaceae; genus Hyparrhenia; species Hyparrhenia diplandra. The sequence continues at coordinate 378,241 of JADLZK010008719.1, forward strand.
AGATCATAATCTTTGATCAACTCCAACCAATGGTGTTGCCTCAAATTCAGATCTGGGTGAAGATGTACTTTAGACTTTTATGATCAGTAAAGATGTCACACTTATGGCCTATCAAATAATGCCTCCCCGATCTTCAAAGCGTGAACAATAGCCGCCAATTCAAAATCATGGGTAGCATAATTCAACTCATGTTTCTTCATTTTGCCTTGATGCATACGCAACAACCTTGCCCTCTTGCATAAGAACACATCCCAATCCATAACGAGATGCATCACAATAGTTTGAGAACTTCTTACTCAAATCTAGCAATACCCATTACGATAAAATCTATTTTTCTCCAACAAAAAATAATTTATTTGTCTCTGTTTTTATCTATAATGGCAGAGGTGGGTAATTTTCTAGATTTTAAAATAGATCCAATGGTCGGAGACGGGCTACACACTTTGTTTTGATGGCGGATGTTTCGATTAATGTGAGAATTTCTAGCATTTATCTTTTTTTCTTAGCGCATCTCGTGAGGATTAACGTGGAGGCTTCATTGGAGCCTCCAATTAGTAATAGTAAGCTATAGTCAATCTCTTCTTTAACTCTTCAAAGTTAGTTTGACACCTATCGGACCACACAAACTTTGCATCCTTCTCTAACAGAGCTGTCATAGGTTTAGCTTGTTTAGAGAATCCTTTTATGAACCTCCTATAATAACCAGCCAATCCAAGAAAGCTACGGATCTCACTTTCATTTCTAGGTGGCTTCCAATTCAACACATCCTTCACTTTACCTGGATCCACTGATTTTTTTTTGGAAATGGGAATTTTTATTAATTTCAAGAAATTACATCAAGGTGATACAATGTCTTGAAACATTCCCAGCCTCTGCCCTTGGGCACACAGCCTTTGATAGTTTTAAATAACCAGATACACTAATGACGGTCAATCCTAAGACTAGACCGCCACCCATGCACCACGTGAAAAAAAGTCCTTGGCCACCTGCTCCAAGAATCGAGAGGCCGCTACAAGCACCTCCTGGGAAGAAAAAGAGAAAATCCTTTAGGTGTATAAGGGGCGGATGTAGCCAAGTGGATCAAGGCAGTGGATTGTGAATCCACCATGCGCGGGTCCGTCGTAGGATAGCCCACATGCGGAGCCGATGCGTGATCGAGTAGAGAACCCGCAAAAATGAAGAATGTTTGTTTTCAAAAACCCAAAGCATTTCTCGCAGGCCGGATGGACCAACACAAGGCCGATGCGCCAACAAGAACAAGTGATTTAAATTCTTTTGGTATTCCATTCAACCATCCCCCAAAAAAGGTTGTTTATACTAGTTGGCTTACATAGACACCAAGCCGCGTGGACCGTGGCCCATACCATCCTCGTAAAATGACAATCAAGGAACAAATGTTGTATCGACTCGTTTTCTTGGACGTAAACAACATTTTAGAGATCCTTGCCAGTTTAGTTTAGCCAGATTATCTTTAGTGAGGACAACGCCTTGCCTAAGATACCAAAGGAATATTTTAATTTTGAGGGGTATTTTTAATTTTTATAACCGCTTGTTGACATTAGGTATGTTTTGGTTGATAGTCGTTGACGGTCACCAACTACATATTTTTTAACGTCAACATCCTACCATAAAGGGGTGAAACTATACATTATCATACTCATATACATTTATAACTCACATATTTCCACTTGTAGTGTCCAAATTATTATTGTGCAGATTTATGTAAGAAACAAGTGGAAAATGTACCAAAAGGCGCCTCCCTGGAAAGTGCATTCTGAAGAACATCAAGCCCAAGGGAGAAATGGACCAAACACGCAGAATCGGGCCGAGCAAACACCGCCATACAACTTTTTCAGGTCCAAAGACGCCAGCCTGCCCAAGCCCAGCCGAGCGGGGCCCAAGAGAAGGTGCGCGCACCACTGGTGCGGCCGCACCCCCGGCCGAGGCGGTTCGGGGGCCCGAGGGAGGCGGTTTGTTACCTTCCATAACGGGCACTACCGACGTTAGATGGTCGGTTTGGCAGTTTTGGAAGGTGTTCCTGTGTCGGTTTTGGCTCCTTCCATATGGGGAGGGACATTTTCCAATGAGGCCCCTCTCCTCTACCTATAAAAGGAGGCCATCTCCCACCATTGTAATACACACCAATTCCAAGGAAGAGTCTCTCCCTCCTCTAAGAGAGCTCTCCCTCTACTCTACCCCTTCACTCCAATGGGCTTAGGCCCTCATTAGTAGTAGAGAGATCGGCGGAGGAGAGATGTGAAGGGCCGAGCGGGGAAGCGCCGGACTTCTCGGTGTCTCCCCCAACCTTGTACCTCGGTGGATTCGGACTTGGCTCCTTCCACGGGATCTTGGCTAAGTAAGCTTCCACGGTTCGATAATCTTTATTGTCTTTTGTTTATCCACGATTTATCTACTTGTTTGCGGGATCGGTAGTTTGTACCTTCGGTCGGGACTCTAGTGGTGGAACCCTTTGACCGGGAACCCGGCAAACACTAGAGTGATAATCACTAGCGTAGACGTGGTGTTTGGGCTAGCGGTTTTCTACCTTTTTGTGGCGCATCCCACGGTTGAGGGGGTAGGCGGCTTGGTCGTGACAAGCCTTGTCCGTCCTTGAAATCCCCCACGTTCGGGGGGGTGTGGCGCGGTGCTAATACTTAGGAAAGCTGCCCGGTTGGGCGTTGGCAAGGTGCCCGAAGTGAACAAGTAGCTCGAGATCGGCTAACCATAGACCTTAAAGGTGTAGGAATCCTTCTCGCTAATCCTCCCCATCTTTGGTCGTGTGTGTCCTTGGGCGAACTAGTTAGGAGAGAGTACATCCGTTCCTCGTGGAAAATACGATACCCCGAATATTTCCGGTGAAAGCTACAACGACAATTTTGTGCGCTTGCTGGATTCTTCTGCGACGTTAGGAAACGTCAACAAGCTTTACGGCGCCGTTCTTGGGAACGGTTGCTATTATCTTGAACCTAGTGAGTCCTCGTATCTATCTAAAAAAAAAAAATCCAAATAGTTATTTCTTTTCTTTTTCGAAAATGAAGCCATCCAATCATTTTCAAAATCCTTCCGCTTCAACGGAGGAGTTCACAGCCGCAATCTTTTTCAAAACCAAAACTTTCATCCGGCTATGAACTCCATCCATATTTAAAATCCATTGTTCAGGCGGGACCCCTTCTCGGCTACCACACGGAAAACCCATGTAGCCACCTACAAGTTTTCGAGGAGATATGTGCATGCCTAAGCATTCCTGGCATGACACAGGAAAATATCATGTGGACGTTGTTTCCATTTTCCCTCTTAGGGAGAGCAGAACAATGGTACATGAATGTCGTAGGAAGTTTGAATGGGATTTGGGAAGAACTCAAAGACAATTTTTGTCTAGCATTTTTCCCCATCAACACCCTACCAAGGACAATCCTCGATTTCGAGCAGGATGAGAAGGAGTCCATAGGTGCAGCCTGGGCTAGGTTTACAATGTTAATACATACTAGCCCAGACTTGTCATTACCCGATAGTGTGCTTTTGCATATCTTTTGTTCGGGTCTTGACATAGACGCTGCCCTATGCCTTGACATGACCGTCGGAGGGTCGTTTACATGAAAACCTACAACGGAACAGAGGAGAATCCTTGATCACATCCTAGAGAAGCATGCTTCTCCCGTTGTAGAACCTACTCCCCTCCACAACAAGGGCATGTCAAGTTTTGAGGAGCCCTCATCAGTCGAACCATTCCTTGTATCACCAAAAGAACCGACTGTTGAGCCCTCTCCCGAACCGCGAACACCGAAGGAAGGGATGCTTTATCCTTCGGAGTTCCTGATCAAATTCGAGGATCATGGGAGAACCTTGAACCTTCTATGGCACGAATGGAGCAAATGGAGCACAGCTCCAGCTAAGGAATCTTCCTCTAACATGAAACCTTCAAAAGAATGGTTAATGGAGGTGAAACGTTCTTTCCTCGAAGCAATTCAGATTCTTTCACCTTCCACGATTATATCTTGTTCATTACTAGGAAATTCCTTAGATGCCCTACACAACCCAACGGCCGAGGCAAATATCATGTCACAATATCTTGCGGAAACCCTTTTGGGTAATATCCCGCTAGCCTCGGCCAAACAGAGACTTTTAAAGGTCAGTTCGGACTCATCTTTGCATGTTGTGGGATTGCTAGGGCCATGCCAATAAAAATTCATGAAACCAAGGTTCACTTAGACTTCTATATCTATCCCATCCTCGACTTTGATCTTCTCATAGGCTACCCTCTTGAAAAGATTTTTCATGAAAAACCTATAGAGGAGAGCCATAATGAGAAGTTGGGAAAGAATGCTTGTGCCTCTCACCTAGAAATCCCAAAGGCGAAGCATCTTCCCAACCAAAACCTGTTCGAGGAGGAGAAGTTCAAAACTCCATTCGATTCACCTAAGTTGCCTTCGCTTCTTAGTGAAACGAAACACCCGTCACCCTCGCTCGAACACAAGACATGTCCCTCGGCCAACAAAATGTTGTTCTTGACAAAAGTCGAGATTCAACGTTAGTCCTTCGTGACACATCTTGTGAGGATAAAAACTCATGCGCCATGGACATGCACGAAGCACCAACTCTAGAGACCGATATAGAAACCGCTAAGGAGCATGAAAAGTTTTCTTTTGAAAACCCTCACGTTTCAGGCTCACCTTTTTGGATTTCTAGAGTTGTCTCGCTTCGGACCACGTGCCCCTACGAGGACCCCAACCTTCTCTTAGTCCTCGTTCACAAACTTTTCAAGAGGATGGTTGTGGATGTCTTCGTCTATCACAAGTTTTGCCAATCTCATAGTGGCACGATGGCTAACCTTGCAGCTTAAGCGTAACGCTAACTTCTTAGTGGTGAGGCTGGGAACTTCACTACCTTTCATAGCTGCAAGATGAATTCCCGCGGTCAAGCTCACGACCATAAAGAAAGCAATCTTTAGGAGATAACCCTGACTGTCAAAAAAATAAATAAAAATAAATGAATAATTCTCTCTTGTTGTCATGATAAAAAAAAAAGAGCGTAAAAAGTTTTTCTCTGTTCTTTTTAATAAAGCAAGAGCATGTTATCAAGTTAGTATGCACCTACGGGTATTCTTGTCGCTAACCATTTCAGGTGGAGATCGATTAAGAAGATCAAAAGAGGCATGTGATACTTGAAAACATGGGGCCGACATCGCACAAAAAAAAAAAAAAGAGAAAACTTTGATGCTCATGGATGGTGGAACACACTCAAAAGGAGACCGGACTTTGCACATTTGACTTTTGCATAAAAGTCCAAGTGTGGGGAAAGATGGTGAAAACCTCAAGTTCCATACACCAAGGCGTCATACAAAAAAATGATGGTGAATAAAAGATGATGTCACCTTGCCTTGCTGAAAAAAAAAAAAGAGAGAGAGATGAATTATATATAAAAAGAGAATATAGAGAAAAAAAGTGTTGTTGAAAAGAAAAAAATAATAGAATAGAAAAAAAAAAAAAATTCAATAAGAGAAGAGAGGAGCGGGTTGGCCAGCGTGGTCAAGATACATACCAAAGTCCGCCTGACTCCACCCATCTTTGCTTCCACAAGCAAGAAGGGTTCGATCTCTCTCATCCTTTTCTTTGCTACCATCAAGACCCATGGCCCATACACATGTATGTGTGGCCTAGCCTTGAGGTGCACCAGAGGCAGAGCCATCACGCAAAACCGCAAAGCAACAACTTCGATGCTTCATCGTAGATCTTTGCGGTAAGTATATCCGGGTATGCAAGGGAAATAAATGTTCACCAACACTCTTCACTCATGTTTGTCTCCATAAATAAAACTTTATGCTTCTCATGCCATGACATATGCTTTGAGTTTGGGTGTACCTACATGGGCCCATGTAATACATCCATAGGTCTTTTTAAATTGAGCGTGGTGCTTAGGTTAAAAATGATCTCCTTTAATCAAAACTTTGACTTGGTGTTAGAGTTTGGTTAATGAACTTAGAAGCTTTGTTGTCATGATCTATGGGAGTATTTTTTATGTTGGAGATGAATCAACGCTATGCTTACTGCTTTGCCTCTTTTATGAGCCTTGCTTGAGTCATGATGAGGTGAACAAATAAAAATAAAATAAAATAAAATAAAATAAAAATAAAATAAAAGTTCTCATAATAAAAGCTCCACGGTATTCTTGCCGATAGAGCCATGTTGTTGTTTTTGTTTTGTTTTCTTTGTTTTAAAATAAACAGGTACAAGAATAAGTATGGGGGAGATCTCTCAAGCATATAAGCACACCCATCCGAGATCTCCCCAACACAAATGCACGAGCGCCAAGCAATTCACGATGCGAAGGGCGAGGCGAGCGACTACCATTAACTCCTTCCTCTTCAAACGGTGGTTTGTGCAAAACTCTCACTCTCACATCTCACAATAATAATAAAAAGGGGAGAGAAGAGAAGGAGGAGAGATGAGAGAAGAGGAGATAAACCTTTCAACCCCAAGTTCCTTGTCCTGTTTTTGTGATGACATCAAAAGACAAGCTTGGGGGGAGCCTCCAACCACGCGACCAATCACAACTCAAATCATTATGCGCACAAGCTAGCACAGCCATGAAAGGTAAGTAAAGAGCTAGCTTGGGGGAGGACTCAAGAAAGGTAACGTGTATCTCACATTTTGATTATATTCTCTATCTTATGAAATGATGAGTTATACTAAAAAAAAAAAGGGAGACAAAATTCCGCTCCTATACATATGAGCTATGAAAATGTTTAGTTTTAGTCCCTCGTTGAAATGATGAATAGTTGCTCTGTCTTATGTTTTACTTTGTGCCTAGTTTATAATTCAAATTTCTCTAAAGTTTGGGTTTAGTGGCTAAGTCTAAAAAAACTCATCCTAAAAAAACCTGATTCATGTGGGTTGCATAGGCTCTATCTAGTCTAAGTTGTTTCCAAGTATGATATGGTACAAATAGATTTACTATGATTTCGTTCCAAAGAGAGACTTGACATCCAGGGAATCTACTTTTGAAAGAAAAGAGAAATGATATGGGCTATGCTAAAAAAGAGAAAAATGAGATGAAAAATGGACATATGTCCGAGGGCGAGTAGAGCCCACGTCTCTAAAAAAAAAAAAGAAGAAAGAAAGAGAGGAAATAAAAGACAAAAAGTCTAGGGCGAGAAGAGCCCACCTCTCCAAAAGAAAAAAAAATATAGCAATAAAGCCCATACTTTTCGAAAAAAAAAAAAAAAAAAAAAACAATCTAAATAAATAAATCACGGATGAGAAAGTTAATCAAAAGGATGAATGAAAAGTATTTCTGTTATAACCGTTCTATCGGCAACCGCCCAAGACATTGAGAAAAGCTAAAAAGCCCCGCTACGATGAAAGGTAATAAAGGGTGAGAAAAAGATGTGTCATTTTATTCAAACTCTAGTAGAAAATCTTATTATAACCCCGGCACTTGCGAAATGTAATCGGCATAGTAGCAACTCCTGATCAACAACCAAGTACTTATCTTTTTTTGCTCGAGGACGCGCATAAAAGGGTAAGCTTGGGGGAGTTTGTTGACGGTCACCAACTACATATTTTTAACGTCAACATCCTACCATAAAGGGGGTGAAACTATACATTATCATACTCATATACATTTATAACTCACATATTTCCACTTGTAGTGTCCAAATTATTATTGTGCAGATTTATGTAAGAAACAAGTGGAAAATGTACCAAAAAGGTGCCTCCCCCGAAAGTGCATTCCTCGAAGAACATCAAGCCCAAGGGAGAAATGGACCAAACACGCAGAATCTGGGCGAGCAAACACCGCCATACAACTTTTCAGGTCCAAAGACGCCCCACTGCCAAAGCCCGGCCCGAGCGGGGCCCAAAGCAGCTTGTAGCGTACCACACAGTGCGGCCGCACTTTTACCGAGGCGGTTCGGGCCCAGCTTCGGGGAGGCGGTTTGTTACCTTCCATAACGGGCACTACCGACGTTAGATGGTCGGTTTGGCAGTTTTGGAAGGTGTTCTGTGTCGGTTTTGGCTCCTTCCATATGGGGAGGGACATTTTCCAATGAGGCCCCTCTCCTCTACCTATAAAAGGAGGCCATCTCCCACCATTGTAATACACACCAATTCCAAGGAAGAGTCTCTCCCTCTCCTCTAAGAGAGCTCTCCCCTCTACTCTACCCCTTCACTCCAATGGGCTTAGGCCCTCATTAGTAGTAGAGAGATCGGCGGAGGAGAGATGTGAAGGGCCGAGAGAGGGGAAGCGCCCGGGACTTGTCGGTGTCTCTCCAACCTTGTACCTCGGTGGATTCGAGACTTGGCTCCCTTCGGGATCTTGGCTAAGTAAGCTTCCACGGTTACGATAATCTTTATTGTCTTTTTGTTTGTCCACGATTTATCTACTTGTTTTGGGATCGGTATTTGTACCTTCGGGTCGAGGACTCTAGTGGTGGAACCCTTTGACCGGGAACCCGGCAAACACTAGAGTAATAATCACTAGCGTAGACGTGGTGTTTGGGCTAGCGGTTTTCTACCTTTTGTGGCGCATCCCACGGTTGAGGGGGTAGGCGGCTTGGTCGTGACAAGCCTTGTCCGTCCCTTGAAATCCCCCCACGTTCGGGTGTGGCGCAGTGCTAATTGCCGGAAGCTGCCCAGTTGGGCGTTGGCCGGTGCCCGAAGTGAACAAGTAGCTCTGGAGACTGGCTAACCATAGACCTTAAAGGTGTAGGAATCCTTCTCGCTAATCCTCCCCATCTTTGGTCGTGTGTGTCCTTGGGCGAACTAGTTAGGAGAGAGTACATCCGTTCCCTGTGGAAAATACGATACCCTGAATATTTCCGGGAGAAAGCTACAACGACAATTACATGACGCTTGATTCTTCTACGACGTTAGGAAACGTCAACAATAGCCCCTGATAGTGTGATTTAACTGAGAAGACACCTTTGTGGTCAAGGTCCCACTTGAACTCATCAGTCTCCTGACTAAGATTGATTTGTGCAAGGCGATTGACCAGATTATTCCACATTGATAATTTATTTCCAATTAGATCTCTACGCCAAGATAGATTGGGCATTGGTGAAACAAGCACCTCAGCCACCGTATCCTGTTTTTTTCTAACGATGTTATATAGTTGCGGGTATTGTTGTCATAGAGGCCTATTGCCTAGCCACGTGTCTTGCCAAAATCTTATCAATGACCCATTTTTTATGACGAAAGTTCCGAATTTGAGGAAATCCCTTTTAACTTTCATCAGGCTTGCCCAAAAATGAGAATCCCCGCTTTTCCAATGGACTTGCACTAGAGGTTTAGTCCCTAGATACTTGTTGTGTAGGATTTGTTTCCATGTTCCGTCTGTTGTCAATAGGCGATACTGACCATTTGCTGAGCAAGGCGATATTTTGAGTTCTAGATTTTGTATCCCTAAACCCCCATGTTCTTTGGGTTGGCTCGGGATATCCCATTTTGCAAGACGGTATTTCCTTTTGTGTTAAATTGCCTCGCTAGAAGAAGAGTGATCGAAAGTAATCCAACTTTTTCGAATACCTTTTGGTATCTCAAAGGACATCATGTACAATGGTAAGTCTGCTGAGAATAGAATTGATCGAGTTAACCGACCCCTAGTGGAGAGGTTTTTACCTTTCCAGCTAATAAGGCGTTTTTCAAACCGTCCTTGTATCTTCAGCCAATCCGAGTTTGATAGCCTCCGATAATGTATCGGAATACCAAAGTATCGGATTGGGAAGTTACGGTGTTGCAACCAAACGGCTCCCTCATCGATTCTCAAAATCCTTTGCCTCTCCAAAAGCAGAAGATCTTACTTTTATGGAAATTAATTTTGAGCCCCGATAGCAGCTCAAACACACATAGAATTAGCTTCATATTATGCGCATGCTCAGGTTGTGTTCCAAAAAGAGGATCATGACATCCGCATATTGTAGGATTGAAAGGCCATCCTCGACTAGGTGCGGCACAACCCCACTTAGCCGATTCTCGGCTTTTGCTCTTTTATAAATAGTGCGAGCATGTCGGCAACTAAATTAAAAGAATGGGCGACAAAGGGTCTCCTTGTCGAAGTCCCTTTTTGTTTGGAAATAAGGTCCGACCTCATCGTTTATGTTAATCGCTACACTCCCGCCCGATATGAAGGATTTGTATCCACCCGATCCACTTTGGTGAAAAGCCCTTCATCCTAAGCGTTTGCTTTAGGAAGTCCCAACGTACTTTTGTCATATACCTGGATCCACTGATATCCCACCATTAGAGACAATATGACCCAAGAAAGAAACTTCCCTCAACTAGAACTCACATTTACTTCTCTTAGCATACAACCGAGCTCTCTAAGCTTCGCAAAACCAATCACGAGATGTTCAAAGCATGCTCTTCTTACGTCTTGGAGAATACCAATATATTATCAATGAAAACTACCACAAAACGTGCCTAGATACTCCATGAACACCTTATTCATCATATACATGAATTAGGCAGGTGCATTTGTCAAACCAAAGGACATGATTTGTGTACTCATAAAGACCATACCGGGTTGTGAAGGCTGTCTTAGGTATATCTGATTTTCGTAGGGTGCTTAAAAACGGTAGGGAAAGAAACAAACCATAGGGAAACTCGTGGATTCTAGTAGTGATAGTAGAGAGGGTCTTCTCTATCTTATCAGCATCGTAGGCTCTTTCTCACAATTTTAAACGAGCAAATTCTATGAACAACATGGTTATAATCAGCCACGATTTTGAAATCTTGTAAACGCAGATGATTCCATTCGTGGTTGGCCTCAGGCCAAATAAGTTCTTTTGCTGATCATAGCGTTCTTTGAGAGCTACCCATAATTCCCGGGTATTCTCAAGCATAACGTATTCAACTTTTAAATACTTATGAATATAAAAGTGTAATAATGCCAAAGCAGAAAATTTTTGTTGATCAGTTACAACAACCCCTTTTTGAGGTTCTTGTATAGTTGAGGAATGTTTCCTAGCCGCAAGTGCAATCTTTATATCAGAGGCCTAAGTAGGGTAGTTACTTCCATCTAGAGCGAGTTCTTCAAATTCTCTAGTGGTAGACATACTCCTATACGTGTGATTATGATTTAATCAATTATGTGTATAGGTTTTGTAATACAACTCAGGTGTGTTGTAATAATGGATGCAATTTAAAATAGTTGCGAAGTTATAAAGCTACAGAATTATAATAGGAAATATTTTAAAGTAAAAACAACTCGTATGTTGTCCGTGAGATTTAACTTGTGGTTTGCAAGACATAAACAATGTCATATACTATTATTAAATTATATTTGTGACAAACATATCGCTGGAAGGGGTTTGGGTACAGCGATATATTTTAAAATGTAAAACTATAAGTCACAAATATAAAATTTTTATGTTGCGCAAAGATTAAAGTTGCAACACAAAATAAATAATAGATTGAAACAAGAATAGAATAAATAAAGTAAAACTTGAGCAAGAATTACAAACCACAAATATATTATTCACGTTTACAGCATAGTATACAGGTACAAATATACATCTTTCAGAGTCACGGACTCACAACTTGCAGAAATTTACCACTAGTACCCAAAATCTTTTTTGTGGCGGGCAGAAAACATTTTGCGTGGCGGGCATAGCTGCCCGTCACTAACGACAGTCACGGTTAATCGTGACCTTTTTGCGGCGGACGGCCGCGTGCCGCCACGCATAAGAATCGAAGCCGCGTGGCGGGAAACATAACGCGCCCGCCACGCAAAAGTATGTTATCCGTGGCGGGCGGCGTTCGCCGCCCGCCACGATTAAGTTTATTATGCGCGGGCGGGCGGGTTATGTTGCCCGCCACGGCTTGAATTTTTTTAAAAAATAAAATACCATATATATATATATATATATATATATATATATATATATATATATATATATACATCTATCAATCCATACACACATATATATAAGAAAAGACAGATACTCTAATATATATCATATATACATATATATACATTGATTCATATATACAAGTTTCACCGATCGATCGATCCATTTGTTCATATCCAACATGTACTAGTTAATTACAACATCTATACAAAAATTGCGAAGCTATATGTTGATTTGGATGAAGATAGTCCTTAAGACCTAGCTCTTCCCATCTCCTTAGTCGCGCATACTCTACAAACAGCATTGACTCACTTTGTCCACATTGAAGTACAGCCTGGCCTTCGTGGAACTACCATGTCTAGAACGAACTTGCGGATGTCCGATATCAGGCTTTGAACCGCATCTCGTCGGTTGCCTTTTGTAGTACCCTTTCCACCGGGGTTCTTTGAGTCCTTGAGCTGCCGGTAGCTGGATTTGTACCTTTTGCGGCCCCGAGGAACTCACGCACGAAGAATCCACACAAGTTTGATCAAATGCGGTTGTTTGAGGCACCGCACACAATAAACCGGTGTTATTAGTAATATCGAAGCTATAGCTAGGTAGTCGTACTAAGAAAAACTATGTTTCATTTACGCATCGAAATCTCGCTTGATTTTGAGTGTATCTCCATTGCGCTCCTTACATACGGGATCGTCGATCCCAAAGTATTCGATCCTTCAAGTATTGCTTGTAAGTATACTGCATGCGAAATGCACTATATTGTCAACGATATATGATATTCGACTCTAGTAATTGAATAAGGAGTTCATCGATCACTTACAATCTCAAGACTTTTTCGAATTGTCGATAGCCGTGCGGGTTTGTGCCTCGTAGTGAGTCAAAGACAACGGCCCTCCCGCCCCCGAGGAAAGATCATGAAACAGATCCAATGTCCCTACGAGCCCCATTCCGTATTGGTAAGGCGCCGAATACATCGATACCCATTTTCCTTGACCTTTTTCATCGCCGATATGACGTACTCGCTACCTCCAACTTCTTAGCATAATGTCGAAGAACGACGGTGGGAAACACATCTCTATCTAGCACATTGTTTCCGCGATGAACTCTTTCGGTAAGCAGCAGATCTCGCTTTGGCAATTACCTTCGGTTGATTTGGTTAAAGAAGTATGACAACCTTGTGACCACCATCTTCACGTATTTTGGATGAATAGCTTTGATCACAATTGGAAGGAACACCGTCGGCATGATGTGAGCATCGCGGCGCGTTGAAGTTCGTCATTGTGAGGTCTTTCATAGATACCGGACTCTTGATGTTGGAAGAGAAACCCGTCGGTACCTTGATACCCCATCATCAACCGTCACATAGCCAACTTCTCATCTCTCGTTAGGTTGTAGGCCGCACGGGAGTTGGACTTTACCGTTCGAAGCCGTGTAGCGTGAATTTCCGGTCGGATGCCCATGTCAACAAGATCGACGTGACTTCACACCATCCTTCGTCTTGGTCTTGATATCCATCGGGAGACCGATCGTGCTTTTCGAAGACATTTTTCTCAAGGTGCATCTAATCGATCGCGTGGGGTGTATGCGAGTATCTTCCAATTATTTTAGATACTTGAAGAAGATTGACTTCTTCTTGAAAGGAACGGCCGGAGGGCTTCGTCCTCCGGTTTATCCTCTTTTCGCTTCTTTGTCTTGGAGGTGCCGTCGTCCCCGATCATCGTCTTTCTTTCTTCTTCTTCTTTTCCAAACTCGCACTCCAAGTCCTTCACCATGTCAAACACCTTCGGACCATAACTAGTCGGTGCGGCCGAGGTTTCGACTTCGTCCTTGTTGTCAAAGTACATATTCATTTTGCATCTACGTACCTATGCTTACTGGGCAGAGGAAGCGTTTGTGTTCCATGTACGCGTTTTGGTGGATCCCTTCGGGTAAGTGGAGCAGGTTTCTTCGACGCAAGTTACACATTGGCGGTCTTCCCTTTAATGCGCCTGATAATGAAAATGCGGACCGGGTAATCGTTGATGGTGACAAAGATGATGGCATGAAGAGTGAACTTCTCCTTGCGGTGCACGCATCAACCATCGACCCCATCATCAAACATTACCCGCATCTCCTCTATGAACGGCTCCAGGAACACATCTATATCGTTGCCGGGCTGCTTCGGTCCGGATATGAGCATGGTGAGCAAAACATACCGCGCTTTTGACAAAGAAGTGGAGGTAGATTGTACATGGTGAGGACGACCGCCACGTCTTTGTGTGTGCTGCTTCAGTCACCGAATGGGTTCATTCCGTCGGTACTCAATGCAAACCGAACATTCCAGGCTCCTCTCGCAAAGTCGGGGTAGGCGGCGTCGGTCTTGCCACCGCTTAGCATCCGAAGGGTGCCATAGCTTCCCGTCATCCTTGACACGACCACTAGATGCATGCCGGGTCATGTGCTTAGCATCCTCGGGGTTCCCATAGAGAGCCCCGCAGCGATCGATGACCGGAAGGTACCACATTGATTTGGGACGTTTCCTCTCTGCGTGTAACCATCCTCTTCCTCGTCCGCGTTGACATGATCTTCTTCGCGGCCGCATTTGGTTTTCTTCGCCCCCTTCTTTTTTTTTTGCCCGCCCCGCTTCCTCATCGAGGTCATCGTCCACGCGACATCCGGCATTCGCTTGTATCGACTAGCGCCCCACAAAGGCGGACAACCGGTCAAATTCTCGCATCGTCGCCCCAATATAGGATACGATGGTTGGGGCGGGCATCGAACTTCTTGACTTTCATCGCCACCGGCCGGATCAACTTCTTAGCACAATACGCACTAGCGGGAACCTTGTTAGGTGTTGGATATGGGTGGAGGCCGGGTAACTTACAAGCTCATTGAAGCTAGTGTCGGACTAGCCATGACGAGACTTCAACATCGGCAAATTCGTGGGTTAAAACTCGCCGTGCAACCCTCTGGGACTGTCTTTGTAAAGCGGATCAATTGTTGCCGCTTCATCTTTTGAAGTTCTCCAACCATCTCGGGCACACAAATAGAATGTCGCCCTCATCGAGTCGGTTGACCAAATCTTCAAAAACCCGGACATCCTCGAGTCGCGTCATAGGATTCTCCTTCGCCGTCCCCTCCACCACCACCACCGCCATCGTCGTCATCGCCGGCGTCGCCCGTCTTTTCGAACAAATCGATGGAATTGGACCGGGTGGTGGACTTTCTCGTACTTTGCATCGGTAGGAGCGCGCACGGCTTGGATCGGTGGTGGATCGAAGGGTGGAACTTCTTCGCCGTGAAAAGTCCGGACCAAATAGTCAGCGGCGAAGCCATGCATGATTAGGTGAGATCGCACGACGATGTCGAGAACGCTTTGATTTTTGCATTTTGCGCCGCGGACGGATAATCGATCTCGTTCAATTATTCATATGTCGCTAATTTCGAGCAACAAACTTCTTCACCTCATCATAGTATTCGTCATCAACTCTCTTCATCTCATACATCCATTGGGCTCGGTGCCTCTCCATCCCGATCCCCGCTCTTCCAAAAGCTTAGTGCCGTCACATAGTACTCAAACCAAAAAAAGAGAAGAAGTTCCACCATAGATCTAGATCTAGAGAAGGCAGATTTCTCTCTCCTCCATGGATCTATATCTAGAGAGGGGATGAAAAAGAGGGAAAGAAAGATGAAAAGAGGCATTTACCGACCAATTAGTGTCTTCTCCTCCCCAAATCAAAGCCAAAACACCCAAATCAAAGTTTTTGTCAAAATTTTGATCAAAACCTCCCCCAAGAGTTGGAAGAGGAAGATCGTGGAGGAAGACGAAGGGGGCGGCGGCCCAGATTTTATAGGCCTCGGCCTTTTGCGTGGCGGGCGCCCTAATCGCCCGCCACACAAAGAAGCAGGGCGGCGTGGCGGGCGCCGCAACGTGCCCGCCACGCTTAATATATTTTGCGTGGCGGGCGGCGCGTTGCGGCGCCCGCCGCGTTAAGATGATCTTTGGCGTGGCGTTAAGGCGCGCGCCCGCCACGTGAGAGAGCGGCCCGACCCCGCGGCGAGGGGCGAGATCATTTCCGTGGCGGGTTCAAATTGCGCCCGCCACGGAAAAGATCCGCCCCCTTTCAAAAAATCAAATCGTTACTAGTGTACAACTTGTAGAAATTTAAATTGTACCGGATATTCAAACTATGCATAAAATAAAAACTGAAATATAAAATAGAATAAATATAAAACAAACGAGTGCGGAAGGCATCCATCTATTCAGCCAACCGCCCAGCCCGCAAAGCGCCGGCGTTCGCACGGCCGCCACCGCCTCTCGGGCCAAGCCGCCGCCGCCACCCGCCGTTGCGCCCGCCATCTGCCGTTCGGGGCCACCGGATTCGCATTGCCTCGCCGCCCTTGCTTACCGCTTCCCCGCATCAAGGTCGCCCATGGCCCCGGGAGTCGACCATGGAGGTCGGCCGGCAGGCACGCCCCGGCCGCCCCTAGAAGAGGAACGCCGTGCATGCCCCCCACCCAGCTTTGCGCCGCCGCCGTTGAAGAGGAGCATCCTCCCCCTCAACTCAAGAGGAAGGGACGCCCGGAGCCGATGGGGCATGGAGCGCTGGCGGTGACGCCTTAGGAGCGCAGATGAAGACGCCGTTGATGAAGCGCTGGGAAGAGCGGTGTTGATGTCATAGGCTTAAGTCCGTGGCCATCCTCTTGCTCCGTGGTGCTTCTCGTTCCCAGGTGAGCGGCGACCACCGAGGGATGGACGACGACGGCATCAACGCGCGGGCGGTTTCGTAGCGTGAAGGCGTTTCGTGACGGCACCAGGGCGGTTTGGCATCATGGGCTGCGCCGCGGGGTCGAGAAATCTCCCCGAGGCGCCACGAAGATGGTGGCGCCATGCTCGAAGCGGAAGACCGGGAGCGAACTTCGTAGGAGGCGGGCGGCGAACGTCGGGATCCGGCGACCGCATTTAACGCCGTTGAAGCGGCGCAATGAGCGCCACCCGGCGTCGATGTCATGGACGCCCGTGGAAGACACTCTAGATGACGGCGTGGAGGGCCGACGATGCCGTGGTTGGTGAACGTGGACTCCACCGCATTTCGTGATGGTATCCACCATCACGCGTTCATCGAAGGTGAAGAAGGAACGAAGCCATGGCGAAACTTACCCCGGTGAGTGGCTCCGACGATCTTCCGGTGATCTTCCCCTCTCGGCCTTGAGTCTCGGCGATTGTCGAGCGTAAGTGCATGATAACGTGTTACGAATGTAGCGAATGACGATTCGATTGATCCGCTTAATTTTGGTACAAGATATAATGGTATTTATGTCAGGACAAAAGAAGCCGCCTAATCCCGAATCAGTGCCTTGGCCGTGACGATGTCCCTTCGGGGAAGGTGTATGATGTCTTCTCCATGCGAGGCAAATCCTTGCCTCCTAAGCTACCTAATGGATAATACTAATCCTAATACTAACTAACTATAACTAACTATAATTATCCATTGATCAATAATTAATTAACTCTAATTAATCTTAATTAAAAACTCATGAATACGAAAAGTTCATAACTCATCAAGATCTACAATTCATATATAGGTCATTTTTGCATATGAGAAAGTGTTACTTAACGTGTAGTTCAAAAATCACTAGTCTCCACCGTAGTTCCCGAAACTCCGTGTGAGATATATGATTTTAGGACTACTGTTTTCTAACACTTTCTTTAATGGAAAAATAACCTATACACCAAGTGTACATCTTGATGAGTTCTATCAACTTTGTATTCAAAGTTTTTTGAAACTAGGTCGTTTAGTGCTCCGTTTGACCAAGGTTTGACTAGGTCAAACTTTTGACTTTTTAAAACTCTAGTTTTTTTGAAGCCCTAGATGGCCTCGATTCGAAAAGTCATGAATACCACTTTTGTTAAGCTCTCCAAGATCTACATTTGGTATTAGGGTCAACTTTTCAGTTTTCAAATTTTTGACGCCTTTTGAAATTTGAAATTTGAATTTTTACACATTCGGACGACATTTGAAGCCCCGGATGGCCTAGATTCGAAAACTCATGAACACGAAAAGTTCATAACTCATCAAGATCTACAATTCATACACAGGTCATTTTTGTATACGAGAAAGTGTTACGGACGTGTAGTTCAAAAAGCTCAAAAATTGTTTAAATTGAGATAAAATTCTGAATAATAAGTATAATCTAACAAAAATCTAGAAAATTGTTTACATCAGAATAATTACAATTTAATAGAGATAAAATTCAGAATTATTTCATGTCACTACATTATTACTCATCATTTTGGTGCGGGTGCATTGGTGGTCGTCTTTTTCGCCATCGAGGCGGGTCCATGGCATCATTTTAGTCTTTTCGGGATTGATTTTGTCCTCAACGGCCTTTATCTTTTCTCGGAAAATCTGTAAAGAGGTGGAACTCATCAAAGTTGTTATATGTTTCAGGACTCGGATCCCATCAACTCCCACGATCCGCTTTCCCGCCACAACAATATGTCTATTTATGTTCTTCGCGTTCATATAGTAGGTCGCTTTTGTGCGACATCGGATGCAAGTACCCACTCGATCATCTTTGTACCGCAGACACTTTGAAGGTTCACGCGGTTAGCCCAAAATCGCCCACTAGAACTGCCCTGTGCTTGACCCATCGGCAACGAAAAACGGTTACCTGTGAGGTTACCGCCATAGTCAAGTTCCCATATTTCTTCGACTTGTGTGAAGCATGTCATCTTCTCCCCTCGTCATGTTGTTGATGCCCTCATATCGAACACCGCTGTTTTGTGATGCACTATTCTTGTCCTTCTCTTTTGTGTGGAACCTGTACCCGTTGACATCATACCCTTGCCACATGGTGATCTGCATGGACGGGCCTGACACAAGCTTCTTCACTGTCTCTGCATCATCTCCTGGGGGAATGTTCTACTTTTGGAGCCACTGGAGGAAAATGTTCTTGTGTTCCTTCTCTACCCAATCCTTCGAACAGTTCTTGCACTTCCTACTTGCACGACGGAGCTCTTTGGGGTGCTTTTTAACGTATGTGTCCATGATCACCAATTGATGAAGGATGTTGTAGTGAACTTCTAGCACTTTCTCCGTAGGTATGTTGGTGCGTGCTTTTTGGCCCGCGCACCCCATCCTCGAGGTTCTTCCTTCATGTTGATGTACTGGAAGCTCAATAGCCCTCCCATCTTTTATGTACTTCATACACCAGTTCACGGCCTCCTAGCTTGTGTATGCCTCGATCATAGAGCCCTTTGGGTAAGCGTGGTTATGACTGAATCGATTGAGGGTAGACATTAGTTGCTCAGTGGTCACATCGCCCTGTAGGTACACGGGTCCTAGTTGTTCTATGTGATCAACCATGTGCATCATCAGTCCGGCAAAATGTCAAAGAACGACGGTGGGAAACACATCTCTATCTCGGCACATTGTTTTCGCGATGAACGCCGCGGCAGCAGCGATCCGCTTTGGCAATTACCTTACGGGTGATTTGGTTAAAGAAGTATGACAACCTTGTGACCACCATCTTCATGTATTTTTCGACGTCCATAGAGGACTGGGTTTTCACCCCGAGAGTCCCATCTTTGTTAGGACATGGATGCCCTCAATGGTCCCCCCCGGGGGGAGAATGACAACCCAAGGTCGCCGCCACCATTGCCACCAACAAAGAGGTAGTGAAGGCTTTTTAAGCCCATCTTAGCGCCATGTCTTTTTCGTCCGATAATGCTCAAGTCGACGTTTTAACCATTCAAGTTTGTCTTCCATTAATAAATAATGTTTATATAATGATATTGAGATGATGATCCATCGGCTTCAATGACACAGGTTCAAATCCACACTCATTAGAACTAATGTACTGATAATTGGGCAGATCTCTACCTGAAAGACACGCAAATCCGGACCCTTCAGGGGTAACATCGGTTGTAGCAATTTCAACTGAATTATCCGCATGAACAATCTCTACGACATCTCACACCCATCGGATGAGGGCGGGTGCAAGCTAGAAGTAACGCATTGATTGGTATGAATCCAGTCATGACCGAGTATGAGATCATAGCTACCTTCCACATCAACGACGAAGAAAGTTGTAGCCAAAGTCTTGCTCCCCACGGTTAGCTCAACATTGGCGATGCCCCTGGAAGGAATTGGTGCACCTCCTCATAGAGTTTCGGAGACTCTCTCGTGAGAACCTTGGTTTCGTGGAGTAGTGTTTATTAACACTTTCTCCAAAGGAAAAAACGACCCATATGAAAAGTGTAGATCTTGATGAGTTCTAACAACCTCGTGTTCAAAAGTTTTCATTGGACATCGTTTAGTGCTCCGTTTGACCGGGGTTTGACCAAGTTAAACTTTAGCCCTTTTGAAAATGGCACCTTCAAGCCGGTTTTCGAGACCTAGTCTGGTTTCAAAACGAAAAGTCGTGAATACCAGTTTTGTAGATCTCACGGGATCTACATTTGGTATTAGAGTCAACTTTTCATTTTTTTGAACTTTTGACGCTCGAAATTTGAAATTTGTATTTTTTTAAGCCGGATCGGGTTTTTGGAGCCCTAGACGGTCTCTCCTTGAAAAGTCACGAATACCAAAAGTTCATAACTCATCAAGATCTACATTTGTTATTCGTGTCATTTTTTGCGTTTGAGGAAGGGTTCGAAAAAGTGTAGTTCAAAATGGACAACTCTCCCACGAGTTCCAAAGACTCTATGAGAACCTTGGTTTTGTGAGTAGTGTTTATTAACACTATCTCGAACGGAAAAATGACCCATACGAAAAGTGTAGATCTTGATGAGTTCTAACAACCTCGTGTTCAAAAATTTTTCAGCGGTCGCCGTTTAGTGCTCTGTTTGACGAGGGTTTGACAAAGTCAAACTTTGGCCCTAATGAAAATGGCACCGCCGAGCCGATTTTTTGAGGCCCTAATCGGTTTCAAAATGGAACGCCATGAATACGAGTTTTGTAGATCTCTTCGGGATCTACATTTGGTACTAGAGTCAACTTTTCATTTTTCGAAATTTTGACGCTCGAAATTTGAATTTTGAAATTTTTTTCGCTCGAATCGGTTTTTGGAGCCCTAGATGGTCCCTTCTTGAAAGTCACAAATACCAAAAGTTCATAACTCATCGGGATCTACATTTGTTATTCAGATCATTTTTTCAAATGGACGCCGTTTAGTGCTCCGTTTTGACAGTGGTTTGACCATGTCAAACTTTGGCCCCTCTTGAAAATGGCACCTTTGAGCCGCGGTTTTCGAGGCTCTAGCTGGTTTCAAAATGAAAAATCATGAATACGAGTTTTGTAGATCTCTTCAAGATCTAAATTTGGTATTAGAGTCAACTTTTGATTTTTGAACTTTTGATGCCCCGAAATTTGTAATTTGAAATTTTTATGGCTCCAAACGGGTTTTCGGAAGCTCTAGACTGTCTCGATCCGAAAAAGTCATGAATACGAAGTTTTCTACAACTCTTTAAGATCTACATTTGGTATTAGAGTCAACTTTTCATTTTTTTAACTTTTGGCCCTCGAAATTTGAAATTTGACTTTTTACTGACTCTCAAGCGGGTTTTGAAGCCCTAGACGATCTCGAACTCTTTAAGATCTACATTTGGTATTAGAGTCAACTTTTATTTTTCAAACTTTTTGACGCCTTTGAAATTTGAAATTTAATTTTTTTCACGGCTCGAACGGGTTTTTGAAGCCCTAGGCGGTCTCGACTTGAAAAGTCATGAATACGAAGTTTTGTAGAACTCTTCAAGATCTACATTTGGTATTAATGCCAACTTTTCATTTTTCAAACTTTTAACGCCTCAAAATTTGAAATTTGAATTTTTTACGTCTCCAAACGGGTTTTCGGAGCCCTAGGCGGTCTCGAGTTGAAAAGTCATCAATACGAGTTTTGTAGACCTCTTCAAGATCTACATTTGGTATTAGAGTCAACTTTTCATTTTTCAAACTTTTGACGCCTCAAAATTTGAAATTTGAATTTTATAGCTCGAACGGGTTTTTCAAGCCCTAGACGGTCTCGACTTGAAAAGTCATGAATACCAAAAATTCATAACTCATCAAGATCTACAATTGTTATTCAGGTCATTTTTGCATTTGAGAAAGTGTAGTTCTAAAAACACGAGTCACTCAAATAGTTTCATAAACTCCATGTGGGATAACTAAAGTGAACACAATTATTTGATAGAACATGATTTCAGAAAAATTTAGGAAAAAAATCACCAAATTTGGAGTTAGAATGTGGGAGAAAGACTTGTTACAAGTTTTAACTATAGATTAAAAAAAAAAAAAAACTTGTATTCACGTTCTTGATTTTCCATGTATGCTCAATTCTAAGATTTCATACTTGGAACATGTACGTTAGTAATGTTCAAAAAGAAAAAATGTAACCACTTCAATCACAAAGGGTGGAATGGCCTGGTGGTAAGACTTCACAATGTGCACCGAGAGGTCGCAGGTTAATCCATACCTGAGACAAATTTTTTGCTATTTTTCTTTATTCCTGATAAATGAGCAATACAACCTTGAATCGGCCAAATAAGCTAAAAATAACACAAAAGAGTGAATAGTCTAGTGGTAGTGCTTCGAATCTAGACCAAGAGGTCTCAAGTTCAATCCATGCTTGAGACAAATTTTTTTGGCATTTATTTTCAGTGACATTCTAACGAAGTCACAAAAACACATGAAACGGTGTCACGAAATACTATTGGCACCTCGCTGATGTGGGAATCACATTTTGTGACCAAACTATATGACATAGCAAACTGTAAAGGTCATATATAGAGCACTTTATGTGACTCACAAAAACCTTCCGTCATAAATAGTCATGGCGCTTGTGATATTGTGACGAAATTTTATTTTTGCGTCATATTATGGTACATTATATGACGACTTTAGTCCTGGTCATGAGGATTTTTGTCGTAGAATATCAGGTTTCTTGTAGTGATAATATTGTTCATCTTTTTTGTGTCTCCACAAGCTTAACCGAAAAGCTCACATTGTTTGTTCATTGGATCTAGGGTGTTCTCGATTGCTCACCTTGTTGCTGTTGCCCTAGACAAATCGAGCGCTGAGGGGCGAAGGGCCGGGGCGAGGGCGACGCCATCACGCAGATGCGAGAGAAGGGAGGTGGCCGGTGGGAGCTGGGCGGTGGCGCCGTGGTCATGCCACGCGTGGAGGCGGCGGGCGGCGGCGGGATATCGTAGCGGCGCCAGAGAACGGAGATGGGGAGGGAAGTAGCGTCAAGGACGGCCACAAAGGCAGGGTTCGGTCACTCGCCGTGGTTCTCATCATGGCATCGTGGGGCTGTGCAGCACGCAAGATTTGGCCCATTAGCCATATAGGAAACATGATACATATAAAATACTAGAAAACATGAACGGGAGATGGGGAGGAAGGGAGCCGTTGTCAACCGCTGGTCGCCACCATGCCGCCGCCACCATGACACGGCTGGGCGCCGCCCGGGCCGCCAGCCCTAGATCCGACGGTTGAGGCCGGATCCGCGGCTGTCGTCACCATGCCGCCAGCCGTCGCCACCATGCCGCCGCTATGGGCCGCTAAGCGTTAGGATTCGGCGCTGGAGGTCAGATCCGCTTGGGGGGTCGCCACCATGCCGCGCCGGGATGGGAGGGGGGGGACGCCGGGACCTCATCACGCCGGGATGAGGGAGGAGGGGCCGCCGGGATCTCCCGAGTGCCTCCGGGGGCCATGGCGCGCGCCGCCACAGCCACCCCGAGCGCCGCCGCTGCGGATCTCCCAAGCGCCGCCAGGGCCCGCGCCGCCCGCACGCCCCACGAGACCGCCCCGCCGCCTACATCACGAGTGGGAGAGAGGGACGGAGAGATTGCTGGTGGGAAGTGTGGGGTGAGATGGAGTGAGGAAAAACACTAAGTGTACTATATATACTTGAACAATTATATCGGGCTGACGGGATCCAGATGTGTGCTGTTTGGACTCTGATTTGGGCCACAATTAACCATGGCGGTTTTTTATAAAAACATCCACGGTTAATCCATTTACCGTGGAGGTTTTTTAAACACCACAGTTAATTAAAAAGGCCACCACGGTTAATCAAGATATTTACCGTGGCGGTTTTTTAAAAGACCGCCACGGTTAATGAAAATGAAGTGCCTTCTAAAATCCAGATTGTAGTAGTGTAAGTAGCACTCGAAAGTACCATTAGTAACCAAAAAATTTTGCTGATGGGCGACTTACATTTTGCGTGGCGGGCAAGAAAATGCGCGATTAACCGTGGCGGGCACTCGTAGGCCCGCCACGGTTAATAAAAACCCCAAACCCGAGCCCATACGGACCCGGATCCGGGCTATTGGCCCAATCGAGCCACTGGTTCCACCACCGCAGGATACGCCCCGATGCTCCGCCACCGACGCGCGACGGTGAGGGTCCGATGAGGGAGGGGACGCAGCGCCCGGCGCCACCGCTGCCCCCGGTCCAGCTCGCGACGGCTCCGCCCTCAGCCCCCGCGACGCGCCGCCATGCCGGATGCGGCCTCCCGCTGCCACGGCCCCCGGTACGCTTCGCCAAGCGCCACCTCCGGATCCGGCCACAAGATGGGGCGAGGGACATGGAGATGAGTGAGATCGCGCGATGGGGAGGGAGAGAAAGAATGAGTGGGTGACTGGCTGAAGAGAGAATGAGTGAGGATGAGGATGAAACCCTAGTGTGCTGTAATATATATATGGCCCAATAGCAAGTATGTTTTAGGCTTCCGTCGTGGGCCTCGGGTTATTTTGCGTGACGAACCTTTGATAAAGGACCACCACGGTTAATCGATTTTTCATGACGGGCAAACGTGCCCGCCACGGTAAATACTAAACGTCCGCCACGTAAAATCAGGGGTATTTTGCGTGACGGACAAACTGGGTGCCCGTCACGGTAAATATTTTTCAAGTTGATGCAAAATCATTTGGTTACGTGACTATATGGTAGAAGTCGTAGGCTCATAGGCGTGAATGAGTGTGGGTAAACAACGATACCATGCATGCATGCCATGGAGTGAATATGTGCCTTGAAGGTTTAGATTTGTATCTTATTTATATTTCTACCGGTAAGTTTTAATTGCTACAGTGACAACTTTTGAAATTAGCGCCCCCGTAATTTTTATTGACCCTCCATGTCGGCGTCGCCTCGGTCACGGTCACGAGCAACGCGTGGAGTTGTCAGCTAGCGACCAATGCGAGGCGGGGCAACATCAGAGGCGGGTAGGTGGCGTGCGCGTGAGACGTCGGCCGGACGGTGGCCTCCGGCATCGGGACGATCCGTGCGTGGCCTGGCCGGCAGCGAGGCGTAAGCCAGCGCGCGCAAGGGCCCGGCTGGTCGCGCGACGCCAGTTGGCCTTTATAAATTGCCATCAGTAAGACCTGTGGCGATGGACCTTCATTAGCAACGGAGACAGTTTCGTTATTGCAAGCAGCAGATTTCAGCTGAATAGCATACGTGCAACTGCATTGCTAACTTGCATGAGCTTCGATCGTGTCCCGATGGAGGCCACTGGTACAGCAGGTGCTGGAGATAGTGCCTTTGAGCCATCCTTGTGGGTTGACTTTTTGTATCCTACACTCCTCCTTGCTCACAGGCATGCACTCATCATCATGGCTTCATTTAGCTACCATTTTGGTAAATAAATATATATGGTCTATGTGTGCTCATGCATGCAGATGTCAGAGGACTGGATGAGGGAGAGGGCAAATGAACTCAAGAGGCAAGTGCATCGTATGTTTGAAGCTGGGAGTGTTGCTGACCTGTTGATGCTTGTGGATGCTCTCCAACGCCTGGGCATAGATAACTACTTTCAACAAGAGATTGACACAACATTGAGCCGTGTACACACTGGGGATCTAGAGATGCGGAGCCCCAATGAACTGCACATAGTTTCCCTCCGCTTTCGTCTGCTTAGGCAACATGGGCTTTTTGTACCTACAGGTTGGTAAACATAAAAACGCTGTATCGAAAACTTTTGCACCTAATTCTGTCCGGTTGGTTTCGTTGCTAGTTAGTGATACGTAACCTACAAACGGTAAAATGGTAGCTTTAATGAATTGGCAGCTACATATCATATTCATGCATATTCAATTGTATAATGAATTTGAGGGGTCTATTTGCTGTCATGTTGGCTGTTGTTGTTTAAAATCTGTGCACATATACACAGGAAAAAGGTATATATGCAACCATTTTACAACTATGATAATATTGCAGATGTCTTTGACGAGTTCAAAGATGGTACGGGCAATTTCAATACATGCCTAACCAGCGACCCAAAGGGGCTGCTGAGCCTGTACAACGCGGCTCACATGGCAGTTCCAGGTGAGGATGTCCTCGATGATGCCATCGCATTCGCCAGGACCCATCTGGAGGCAATGAAGAGAAATCTCGTGTCTCCAATTGCACAACAAATTTGTCGTTCCCTTGAAATCCCACTCCCTCGGTATATGCCTCACCTTGAGACCATGCACTTCATCAATGAATATGAGCATGAAGATGGGCACAACGCCAGGATACTGGAGCTCGCAAGGCTTGACTATTGTCTCACCAGGTCTTCCCACCTCAAGGAACTCCAGACCATCTGCTCGTAAGTCTATATCTATTCAAACATATTTTTTCTTGGATAAATAATTAGAAATAAGAAAGTTGCCAACTATATAGTTAATTAACAAGCCCTTCAAGATGTGCAACTCTTATTTTTGTCGTCTCTGCATCCGAGATTGTTTCAATCCTGGGTCTGCAATTCACTAGTACACAGGTACAGTACAAGGATCACGATAAACATCATCATGACAATGATATAGCTCATATGCATTCACTAGTAGATGTCGGCAATTGTTTGGTCTAAACCTATCCACACTATTAACAATGATAGCTCATATGCAAAATCTCTAGTCTCTTCCACATACTTCATGTTTGTTACAGATCTGTTAGTTTGTTCACTAGAAGAACCTAATAGAAATGCCACTTCAGAATTTTTATTGAATAAAACACTATCAGCAAAGGTACTAAAACAATTAAAACCATCGTTGTTACCTTTGTGAATGGTAGTGTCCATATTCTTCTATGCCTTCAGCTTGGAGGCTTTCTCCGTTGATTATTTACTGCTTCATTCCACTTACTGGTTAGTTGACGAGTACTGGACAGTTCATTCTTGCAAGAATAATAATATCTACAAGCATGATGTTTGTCTCCATATACATAACCAAGTTCCATTATATTGATTTTCATCTCAAATGACATATGTATCTCTTGCAAAAGTTTGACTTAACGTATATAAAAACACACTGATAGTCAGCAGAAAGTGTGCTCTACACCGACCACCCTCTGCCGCACTAGCTCCACCTATTTTGTATGCCCAAATAACGTGCCAACAGCACCAAATGAGCCATTCTAGCCACTGCCAATGATTTTCTCCCTAAGAATGTGAGCCATGGGCTACCACGTAGAAACTTAACCCAAATTTATGGATAAGTATTGTATTCTAGAAGTCCATAATAGACATTTCTTTCCATATAACTTATTTAAAACCATAACTTTCTCAGAGTACAAATTATTTTGTTTTTATCACTTAGCTTCATTTGTGATGGTGGCTTATAAATTTCTCCTAAAGATGGTGGAAGGATTTCTACAAGGATGTTAACCTAACCTATGTTCGGGACCGTGGAGTGGAAACATACTTTTTGGAGCATCGGAGTAGTGTCCCGTGGTGAGAGCAACTCTCGTGCAAGAATGGTATTTTTCAAGATTATTGCGTTGACGACCCTAATGGATGACACCTATGATTCGTATGCCACCTTTGAGGACTGCAAAAACCTAAATGAAGCCATACAAAGGTATGTAGTACTCCAGCTTACAGATAATTACATTTTTGTATCCACGCATACCAATTCAATGTGTCGGTTACATGGTAATGAAAAATACTGATTTGGTCCAACAGATAAGATGTTTATGTCCAGCTAACAATTGGCTATATTATTAGCTGCACCAGTTTGGATCAAAAAACATAAGTACTAGCAAATGATCCTTTGTTACTAGCAAATGACCATTCGTATTTGCTTTTTCCAACACCATATCCCGTAACCATGAACAGTGGGACTAATGTAAATGTACTTGTACAATTATCGTAGATGGGACGAGAGTGCAGCTTCTATCCTGCCGGAATATCTGCGGATCTTCTACATCAAAATGCTAGGTTGTTTTAATGAATTGGAGGATATTTTAGAACCAAGAGAAAAGTACCGTGTGCGTTACCTCCAAAAAGAGGTCAGTGCCCAAGACTAGAACATACACAATTGTTGAATTGGATACATTTCTAAGAATAGGAATTACTATAAAATGGATATTTAGTTTTATTGCACCTCATTGTGAACCATGGTGGCAGAGACGCTGATGGTGTTGGCTAGCGGATTGGTGCAGTGGCGACACACTATCACCCACGGTAGCCTAGGGTGGCAGTGGAGGTGGAAATGTGTGGAAATGTATGCTTTGTATTTCCACACTAGGAGAGTAGCTAGATTGATTGACTGCGCGTGCTAATTATTTATCGGAAGTAAACCACTTTTTTCCTTGCAGTTTATGCATCTCCTCTCTAATCCCTCTGTCCAGTAATACATCTGCAGCTTTTGTGATGGCAACTGTGGCAACTGGTTTTGTCGAGATAAAACTCTATGCTGATGTATCACTATTCACTACTACAGAAACTTTGTGACGGGCAGAATTCGTTTTGGTGGCGGGCAGGGATGCCTGTCATGCAATAGGGTCACGGTTAATGGAAGAACAACGGTGGCTGGCGCATGTGCCCGCCATTGGTTAATTGAAATAAAAAAATGAGCCCAAAGCTGGCCCAAATGGGCCTGACGCCGAGCCCGGAATCGCTGCTGTCGTCCGGGATCCACCGCCGCTACCGCGGGTCGATCGTTGTCTTGGTGGAGCTCCTCGCCGGATCCGTCATCATGGTGGAGCTCTTCGCCGGATCCGCCCCTCGTGGTGGGCGCATCTAGGGTTTCGCCGCGGATCCGCCGTGGTGGTGGGCGCATGTAGGGTTCCGCACCAGGCGTCATCGTCCTTGATCCGCTGCCACCATCGCCGCCGTGGAGGGGCCGGATCCGCCATCGCCGCCGTGGATCTGGCCGCCGCATCAACTCGCCAGATCCATGCGTGGCCGCGCCACTGCTGCCTCAACGGCGCCAGATCCGCGCGCATGGCAGCTCCATCGCCTCCGCGGGCTCGGCGCCGTGGCCGCCGCTGCCCGCGTGGCCATCGAGGCTCCTCGCTTTGCGGCCACCACCGCAGCAAGGCTATGCGCCGCCACCACCCTCGTCGCAGCGCGTGTTGTGCGCCGCTGCGACCCGCTCCACGGTGGATCCGGGGGCAGTAGGTGGGGGAAGGGGCTAGCTAGGTGCTAGGGAGAGGGAGGGCACGTGGAGGAGGGCGCGGCACTCGCATTGGGGGAAGGAGTTGGGCGGGGAAAGGCACTCGCGCCGCTCTGCTATCGGAACTGATGAGAAGGAGAGTGAAACTGATGAATGAACCAGGCAAAAAACCTAACTCGCGAATTTATATCAGAACCTGCTACCGTGCTTGTCTGCGCTCCATCGGGCCTTGACCATTTTCCATGGTGGGCCTTTTAAACTGCCCGCAATGGTTAATCCATTTACCCGTGGCGGGCTTTTTTTAAGGTGTCCGTCATGGAAAATATATTAACCGTGGCGGACAGCCTTTGTTGTGTGGCTGGCCAGGCCGGCCACCCATTAATCATGGTGGGCAAAATAAATCTTGTACTAGTGATTAAAGACAATTGAAACCCTAATTGAGACTAGCCTAATTTTGTATACTAATACTACCACGTCATTTTTATAAATTAGTGCATTTATTACTGATGTGTGAAAAACTAGCGGTATTATAGGGCCAACAGTAGCATCGCGATATTGTTCATTGGTCACCAAAATCACTACCAGTACCACCAGAATGACTATATTTGTTTCACTGCTGCCTTTTTTTTTTTATCAAACATGCCTGTATGATATTAAGAGATAAGGAAGACGTACAAAGACCCTACGAATACGATATGTCAAGGATACATGGGAGAGCTGTCCCACCGAACTTTGTAGAAAGAACCTCAACAAAATAAATTACAATCACGTCCCTGAACCCTTTCCCCTTCCAACAACGGTGTCGGACGAACCCGCCACCGCCGCCGCGATCTGGCGAAGCTCCACCGCACGCAGGCTTTAGCGAGCCGCAATAGCCGCCCGACACCAAGGCCGGAGCGATTCCGTCGTTGAAGGAGCATCAGTCGGGGACACGCCCCAAGCTTCGCAGATCTCGTTCACTGCTGCCAATTGGACGCGTGAAGGTAGTGTGATATGTGTATCACCACTAGTACCAGTATACCACCGTACCAGAATCACTATATTTGTTCAACAGACCTCGAGGGTGATGCTATAATTACTCCTTATTCATGTCTAATTGGTAATATAGTGGTGGGAATAAAAGCTACATGATTTTTGTTTGAGCAGATGATGTTGCAATCAAATTATTACATTCAGGAGGCGAAATGGTGCAATGAGAAGTACATGCCGAACTTCAAGGAACAGATTGAGCTTTCCACCTTGTCGGCAGCATGGTTGGGAAGATCAAGGATATTATGTGTCAAGATAATAACCCGCACAAAAGTGACTATGCTGAAGTAAAAGATATAATTCTTACACGGTGGGAAAAGATGAATACTCCGCTTCATTGTCTGGCTTATGCTCTCTCTCCAAGGTACTATGATAGAGCATATCTAGAGAATGCAACCCGGGGGCACTCAAAGGAAACCACCACATGAAGATTTAGAGGTTATGGAAGGCGTAATGGAGGCTTTACGTCGAATAGCAGATTCAGAACATGAGTATAAAGTCTTGCGTGAGGAATTTAATAGTTTTGTTATGAAGAGGGGAATGTTTGCACTTCCTGCTGTTAAACTTGATGCAGCCACAATGGATCCAATTAAATGGTGGTCCAGCTATGGTGCCCAGGCTCCAAATTTGGCAGCGGTGGCAACGAGAGTTCTTTCCCAACCTGTTAGTAGTTCATCAGCAGAGAGGCTTTTGGAGTACCTATGGATACATCCAGAGCGCAAAGAGGAACAAGATGAATCTCAAGACAGCTGACAAACTAGTCTATATTCATCATAACTTGCGCCTTGTGTCGAGGACCACTGAGGACTACAAAAATGGAGCATATGCCAACTGGGATGTAGACCCTGAAAATTCTAATATCTAAGCCGCTAAGGGTAAACACTAATATACGAAGCTGAAAAGAATCTATTTTTATTTTCTTATTAGCAATACATATTATTAATCCTCCTGATCTTATAAACTTGCAGACGTAATCTTCATGACAGCAAGACCAACGGGCTACCAGTAAACTTGAGATGAAGCTGTGCTGTTGTGGACTGCGGACATGCAAATGGAGTTGTCTGTTTGAAGCTTTTATCTATAATTAGCATATAATTTTATCTTTATGCTTGTTTGAAGCTTTTATCTATAATTAGCATATAATTTTATCTTTATGCTTGTTGAATTCGGACTAATATAATATAATTATTATTACCTAAAAAGTTTCTGGATCATGATCCTTGTTCCTTTGATATGTTCCATGTATATCGACTCATGTACCGGGTTCACGAGCCTCGTTCCATCGCTATGTTCCGGTACATCGCGTACCAATTATTTAGGGATCATGATCCCATTATAGGGTACAGCGTGCATCAAGAGGTATACCACCCTATGAACCGGGAACTTGAAATTATCGATCCACGTACCATGTACCGCGTTCCTCGCACCTTCCGTACCGGGAACATTGTGACTGGGTTACTGACCCTTGCAGCACTAATGGGCGAGGGCGCTGAGGTAACCAACAAGGAGGCATTCGAGTGGGCAAGTGGTGCTCCTGACATGGTCAATGCTTGTGGAGAGTTAGGTCGTCTCCTCAATGATATTGCTGCTTTCAAGGTGCTATGCATATATCTCAATGACATTTCAATATTTTCCTTGCATTGGAAAAATGAGACCTTCAATTCGGTGGATTTCAATTTATGCGCATTGTATTAGTATATATCATCACATATAGCCTTTATCTATGCAGAAAGGGAGGAAGAACAAGAATGATATGCCTAGCTCCATGGAGTGCTACATGAAGGAGCATGGCACAACAGGAGAGGAGGCTGCGACAGCACTCTCTGCAATGGTGGAGCATGCATGGAGGAGGACCAACAAGGCGTTAATGGAGATAGACCCAGCGCTGATGCCAGCTGCTTTAGCCGCCATCAACCAAGCGAGGACATATCTGATACTATACAAAAAGGAAACGATCGCTTCACCGATGCCGCAAAGCTTGCGGATTTGGTGATCTCCATCTTCCTCAAGCCTGTCCCGGTTAAAGGATGAATAATATTTTTTTGTGTCTAAGCATGCTTTAGTTGGTGTGAGCGCTTGGTCATGTCATGTTTCTTGGCCACGCATGTGTCATTGTAGCTTTGATAAGCTTAAGCTTTTCGTGTGTGTGTGTGAGTCGTTCAACATGTGAGTCGTTCAGCAATTTGATAAGTTTAAGCTTTTCTGTTTGTATCGGTCCGTAGTTTGTTGGGCGCGAAGATTTTGATTTCGCGGTGTGTGAGATGCATGAGCCCAGGCTTGTGGCGTGCGTGCGCAAGTAGCTATGATCCAGGTTCGAGCTTATGCAGGACTGGAGTAGTGGAGCCCATGGCACCCACCACTACAGATTCGTTTCATCACTACCGCCGGCATCCACTACACCACAACACCTACTTTAGGGATGGATGATCTGACGGTAAAAGCGGTTACAGCGACGGCACAATCTGACCCTAAAAAGTTATAGCGACAGACTTCTGCAACAAGTGTAAGTGCTGCCGCTAAAACTCTTTAGCGTCAAACAACACTTTTGGCGATAGACAATCTGATACTTGGAATATTTATAGCGACAGATAGTGTGCTTCTAAGTTTCAAATGACGTGATGGCTGCTACAATGGATACAAAGACAGATTATCCAACAATCTAGATATCTATACCCATGCATTGTTCAACAGGATAATTTAAATATTAAAAAATAAATAAAAGCGCACCCTTCACCTAACTAAGCAAGATACATGCTAACATGTTCCATTGTAGACTTATTATCAGTACCACTAAACTTTTGAAAATCAGGTACCTTCCACCCTAGTGGGTTCCTCATGAAATCATAGTGTGGAGGATATGGCTTGTTGTAGGAACCTCTAGAAGTTTTCAATTGTACACCCAGGCTTTCCTATAATGATTTACTCAAATCTCCCTTCAACTGATTAAACGCATCAGTCATATCGATAGGAGGAGGATTAGGAGGTGCTAGTTCATTATTCATAATAGGAATAGCACTAGATGATTTCGGTGGATTAGGTAGTATGTTTTGACCCCTGAATTTCTAGTGCCTTGTTGCCTATTATCAGTTCGTTGTGAACGATCCGATGTAGTGCCAGAAAAGGTGACAATTTGTTTGTTGTTAGCTGTTGTCCCTCTACTTGTAGAACCAGTTTTATCGGCTTCTTGAGGAGCCGATTGGACTGATTTACCTTTGTTAGCAGTGGTGTGCCATGGTTGATTCTCATAGAAGTTAGGAGGCATGCCAAATTCATATTGATCATCATCAATCTCTTCTATTCTAAGCATCTTATCTACCCTACTAATGCACCAACTTTGCTAGGCTAAAAATGGAAACAAATGTCTACAAAAATTCAAAAATAAATCAAAATGAACCATCCAGACACTTCTCCATCTTCTCTCTCTTTACTCGGACACGATTGAACAATCCGGATCGAAAGTATTGGACATCTCTCTCCCACCTCTCCCACCCCGCGTGGCCTCCTCCCCGATAATCAAGCGCGGAATCACCGCGGATGGAGAGCGCCTTTCCTTCGCGACACCGCCTCCTGCCTTTCCTCTCCTTTGCCCGCCACTCCCGTGCGGGTTCCCCGTGCTTCTTCACCAACGCCGCCCGCGCCGCCACCAAACCGTGGAGTCAGTCTCACCCCCACCCCGATTACCTGCCCTCGCCGGCGCTGCGGGCGCCCAACATGACAGGCTCGCCTTCCTGCGGCCGCACTCTCCGCAGCAGCGGCGCCGATGCCGCTGTGCAGGACCAAGGCAACGGCCTCCCCGCCTCGCTTCCAGTGACTATCGGTAGGGCGGGCCCTTGGCGGGCTTCGTGTGCAACCCCACGACGGAGAGGTACGATCTGAAATTCTCGCCATCTCTAATCTCCATTGGCTCCAGCATGGATGTGTCCGCCACTGTCTCTCGGAGTCTCGGTTATGCATCCACTAAATGACCTTGCACCTTTAATTTGAATACAATGTTTCTTGGTTGTTTTAGATAGATCTTGGTCGCTTCTGTGCACACGAATATGACACCACCATGACATATTTTCCTCTATAAAAGTAAATGGTGACATATATACCGTATACAATTTCTGAATAATAAAATAAACAATGAAGCAGATAACATATATGAGGGCGTGTTCATGCACATGCTGTTCGTCGTCGTTGCCATTTCATGATGAGGTTTAGGGAATAGGCGCTCAGCTCAGGGACTATCTGAATTTCCTGTTGTTGTTGTTGTTTATCTGTCCACCCTAATGAGCAAGGGGAATCAAACGAAGCTGCTAGCTGCACGTTCTTTTTATATGACGCTCGCTTCATGATTTCATTTTATCTGGAAAAAATCTAGCTAGCTAATTGCCTAATTCTTTCCGCCAGTGTGTAGAATCTAGCTTGCTAATTGCTGCGCTTTTCCAAAAATAAGGGGCTAATTATCTTTAAATGATATAGTTTGCATTTGATAACCCATTTTACATTAAAGACATCTTTGAGTAGTACTCACAGGTTGGAACTAGATGTGATCTTTTACCATGACACATCTTTGAGTATAAGAACTGGATGTGATTAGAAGCAAGGATTGAACTGACCTTGAATCACTTCTCTCTGATATGTCTTTCAACATCCTTGTTTAGGGAGAATGTGGCAGGAATTCCCAAGGAAACCATCTCCAGATTGGTTCTCGAGGTATGTTAAATCACTTTGTTCTTTTGCTTCTTTATTGTTTGTGGAGTTGAGCACAATAAGCATATTAGTTTATTTTTTGTAAAGCAACAAAAGTAATATGTAAAAATGTTTTGGTTCAGATCCCTGGCAGACTGTAGTCGTGCTCTGCAATGTTTGATTAAAAGCAAGGAATGAGTCTGATCTTGAAACTCTTGTCTCTATATTTCTTTCAGAGTCCTCATCTGTGGGGTGGTTTCAGTAAACCATCGCTCCTTGGAATGGATTGTGATGTCCTACCATATGCTAACTTTGGACAAAGACCAGAAGCAAGTTCTGATTGCTGCTCATGCTCCAATCCAATTGTCGCAGCCCTATAAGCAATTTCAAGGGTATGGAACTGCAGAAGAGAATTGTATCAATAGCCTCTTCTAAAGTGAAGCATCTCTGAGTTTGTTCAACTGTAACCACAGTGATTCTTGTAAGATCAGACATAAAACAGTGTTGTTGATATTATTGCTTTGTTATTTTCATATGTATGCCTGAAATAATGCCGTTGCGTTAGCACGGGCACTATACTAGTACCTTCTAATTTATCAAATCTAGCCATAATCATAAAAGCAGAATAATTAAAATTAGCATCTATGGTCTTTTTATGACCTTCTAGCATGGCAGCACAGTCAGCATTTTGAGGGTAAGAATCATCATATCTAGGTTGGCCTTGGGTTATTACCTCAACTTCTGGACGCAGCAGTAGCCGTAGGTTCGCGTTGAAGATCGGTTCTTTGAAGAGCTCGACCCGATCATGACGATCCTTGATACAGCTGTAGAGGAACGCGCGCGTGACAGCCTCCATCTTCTCTTGTAGCTAGCTTGACTTTCAGCTTGTCCACGGAAGCGGGGTGTATGATGTTACCTTCATGCATCTCACTAGCCTTCTTCGCGTCTTGGTTAGGCATGGTGCTGGAATCAAGATCAAAACATAATTTATGCCTTGTTCTCCCCAAAGTGGAGTCGCCAAAAAGTATGTTGACGCAAACTAGGGTTCCACTCCAACACACTTGACAGTCTTAGATGCCCATGAGGTTGCTCACAACCTGCATGTCGGTAAGAACAAGAGCATGATCGATCAAAACTGATCTAGAGACCGATGTAGAGCTCGCTCTTGACTGAAAAAGCATCAGAACGCCCTCCGGAAGGATCCATCGAGAGAACGCATGTGAGGGTTCTTCTAGGATCGGCAAGACCACCTAGAACCCCAATGAAATTCGAGGAGAACACCGCCTAACAACAAATTAGAGGGGTTGAGAGAAAAGAATTAGGGTTTGAGGAGTTGTTGACCATTGATCGATTGGATGTAGATGGGATCAAATCGGTCATAAACCTCTTATTATGTAGAGGGGGTGGTCTTATCCCCTTAGAAAACCATATTAGATACGCTTCCAATCACCAAACCTTTCCAAAAAAAAAGGATAGAAACTAGATCGGTTTGGAACAGGAAAATCCCGCCATGCACACGCGCACAAGACTGCTCGACGCTCGCTGTAGGAGCGCCGGCGCTTCGGTGGCGCCCGGACGTAGTCCCGGAGAGCCATGTGATCCGGGCACCGCCGGACTGGGTTTCAGCGTCCGGCGCGACGTTGGACGCGGGTCCCGACCGCAGTCCAAGGGCACCGCCGACTGTCGGGGGGGCCTTGGCGCCGACTGTCCGGGGCCTTGCGCCGACGCGTCTCGCCCGATCTCCAGCGCCCGGCGCGTTGTTTTCACGGCCTGCTGCCCTCTTCGTCAATTCTCTTGATGTTTTGTTGAACTCCAAAACATGTTCATGCCCCTTTTGACACGTCTAGGTTACAAAAAACGTGCCCGGACACTTTTGAGTGTCAACAGGATGTTACGTGAAAGTTTCCTTGAAACTTTAGAAGCTCTTGGACCAGTGAGCCAGGACACGGTGAAGAGACGAGATGCGTGTGGTTCCAAAGTGTCAACAGGATGTTACGTGAAAGCTTCCTTGAAACTTTAGAAGCTCTTGAACCACTGAGCCAGGACACGGTGAAGAGACAAGATGCGTGTGGTTCCATAAAAAAAAAAGGGGGGATGTGCGCCCTTTTTTTATATTTATTTTGAGAAATATGCGTGTGTATATTTGAGGAAAATGCAAGATTTGCGGCCAGCATATAAGGGTGTGGGCCATTCCAGTACTGGGCAAAAACTGAAGGCTTTAATTTTGGGCCGGTAGTTAGGGTTTTTACATCCTAATCGGCGCGTGCGTGCTCATCCGCATCGAGGCCATGGCGAGGTCGAACATTGACGCCGCCACGGCCGCCAGGAGAAGCCTCCTCCAGCAGGAGGCGGAGGATTCACTACCCCCGCCTGTCCTTCAATGGTCTCCGCCCTACACGCCGACTTCACCACAATACTCCCCAGTCTCCCCATCGTATTCCCCCACGCCTTCATATTCATATTCTCCTCGTCGGCCTAGACGATTTGACGACGAGGACGAGGATGCGATCAGCGATGAGTACCACATCGGGAAGGGCACGAGCGGGTTTAAAGCGAAGATGGCGTGGAACAGGTGGACGACGCATTATGCCTCTGGATCTGATGGCGACAATGGCGTGGAAGAGCAGCAGGAGCAACATACAGACGAAGAACGGGAAGAGGCGCCGGCGCCACCACTGCCACATGACGCCGCCGCCGCTTTTGAAGACAGCTCCGACGATGACTGGCCTCTGTCATGTGCTCGAACCCTCATCCATCAAGGGTTACCCACCTCCACTGCGCCAGCGCCCGCACCACCAGAATCATCATCGTTGTCGGCGACGGCGGCACCACAACATTCAGTGATCAGGAACGTGACGGTGGAGAATTCCTCTGCGTTTGATTGTAGCATCTGCTATCTCCCACTCAAGTCACCCATCTTTCAGGTATGTATATGTCCTTCCACCCCCACTTCTCTGATATATTTAATTTTTCATCATAATATAGACTCATCATCTGGTAGACTAAAATCGTCATTTGGAAGACAAAATCGTGAGCACCTGGTGTGATATTGTTTTACCATAACCTGGTGTGCATGTTACTGATTCATAACCTAGAGAATGGAGCATGGTTATTCAATTTTTCGAAAGGAAAAGGAACATGCAGGGGAAATCAGGATCCATGGCTAGCAAGGAAATCTGGACCAATTCGTTGCGGGCGCACTGAAGGATCCTGAAATTAGAGAACATAAACAAAATCAGGGAAACCAGAGGAAATATAGTGAGGGAGAGAGAGATGGGAGTACTGAATAATCATCGTCCTGGGTGCTCATCCAGCCTCCAAGCACACTGTGTAGTTTTAATTTCTTTTGCACTTTCTATTTTCGTCCACTTGCCCATTATTCCTACTATTACCACCTTAATGTTTTGTTTGGTGATCTCAAGTATTTTTCTTAACAGCCGTAGTATTAGTTTTTACTTTTTCTGTGTGATTATTTGATTTTTTTTTCTTTATATAGCATGTTATGCTATGTACTATTGCAGTAGCTTGCTGACTTGGTGTTTGTTTGTTCGGTAATGTGTTAATGGTTTCAAGGACTTCTATACTGTGATGGTGGCAACTGTTCAGATTGTGAAAATATTGCTCGGAATGAGAATGCCAGAAGTTTAAGTAATTGAGGCAACTCATCAACATAATCTTTTTTTTTTTTTTTTTTTTTTTTTTTTTTGGCATTAGTTCCTCAAGTTCTGGCATTTTAGGTTGAAAAGCAGGCGGAATAAGTTGATAAATTGCCTCAATTGCTTCGTTTTTGGAGTTCTCATTCCCAACAATGTTTCCACAATTATTTGAACAGTTTTAGCCATCACAATATTGAAGTTCTCCAAAACATTCACAGTACCTGACAAACAAACACCAACCTAGCGAGCACAACCTTTAGTACATAGCATAACATGATATATAAATGAAATATTGAAATAATTACAGAAAAGTGCAAATCATGTTACAGCTATTAAGAAAAAAAAATTGAGATCATCAAACCAAAATAATGAGGGAATAATTGAAATAATGAACAAGTGGACAAGAATAGAATGCGCAAAAAGAAATGAAACTGCAAGATGACAAAAGACTAAGTTTTTTTATTCCATAAGCCAAAAACAAGACCATATAATTTCTGTTTATGTCTTATTCATAAAGAGAGCAAATTGCTTGGTTGACCACATTCCCGGCTTAGGTGCTCGGGAGGTGGCATGGCCTAGTGGTCGGCAGCTTGGTTCCCTGCCCTGATGTTCATTCGTGGGGGAGAGGAGAGGAGTCGCACCCTACTACACCTTAGGGTCCGTCCGTGGGTGAGAGGAGAGGAGTCGCACCCACGTGTGTGGGAGAGGGGGAGTCAAGTATGGGGTAGCCACAAGATGGGAGAGTAGTGAGTGATGATGTCTGATCTAAACAACATGGGCCGTTCGATTTGGAGTAAGAGATAGAAGAGGATATTGTGAATCCTGTACCTTTGTTGCAAAGGGTTTTTGCTGGTTATAGTACATTTGTTTCAGTGTACAAGAAGAGGTTTTGATTGTGTGGGAGATATTTGTTGAGATAGATTTAGTTAAGTTTACAACTGGTACCTTTATATATATATATATGGTATAGATATAGATATAGATAAAGTAGAACACAAATTAATCACTTCATGAATGGAGCTAAATACAACCTGTTTTGTGGATGAATATGTGCAGTGCACAATCGGGCACGTGGTGTGCTCACCATGCAAGGGCAAGCTGGGGCCTGCGACCAGCTGCCATGTTTGCCGCACCCCCGACCCCGGAGGCTACGTCCGGTGCAACGCCATGGAGCAGGCGGTGGCCTCCATCCGTGTCCCGTGCCCCCACGCCGCCCATGGCTGTGCTGAGAGGCTGGCGTACCATGACCGCGAAGGCCGCCAGGACATGCGTGCACAGGCCATGCCACTGTCCTAGTGAGGGCTGCGGCTTCACAGGCTCTGTGCAGACGACGCTCCTGGAGCACTTTGCCGGCGTGCACGGCTGGCCCTGGAGCGGATGGAGAGCAGATGCAGGTTTTGACGTGACCCTTCGCAAGGGCTTCAACATTGTTGTCCTCACCGTCAGGGCCGGCTCTAGGGGCAGGGCAGGCAGGCGCCCGCCGGGGCCCACGGAGTAGAGGGGCCCAAGATCACCTAGATCATTAGTGTGTATATATAATTTTTTTAATATACTACTAAATATGTCCGTCGTTGCCACGGGTGAATAATACATTTTAAACTTTATATATTTTTTTAAAGAGGGGCCTTGCAAATTATTTGTGCATGGGCACGTGTAAATTATATCCATATATACTCATCGATCATCTCGGCTTCCATTGCCATGTTATCTGAAATGTCAGTCTCCTGTAATAGCAAACAAAAACGGGATCAACGTTAGACACCTTCCAATCATCAGCATGCCGCGGCACGCGCGCTACCCGTCCGACACCACAAAAATGCAGGTCAGCTTAGATAAGCCCCAGACATTTGCAACATTGAGCCTGATTGCAATATAATCTTGTGGGAACGACCAGGTTAACCAATAGCCAATAATATCTAATTTGACTTTTATGTATCCAAATTGACTTTTATAAGTCACTTTGACTTTTTTGGTTCATCCATGTAGTTATGCATTTAGACATATTATTGTATCTACATACATAACTAAATAGATGGTCAAAAACTCATAGCGATTTATATTTTCGAAAGGAGGGAGTACTAGTTATAGCCGTGTGTTAAAATTTATAAATCTTTTTTTTTTGAAATATATACATAAATTACATATTATTGTATCTACAGAACCCTCTTGCTAGTTAGCCAGTTAATTCTTTGTGTGCACAAATAATTATATAATAATGAATTATTGTTGATTACCATTACAATTATGTTTGATTTTTCATATCGATTTGCCACTTGTAATCTATGTCTGTTATTGATTCGCTATGTGGTAAAAAAGACGGTGGTGAAGAACATATATTTCACTGGTGCGTTTTGATCGAGGTGTGCTTTCGAAGTGGCCACTGGATTTATTTTGACGTAGGTCTCGTTGAGAAGTTTTTTGTCGCAGGTCCATGGGAAGTTTATTTTAGAATTGGGAAAGATGTGCATATATAGGACCAATGTGAACTAGTCTAGTACTCCTATAAAAACAAACCCCACTAAACTAATTCCGTGTGTTCTCCTTAAGCCATGTCATCGAATACTGCCGCCGTACACATCGTCCCACTTACTCATCCACCAAGGTACGAACAGGTAACAAAGCACGCAACTAGCCCTTACGGGTCCGTTCTCATTCTCAATTAATGAGTTTAACACAGATTTAAAACTGGCATCCATATCATGCGAGCCGCTCATTCATTTATGATTCACCACTGCTCACAACTTTGGTCGCTTCTCCTTCTAATTGGCTTCCTTTAAATTCTCTTGCAGCCAATCTGTTCACCTCCACCCTCCCTTAGTTGCAATTTGCAAGTCACAGCATCCAGAAGCTGTCTCATTAGATTTACATAGAGCAGGCTTGCCGGCGCTGTCAGTCACTGCGTGCAATGCCGACGTGAGAACTGAGAAGCCTGCCATGCATGCATCCTCGCCACAACCTCCAAATTGCTGCTTACCTTCCACGTGGCTGTCCTAGTCCACACATGAGCTATTTGCTGTTTGCACAAGCAGGTACGTTTGTCAATTAGCAGATGGCCGAGTAGATGCCACAGACTGGCTTGCATTCGTCCAGAAAAATCATTCCTATGTTTAATCGGCCGTGGAGTAGAAGAGTTCTTTAGGTAGTATCATTGTCTGCCTTTATCAATTGACGAGACTCGTGGATGATGTATTGTTTTCTTTCATTCAGTTTGATTTTCGATTTTCCACCCCTTTTTCCATGTTTATCGGTTAACTATGTATTGATGTACATGCTTACAACACACGCTCACACACATACGCACATATATAAACTTATATATAGTTGCAATTACAATAAGAAATCATATTTTTTCTATTTTTCATGTAGCCTCAGCTATAATTCTTCTAATCCTATGCAAAGCTTTTTCTATAACATCTGACGCCCCCGCGGCAACACACGCGGTATTCCCCTACTTGTATGTATAGGCACAACTGGGAACCTATCAATGTTGGGACATGGTCTCGCAATAGGTGGAGGTTCCAACCAATCTTACAAAAACTCGCAAGCTGGCCCGGTGTTAAGGCATTCGTTTCTAACTGTTGGGGCACGCTCCTAGCAGTTGGCAGAGACTTGGCAGAGGTTTTTGCCAACATGCTCCCAGCAGTTGGCGGAGGTTTGGCAGAGGTTTTTGCCAACACGTTCCCAGCAATTGGCGGAGGTTTTTGCCAACACGCTCTTAGTTGTTGGCGGAGGTTTTTGTCAACGCGCTCCCCGGCAAGTGATGCAAGTGATATCAATCTATCCATGTATGTGTTTTTAGGTTTGGCTAGCACCCTTCCCGCAACGGCGCCGTAAAATGTTTGTTGACATTTCTTAACGCGATCACTAAAGGATGGATTAAAGATCTAACCCCAGGACAGCGCCAGAAATGTATAATGGTATCTATCTAAATAAATGTTAGCCTGGATGTGGAGTTAATCTCACATCCAAAAAAAAAAGGTTAGGACGGTTAAAGAGTTAACAGAGTTAAAGGTGTATATCTCCGCATCATTATCAAGAGTGGAATTAATCTCACTCGGGATATGCATAGAGGTGTACCACACATCCTAGCATCACCTACATACTAGTAGCAATGCTAAGAAATGTGTGTATGGTATTCTTAATATGCCACTTGAATCCTTGAAATAATATGAATAATATATGCAAGTGCATAGATAGAAATACCATTGTAGCACTTCACCGAGTAAGTCCGGTATCGTATTTATATTTTACCACATGGAAGGGTAGGCTTATGGGTAGATTGATTGATTCACTTGCAAAGATGGTAATGTAGAGTAAACCATATGAATCTAACTAAACTCAAACCAGGATAAGTCACATAATAAAGATAATGATAAATGATATGACAACTTCCAAGTCAAAGATCATGGTATGCCACTAGAGTGTATCAAAAAAAGATAGTATTAACATGGTAGAGCAGACATAATATTCATAAGTTACTCCTAATCATATGTCGATGTATACAATGTAGTAATCATGGCAAGAAAGCAATATATCTACACATGGTGAATATTACTAAGGAAGATTAGGAACAAAGCAAGTCTACCATAGTAATAAAGCTCAACTAAACCTACATTCGGAGTGTGGACTATAGAGGACTCAATGGTAATGTCACAACCACGATCTACCACGTAACCTAGAACTAAGGGTGCAATAAGCAGCAAACATTGTATAAACACCATGTTTACACATTGTCGACCACCCACAAAGAGTGCACACCTAAGTGGGCGTTATATGACTCCATGCTTGAATATAAAGACAATCTAGCTAAACTAGATATATAATCATAATAAACATGGCAATATATAACTAAGCATATAATCATTGAATAGAACAACGTTGTAACAAATGTAACTAACCAAATACTTACAAATTAGATACAAGAGAGAAGCCACGAGAAGCTCGGCTTCCGCTACTTCTTGACGATCAGGAATCCAAGGCAAGCTTGACTTTCTCTAGAACTAGCCTAGATAGCTAATGCTCTAATTACGGTGGAACTAGGGCTTAGGATCTTGACTTGGTGTCCTGATGTTGGGACTTGAATGTCTTGGAATGAGAATTACTTAGAATGAATTAGGCTTTCACCTAGGGGCCGTGGGGTCTTGTTATATAGCCCCTCGAAGGATGCATCGTGACCCACGGATTGACCTTAATCAAGGGCTTAGATCTCTCCTCGATGGCGTGTGGTGAACCGACATAAGAAGTTGGAGGTCGCCTGTGTGGGACCAGGGGCTCGGCCGACTGACCCCCTAGCTCGCCGTCGAGCTAGGCCTATGCCATAGATTGTTCTTTTGTGGTAGCCAAGTTGAGTTGCTTCACGGATAAGTCTTTTGCATCGTATGGCCCGCAAACTCGGCATTTTTCTATTTAATCTCTCGAAAATTTATAAATCACCAAAACTCATGGAATTATGTTAGTCAGGCCCCTAAACTATGTTGATATTTATTTTAAGC
Organism: Hyparrhenia diplandra; assembly: GCA_015847255.1. Classification (NCBI taxonomy): domain Eukaryota; kingdom Viridiplantae; phylum Streptophyta; class Magnoliopsida; order Poales; family Poaceae; genus Hyparrhenia; species Hyparrhenia diplandra. The sequence goes on from JADLZK010008719.1 coordinate 422,299, forward strand.
CATTATTTCACATTTAGTTGACTATTAATATTATACAATAAAAGATACCAACAATGTGCATGTGTCCATACCTCGTTCCGATCCCAAATATTATATAAATTTGAGTGAAAATCTATTTGAGGCCCTAAACGGATTCAAAACATGATCAATGACAAATTTTATAACTTTTCAAGATCTACAATTTTTATTTAGGTGTTTCTCCATTTGAGGTCGTTTTATGAAATTTGAATTTCAAATTTGAGACATTTGAATGTAGCTTTTGCATTACTAGATGATTTAAAATTAAAAAGTGGTCAACTACAAAGTTTCATAACATTTTGAGAACTACAATTTTTACTTAGGAAGTTTTTCCATCCGATATCGTTTGAAAAATTTAAATTTTGAAATTTAGACATTCAAACCCCCACATATGTTGAAGCATCAAATAAAAGTTAAACGAAAAAGTTGTTAACAACAAAGATTCATAACTTTTTGAGATCAATATATTTATTTAGGTCATTTTCTCATCCGAGATCATTTTAAAAAAATAATTTTTAGTGCCTCATTTTAAAATTCGCAGATCTAACTATAGGAGCGCTTGATATGGAGCCGCCGCTATTCGATTAGCGTGGTATGCCTCTATATCGAGTCGCCTGGCTATTAATAGGGGTGGCTCGTAACACTAGACCAGCCGCCCCTACTAAGTGCGGGGGTTTTAGACCTTTGTAGGGGTGGTTTTTGTTTTGGAGCTACCCCTACTCAAAAAACTGGACGTTCTTATACTGACTCTTTGTAGTAGTGTCTTCCATTCCAAATTATAAGATGCTTTTATCTTTTCTAGGTATATTAATTTTACTATGCATCTCGACATAGGTGAACCTAAATACATAGGAAAAACTATCTGTATCTCAAAAACTAAAACGTCTTCAAGTTTGAACGGTGTGAGTAGCAGATATATCTTTTTTTTTTTTTCATGGGAACAGAATCAGAATGGGTCTCCGGTAGGTAAACAGAAGACTGGTTTGCAAAGGAGAATAAATAGAACCGGCTATGTCTCTTGCTCTTATCTGTGGTACTTGTCATGGGCCGTGTATACGGGACTGTCACAGCTCAAGCTGGGCCGCCCGTCATCTGCTTCCGCCAAGCAATTAAGTAATAGATATTTAGAAAATAAAATAGGAATAAAATAGAAAATCGAGCCAAGGATTTCTTTAGATGCAAGTCACTACTACAGAATTGTCCATCACCGCTGGGCTCCAACCCCCTTCACGGCCGAAAAACTGAACCGCAGAACCATAGCGGTAGTGATGTGGGGTTTGAAACACTACCGGGTCAAAACACCGGGCGGTGATTTGAGGAGAGATCGCCGGTTTGACATCGAACCGCAACAAGATCGTCACCGAACACTGTCGGGTGTTCCACCCGGCAACATTTTTGATCCAAGCAATGCAGGTTTGGAAGTCAGCCCGCAGAGTTGATATTGGGAGCACCGTCGGGCTTTAAACGAACCGACAGAATCGTGGGGATAAAACTATCGGGTTAGACCGAGCCACATGGTGTATCAAGAGCTAACAATGGCGCTTACTTTGAACCCATCGCTGAACTTTTGTGAACACCGTCGGCTGATCTCAACCCGACGGCGTTATTAGAGTGAGACTATCGGTTGGTTAATGCAGCCGATTGTGATGTTTCGCCGCCTATGACGGGTTAGTAATTCAAACCGATAGTGTTTGGTGTTGACGGTAACCAACGGCAAATTAAACACCGTCAACATAACACCAAAACAACCTAGAAATAGGGATTTCAACTAACATATTCCAAAGTTTTGGTGTTTATTTGGACTTGCGGTACCAACTCAAGGACAATCACTTTGGGCCAAAAATACAAAGAAAAAGAAATAAAACCAACAAATAGAAAAAGGCCCAAAGAAGCAAATGGCAAGCCCAAACAAGAATCGGGACAAAACGTCAAAACCAGGCGGGGCCAAGACCACCACACAACTTTTTCAAAGCAAGGAGGCCCCAACCGCGGAAGCCAAAGGGTCGGGCCCTTTAGCAGGTGCGCCACAGCACCACTCAGGCGGCCGCACCCCGGCCGAGGCGGTTCGGGCCCAGCCGGGAGGCGGTTTGTTACCTTCCAAAACGGACACTATCGACGTTGGATGGTCGGTTTGGCGGATTTGGAAGGTTTTCCTAGGTCGGTTTTGGTGTTTTTAGCACTTAGGCCCCTCCCCTTGTGTATAAATAGCTCCCTCCTTCACCTCTCTACACAACAATTCCAAGGAGAAACCAAAGTCCACTTGTGCAAGAGAGTAGAATTAGTTCTTCTTCTTCTACTTCTTCTATATCTTCTTCTAAATTCTAGAGAGTGAGAGAGGGAAAAGCTAGAAAGAAACTTTGTTCTTTCTACCCGGAGTTGTCGGATTTGCCTCGGTGTTCCGCTTGTTCCTAGGAGGATGGAGTGCCGGACTTGTTGGTACCCGCCCAGGCTTGTACCTCTGCAAGCTACTTACACTTTGGTAAGAAGTCTTGTGATTATCTTGAAGCTATTTAATTTCCTCGTATATTTCTTAGCTGTTGTAGACTTACGGGATTGGTAGATTGTCTTGTTAAGAGCGTTAGTTCTTGGTGAAGGAACTCTTTGACCGGGGAACCTTGGCCAACATCAAGAATCTGCGGACCAATAGTGCAAACGTGGTGTTTGGACAAGCGTTCACCTACCTTTTTGTGGCGCATCCCACGGTTGAGGGGGTAGGCGCTTGGTTGTGACAAGCCTTGTCCGCCCCTTGAAATCCCCCCACGTCGGGTGTGTGGCGCAGCTAATTGGAGGAAGCTTCCTGGTTGGGCGTTGGCCGGTGCCCGAAGTAAGTAGACAATGAGACTTTAGAAATCACCGCCTCGAAAAACTTAGCCTATAGATACCTCGCTACTCTTAGAAAACAAACCCTTGCCTTAGGTTGACACTGCACTGGAAAAGCTTGCTCGCGCGATCGCCCTTGTGTAAAATACGATACCCCGCTACCACCGGGTGAAGTGCTACAACGGTATTTCCGTGCGCTGCGGATTTCTCTGTGTGCGTAAGAAACACCAACAAGCATTTCTCGGCGCCGTTGCCGGGACGGTTGTCGTAGTTATATTTTGAGCCTAGTCGACCTGCGGACCGGTAGTATCCTTTTTAAACAAAAATACCAAAAAGTCCCTCGTTACTCATGGAGCAACCTACCCTACAAATCCCGTCCGCTCCTAAGGGCAAGCTCATAGAACCACGCCCCCATCCGCGAAGCCAATCACAGCTTCAGAATATGAGCTCCGCCCTGGCTTTATAGCCATGGTTCAGGCCCGAGCCTTTTCAGGATTGGAATATGAAAACCCCTACCATCACTTATGGGAGTTTGAGCAGACTCCGTGGCTGCCCGACAATTGCGGGCATGACACACGACACGCCGAGGTGGAAGTTGTTTCCATTTCTCTCACCGAGAGGGCGACTCAATGGTACGCCCATAACGTAGGGTCGGTAAACGGAGAATGGGAAGAACTCGCTAAAAAGCATTTACGTATAGCATTCTACCCTTTATCTAGAATCGCGCCCCGCGACAAGAGATACTCAACTTCCAACAAATAGAGGGTGAAACCTTAGATGCAGCCCGGGACCGGTTTATCATGCTTACACGATCCGGCCCGCACTGCCCATACCAAACCACGTGCTTTTTTACAGCATTTTGGCTAGGATTGACCGGGGCAACCGCCCGGCCGCTTGACTTAGCCTGCCGGAGGGTCATTCGCACATAAAAACCACAGCGGAAGGAGAAGCTCTCCTAAACCGTATTCTTGAGAATACTCCTCCGCTAGAACCCATCCGTGTAGAACCCAAGCGTAAAGCGTAGGAAGTCTTTGGCCGATGCCGAACCCGTTAAACCTATAGAGAGACCCTCACCGAACGTAACACAAGGAGACCGCATGCACGGATCTCCCGTTCTTCGAGGTTGACTTTATTGATCAATTTGGTGATACCTCGAAGTACGAACAATGGAAGAAACCACCGCCCCAGCTAGCCCCTAAACAACCCCCCGGATAAATTCTTTCTCCAGAGTCTATTAAGGAGCTAACAAACTATAATGAGCATGGAATGGTTTGAGAGGAAGGACCTTCTTTCGAAGAAATTCGGATAAGTGGCCCCTCTACACCAATCCATTGCAAATATCGTGGAAACTTAGTGGAAGTCATGTATAACCCTGCTGTGGGGATAAACATAATGTCCAAAACCTTCGCACAAGCCTGTGACGAGGAAGCTATTAGGACCCCCACAACACGGACCTTGCGCATAGCACCACGTACCACCCTTGAAAGCCATGAGGTTATACATGAACAAATCTTCCTATACAGGAATGTCAATTTGTCTTTGGATTTTCATATTTTTGATATCCAAGACTTCAACATCCTGATCGGGCATCCCTTGGAGAAGATTCTTGATCTATCAACATCCGGGGATTTAGATGTCAAACTCGGGAAGAAAAAGTTTTCTATTCCAGTTACTCGAGCCAAAAACTCGGTAACAGAACCCTTCCTTGAGTACGACACGCCCGAGGAGGTCATGGGAGTTATGCTATATGAGAACCCAGAAATAGACCTAGAAAAAGACGCCCAATTCTTCATTGAAGAAGAGGACAATTCGGGGAACTCATAGAACTTCCCAAAGAGGAAGAGCTAACGCCTCCGGTTGAGCTTAAACCCCTACCCCCGTGTCCACGCTATGTCTTCCTAAACGGCGATTCACAAGCCCTGTCATCATCATGCGATAAGTTTAGTGACCGGAAACAACCTAGCTAATAGCCATCTTAGAGAAACACAGATCGGTCTTTGGGTATTCCCTTCAAGATCTAAAAGGGGTAAGCCCAACACTATGCACACATCGCATTCCTATTGACCCCGCCAAGCACCCCATCATGCGAACCCTAGCCAGAGGCTCAATAATGCGATGTGTGAAGTCGTGAAGAAGGAAGTTCTCAAACTTCTTCACGCCGGGATTATCTATCCCGCACCACCACGGTGATTGGGTTAGCCAGGGCCCAAGTGGTCCCTAAAAAGGGAGGAATGACAATGTTGAGAACGCTAAAATGAACTCATTCCACAAAGACAAGTCACGTGGTGGAGAATGTGTATTGATTATAGAAAACTTAACAAGGCAACAAGAAGGATCACTTCCCGCTGCCCTTTATTGATGAAATGTTGGAGGGTTAGCAAAACATTATTTCTTCTCGCTTCCTTGACGGGTATTCGCTACCACCGGATCCCGATCCACCCCGATGACGAGCAAGACCACATTCACATGCCCATACGGAACCTATGCCTACCGTAGAATGTCATTTGGGCTGCGGTAATGCACCCGCTTCTTTTTCGCGGTGCATGATGTCTATCTTCTCGACATGATCGAAGAAATCATGGAGGTCTTCATGGACGACTTCTCCGCCTATGGTAAGACTTTCGAAAGTTGTCAAGAACCTAGACCGGGTCTTGCAACGATGCCAAGAAAAGGACCCGGTACTTAATTGGGAAAAGTGCCACTTTATGGTCCGTGAAGGCATCGTTCTTGGGCACCTCGTGTCCAAGAGGGGGATAGAGGTAGACAAAGCCAAAATAGACGTTATTGAAAAACTACCACCCCTAGTGAATGTCAAAGGGATCCGTAGCTTCCTAGGTCACGCAGGTTTTATAGAAGATTTATAAAAGATTTTTCACAAATAGCCGGACCCTTTACGGCCCCCTCGCTAGCCAAGGACATACCCTTTGACTTCACGAGATGAGTGCTTGCATGCTTTTCAAACCCCCGAAGAAAGCACTCATCTCGGCTCCGATCATCCAACCCCGGATTGGTCGTTGCCATTTGAAATCATGTGCGATGCTAGCGACTATCTTTGTTGGTGCGGTCTTAGGCCAAACCAAGGACAAAAAGCAGCATGCCATCGCGATATGCTAGCAAAACTCGACAGAGAGCCCAAATTTTAATTACGCTACAAATGTAAAAAAGAACTCCCCGGCAAGTAGTCTTTGCTATCGAGAAGTTTCGATCCTACTTAGTGGGCGCAAAAATAATCGTCTACACAGACCATGCTGCCCTTAAGTATCTTCTTACCAAAAAGGATGCGAAACCTCGCTTGATCCGCTGGATTCTTCTGCTCCAAGAATTTGACATCGAAATAAAAGATAAAAAAGGAGTAGAAAATACAGTTGCGGATCATTTGTCGCTATGTGTAACTAACATGCAGGAACTACCAATCAACGACTACCTGTGCGGCGACATGCTACTCAAGGTGTCGCATTTCAACCCATGGTACGCAAACATTGTGAATTACATGGTTGCAGGTTATGTACCACCTGGGGAGAACAAGCGGAAACTCCAAATGGAGAGCAGACGGCACCTATGGGATGACCCATATCCGCATGTGGTGTGTGCGGACGGCTTGCTGAGAAGATGCGTACCAAGGGAGGAAGGAATGCAGATCATTGAAAAATGTCATGCATCTCCCAACGCCGGACATCTGGGAGTATTCCGCACACAAGCCAAAATTTGGCAGGCGGATTCTTCCGGCCGACAATGTACGACGACACGAAAGAGTTCATCAAAAGATGCTACAAATGCCGTAAGACCGGGAACATCACGCATTTCGTGATGCAATGCCCCCAAGATTACAACCTTCAAATAGAAATATTTGATGTGTGGGGCATTGACTACATGGGGCCATTCCAAAAGTCCCATGATTGCGAGTATATTCGGTGGCGGTAGACTACGGTCGAAGTGGGTAGAGGCACTACCATGCAGAGCTGTTGATGGCAAGCATGCACGCAAAATGTTCCATGAAATCATCTTTCCCCGTTTCGGAACGCCACGCATGGTGATCAGTGATGGAGGATCACATTTCAAGGACAAATCATTCAAGACATTCTTGAAGGAGCTTGGCACTCAAAGACAATATTGCTACCCCTTATCATCCACAAAACCCGGGCAAGTCGAAACCTCAAATAAACAAATCAAGAACATCCCGCAGAAGACGGTCAACGAGATGGGGAAAGGTGGAAAAATAAGCTACCCGATGCTCTCTCGGGCATATCGGACAGCTTACAAAGCCCCCATCGGCATGTCACCTTATCACCGGTCTATGGCAAAACCCGCCATTTACTAGTTGAGCCGAGCATCGAGCTCATTGGGCCATCAAGAAATGGAATATGGACGCCGACTCATTTGGGAAGAACCGTCGAGACAAATCTCTCGAACTAGAAGAATGGCGAGAAAAGGCGTACCACGCTGTGAAGCTCTACAAAAGCGCACAAAAAGATGGCATGATCGTGCATCAAGATCAAAGAATTCACCACGGGTGACAAAGTACTCCTATTCAACTCCCGGGTGAAACTATTCGCGAAAGGAAGCTGAGGAGCAAATGGAAAGGACCGCATACACCGTCATCAACACATCGCCGCATGGCGCAATCACAATCCAAGATGACGCAGGTGAGATACAAAAGGTAAACGGTCAACGCCTTAAGCTTTTCTTCGAGCCAGTATCTGATCTCAACCAAGAGCTCGATAGAATAGATTTATGCTTTTAAGAATTAATTTATGTTGATCAGCATATAAAAAAATATATATATATTTATAAATAAAAAAATTGTTACAACTAAAAATATATATATATATATATATAAGGTAATAATAAAATATAAAAGTTATCTATTTATTTTGTTAACTTTTTAAGTTCTTTATTTTCTTTTTACTTCTTTTGCCCTCACTAAAAGCATGCTGGTCAATTGCTACACAAAGGATATTTACTTTCTAAATTAATTAAAAGCATAATCTATTTTCAAAATTTGAATTTGAGGATCAATTAGAGATCAGCAAGAAAGGAAACGCGTTTCTCGTAGCGGCAAACACCGATTCAAAACTTTTCGAAAAAGGAAACGGATGTGGCCGAAAACCCGACCGGGGGGACACTGGGGGGTGCGCCGCACCACCCGGTGCGCCCGCACCCCGGCTGGCCCCGCTGGGTCTGGGATTTCGCCCATCTCCTTCTCCTTTCTCACAACCTACAGTAGTAAGGTTTGCTCCGCCAGATTTTGACCTGCCAAACTAGAGAGGAGAATTTGTCCTATAAAATCCACCCTCCTCCTCTCCATTCTTCACACCACTCCTTCTTGCTCTTCTTCTCTCTCAAATCTTCTTCTTCCAAGCTGAACGAGCAGCAAGGCTCTCTCTTCCCCATGGCACTAGTACCCTTTAATAGAGAGGAAGCCATGACTTTTGCCTCCAAATATCTTGAGAAAGGAGAGGCCCCAAAGAGAGACCTTGCCCTCCTACCTTCCCGGTTGAAACTCCGACACCAAAGAAGAGGAAGGCAGACGGCAAGGAAAATATCCCCATAGACAACCAAGAAGAGACAAAAGTATATTCCAATGTCCCAACAAAGCCCCTCTCCAATTTCTTCCAAAAATCCAGTTCTTGTTTCCCATACACTTTAGAGCAAATGCCAAATGGGGAATGGAAGAAACGGGTTCCCAAACCCTCGATCCGGGGGGCAGCCAAAAGGATTCTTCGGGGATGACATTGTGCCTAAAGAAGGACCTACGGTTGAGAGTGTGCGTAAGAAGATCCGAACTCTCAAGCTTCGTCCGAATCCTTAGAGGCAAAAGCTAGCGTAAAGGCATAGCGCCAATATCCGCCTTAGGAAAAAACCAGCGAGACTTACACGTTAGTATGCATGAGGAGCTTAGACTCGCCGCTAGGGAGATGGGGGTAGAGCGCTCAGTGGATCTCATTGACCTTTTCGAGTAGAAGTGCTCTACCTCTCTATCAATAATTAGGCGCGCACTAGTTTTATTTTTTTATTTTTCCTTCCAATCATTTTGTAATTCCTTCAAAGTGTGCTTGATTTTGAATTATTTATAAATTCAATAAAGTTTTGTTATTATATTATTTGTATATCTCCACTTGTTTTTGTCCTTGTGCAAAAGAAAATTAAAAATAGGTACAAAAACAAGTGTGGGGAGGCTCACAAGTCAAAGGTACGTGATTTATTAAAATTAAATTTTGACTTGTGACTTTCCGATTTAAGTGCTAAAACCTGAACCTAGTTAACAAAACTCCATCTCTTTATCTACCAATTGATACATGGCATGCATACATTTTATTCCTCGTCATAATCCATACCTTTTGTTGAGCAACTATCCTTTAGGGACCCCATGCTTATCTAAATAATTGATCTTTGTGATATGGTAGAATGACTTGATGCTTGCTCTTTCTTGCAACAAGACTTGGTTTTATCTTCGAAAATTTAAAATAAAGCATGCTCATGGTTTGACTTAGCCAAATCCTACCAAAGCCCGAAAAATGTCATGAATATCCACTATAGCTACTTCCCTATTGTATTGAGTTTTGTCGGGCTCGTTGATCTGATGCGTTGAGAGAGGCTCATACCCCCAAGATCGAAAAAAACTTACACCCACATATACACGCCCGATTCTCACAATGAGAATTGTGCACAACATGCATCTTCACCATCCACCAAATAAATACTCCATTCTTTACACCATGATCATCTCCTCGTTGTCAAAAAAAATGCAGAGAGAAGGATACAAGGCTGCAAAAAAAAAAAAAAGAATAAGAGATGAAAAATGGACACGTGTCCGAGGGCGAGTAGAGCCCACATCTCCAAAAAAAAAAAAAAAAAAAAAAAAAAAAGAAAGAAAGAAAAAAGAAAAATAGCCTGTATCTCTCTAGAAGCATACAAAAAAAGAAGGAAAGAGGATCATGAGTCAAGGAGTAACCACAAAGAAAAATATATATCATCAATATTTTCCACACACTTTTGCACATTTCGATCTAAGGGTATGGCACTTCCTTTCCAATGATCCGAGCTTGACCCGACAAAACATGCAGAGGAGGTGCGTATGCATCACTCCATTCAAAGATCCACAAAACCCCGCAAAATAGGATGAGTGAAAGTGAATTAAACAAGAGTGCTTTGAGAGGAAAATTCAAACAAGAGTGATTTTTGTGAGAGTCAATACCATAAAGAGCAATGCTATTTTTTAAAAAATTCAAAAAACTTGCCAAGTCTTTGCGCATGAGTAGTAGCAAGAAGATAGAAGTTCATGCTATTCCATTGCTCAATTATTCTAAGATAGCTTGGTAGCCACCATGAATGCTCACAAGACAGATGAGGCTTGGAATAACCTGTATGCAAGCTTACATCTTGGAGATTGAACCACTTTAGTCCCTGTGCCTTCACTCGAGGACGAGTAAAGGGCTAAGTGTGGGGGAGTTTGTTGACGGTAACCAACTGCAAATTAAACACCGTCAACATAACACCAAAACAACCTAGAAATAGGGATTTCAACTAACATATTCCAAAGTTTTGGTGTTTATTTGGACTTGCGGGTACCAACTCAAGGATGATCACTTTGGGCCAAAAATACAAAGAAAAAGAAATAAAACCAATAAATAGAAAAAGGCCCAAAGAAGCAAATGGCAAGCCCAAACAAGAATCGGGACAAAACATCAAAACCAGGCCGGTCCAAGACCACCACACAACTTTTCACAGCAAAGGAGGCCCGGACTGCGGCCGGCGGCGGGCCCGGCAAAGGTGCGGCCAGCGCACCACCAGTGCGGCCGCACCTCGGCCGAGGGGGTTCAGGCCCAGCCGGGGAGGCGGTTTGTTACCTTCCAAAACGGACACTACCGACGTTAGATGGTCGGTTTGGCGGATATGGAAGGTTTTCCTAGGTCGGGTTTTGGTGTTTTTAGCACTTAGGCCCCCTCCCCTTGTGTATAAATAGCTCCCTCCTTCACCTCTCTACACAACAATTCCAAGGAGAAACCAAGTCCACTTGTGCAAGAGAGTAGAATTAGTTCTTCTTCTACTTCTTCTATATCTTCTTCTAAATTCTAGAGAGTGAGAGAGGGAAAAGCTAGAAAGAAGCTTTGTTCTTTCTACCCGGAGTTGTCGATTTGCCCCTCGGTGTTCCGCGGTTCCTAGGAGGATGGAGTGCCGGACTTGTCGGTACCACGCCCGCTTGTACCTCCGCAAGCTACTTACACTTTGGTAAGGAGTCTTGTGATTATCTTGCAGCTACTTAATTTCCTCAAGATATTTCTTAGCTGTTGTAGACTTGCGGGATCGGTAGATTGTCTCATTAAGAGCGTTAGTTCTTGGTGAAGGAACTCTTTGACCGGGAACCTTGGCCAACATCAAGAATCGTGGACCAATAGTGCAAAGCGTGGTGTTTGGCCGGGGAATTCAGCTCTTTTAAATCGAAAAAAAATCATCATACATTAATATCGTCAAAACATTACAGGATTTAATGGTTACATACAACAAAATCCACCTAATGTTCTAGAAACTAAGCCTACATGAACTTCTAAAATAAAAAGACCAATGACCATAGAGTCATAGACATAAATAAAAGCATGACATCTTTTTCCAAAACCAATTAGCAAACAATTCTCGCAATCTTCATAAGTATGTGGGGTGGCTTCTCTTCAATCTCGGGGCGGCTAGTTTGCACCATTGTTTTGACGACGGCGGCTTCACCTTCGGTGTTGTATTTTTCTGTAACAATTATTAGCGTAGCCTTGGACTTGAGCATAGCAATCTTCCAAGTTAGATAGATCCCCGACGCGACCAACAAACACTACGCACCACGCCATGCTTGCCTATACATGTCACCAAAATAGATGATATTGCTATGTTATTCATAAAAGTTGTATAGTAAGCACGGACATATATTTAAAATATCCAAAACGGATTTGAACAACACTAACTCAAGAATTTCAATCACAATTCAAGCACGAGGTTGCGGTGGACCGAGACGGGCATTTCAACGAACACCTCAAGGGCGTGACCGGCGCACTCACCAAGCTTTCGGGCACCTCATGCGCTCCTATCTTGTCTTGGAGGATTTGAGGAGGACAAGGTCGCGACGGGCGATGCGGCGTCGGGGCGGTGAAGAGGAAGACGGCGTGAGGCTGCGGACGGCGAGAGAGGTGTGGGCGGTCCTCCGTCGGCGTGGAGGAAGACCAAGCGGGCGGCGCGAGGCTAGGACGGCCGGCCGAATTAGTTCTCATTCTCATAGGTAAAAACTTCGTACACCTAACGGGATAATTAGTTCTCACCGTGGAAGGGGCCGAAGAGCGAGAGGATCTTAGGCGGGCGTTGGGGACGTCGGAGTGGAGGAGCGCGGCATGGGAGAACGCCGTCAAGCCTCGATTCGGCTGGGCGGGAGCGGCCGGGGGGATGCGTGAGCGGATGGCCCGGGCGGCGTGAGGGGACGACGAGCGGTGACGTTGGAGTTGGTGGTGCGCTCCATCGGCGAATCGGTGCTCTTTCGGGATTCGGCGGTGGGGGAACGAGAATGGTGCGGTGTTCAAATGGCTTGCCAAAATTTCGCTCGAGCCACTCACCTATATATATAGGCAAGGCTGGTTTGGGCGCGGTGGGGAACAAAATGGCGGGAGGTTCACATAGATTTGGAAAATTTCACCCCAATCCTATTATTTGCCGGTTATTACACATAGCCGCGGTGAAATAGAAAATGTTGCCACTTCATGGATGATCATGTTCCTTTGTGAAGGATGTGTAATCCTCCATGGTGGAAATGGCTTGAATTTTTTTTTTTCCAAATCATGTACACCTAAAATATGACCCCACACAAGTTCTTAGGTTTTTTCGATAAATATTTTAATTACTATGATTTTCTTCTAGCTAAGCGGCAACAAGAAGGCTAATTAAACCATGGAAACACAAGAATTTGTCTTGGACCTCCACGGTGATTTGCCTCCTAGGGCACATGAGACCCTCGTGGAAAAGTCTAGCAAAGCATTCCCGGCTCTTTTAGGTGGGTACGCTTCGGTTCAAACTATAATTACAAGGTGGCGTCGTGAGAAATTCAAATAAAGCGGGAAAAGTACCAAACCAACTCCGAAAAATCTCAAACGTGGGTGCTTCCCCATTTGCATGTGAAAGGCTCAGAAAAAGTTTGAGACCACTACAACACCGCAGCAAACATATGAACCACATGGAGCACAAGAACTACAATCGTATAGTCCCGGGTTCGATGGTAGGGATCATGTGTCTCTCGTGAAGGATGTGTAATCCTCCTTGGTGGAAATGGCTTGAATTTTTCCCGAGCCATGTACACCCAAAATATGACCCCACACAAGTTCTTAGGTTTTTCGATAAATATTTTAATTACTATGATTTTCTTCGAGCTAAACGGCGACAAGAAGGCTAATTAAACCATGGAAACACAAAAAATTTTTCTTGGACCTCCACTACAGTGATTTGCCTCCTAGGGCACATGAGACCCCAATGGAAAAGTCTAGCAAACATTCCGGCTCTTTTTCGCGGGTACGCTCAGTTCAAACTATAATTACAAGGTGACGCCGAGAACTTCAAATAAACCGGGAAAAGTACCAAACCAACTCCGAAAAATCTCAAAAACGTGGGTGCTTCCCCATTTGCATGTGAAAGGCTCGAGAAAAAGTTTGAGACCACTACAACACCCGAGCAAACATATGAACCACATGGAGCATAAGAACTACATTTGTAGTCTGGTTCGATGGTAGGGATCATGTGCCCTCGTGAAGGATGTGTAATCCTCCTTGGTGGAAATGGCTTGAATTTTTTTTCCCAGCCATGTACACCCAAAATGTGACCCCACACAAGTTCTTAGGTTTTTTTCGATAAATATTTTAATTACTATGATTTTCTTCGAGCTAAATCGGGCGACAAGAAGGCTAATTAAACCATGGAAACACAAGAATTTTTCTTGGACCTCCACGGTGATTTGTCTCCTAGGGCACATGAGACCTTGTGGAAAAGTCTAGCAGCATTCCGGCTCTTTTCATGGGTACGCTTCAGTTCAAACTATAATTACAAGGTGGCGTCGCCTGAGAAATTCAAATAAACTGGGAAAAGTACGAAACCAACTCAGAAAAATCTCAAACTTTGTGGGTGCTTCCCCATTTGCATGTGAAAGGCTCAGAAAAAGTTTGAGACCACATGGGCCACAAGAACATTACAAATTAATTAGGAAGGAACCATACAACCTTACAAAAAAATTAACATATAGTAAACACACTAATCATCATCATCGTCATCGGGATCAATATTGGGTCCAGCTTGTGATCCATGCACACGAATGTAGGATTGTAGAAATATCGGGTAATTGATGTCACGGATTAAGTATCCGCTTGAGTCGATGAAGGTCAATGCCCTTATGATTGCACTCTCGCCCCCGCAAGGGCGTAAAAATGCTCGACCATAGATAAAACCTCTTGAAGCGACCGGTGTCTAAGTTAGTAAACCTTATGCGGTATTGTCGCCCTTCCGTAGTTTGCTAGCCGAGGTGTGCAATGAAGTCCCAATCGTACCGAAGTGGGTTCGTAGCTTGGTCGAGAACGGCCGCCAAGCCACATGCGGCATAAGTAAGATCATGGAGCAAAATCGCAAGTGGGAGAATCAAAATGAATGAGGATGATGTGAATCTATCTAATATGCATTGCCAAAATGATGAATTTAATTTGTTACCACATCATCATGGTCGTAACTCCCAACATATTCGCTATATTGCCATGGGGGGGATATTATCGCCAGACAAGGCAAATATCTTGAAGTGCGAAATCAGGCACAATGTAGCAAACACGTCGAATAGAATCTAAGCACAAGGAAACGGCATGGTACACTAGTACCCAAAATCTTTTTGTGGCGGGCGTTTACCTTTTTGCGTGGCGGGCATAACTGCCGTCACTAATGAAAGGTCACGGTTAATCGTGACCTTTTGCGCGGGCGGCGTGCCCGCCACGCATAAGATCAAGCCGTGGCGGGCAACATAACGCGCCCGCCACGCCAAAAGAATATTATCCGTGGCGGCGCGTTACGCCGCCCGCCAGTTAAGTTTATTATGCGTGGCGGGGCGGGTTATGTTGCCCGCCACGGCTTGAATTTTTTTAAAAAAAAAAATAAAATACCATATATATATATGTATATATATATATACACATATATATATACATCTATCAATCCATACACACATATATATAAGAAAGACAGAGATACTCTAATATATATCATATATACATATATATACATCGATTCATATATACAAGTTTCACCGATCGATCGATCCATTTGTTCATATCCAACATGTACTAGTTAATTACAACATCTATACAAAAATTGTGAGCTATATGTTGATTTGGATGAAGATAGTCCTTAAGCTCTAGCTCTTCCCATCTCCTTAGCGGCGCAAATTGTGGAAACTTGCCCCGACCACTTGCCCACATTGAAGTACGGCTGCCCTTCATGAACTACCATGTCTAGAACAAACTTGCGATATGTCAAGCATCGCGGCGCCTGAACCGCATCTCGTCGGTTGCCTTTTGTAGTACCCCCCGTGGAACTGGTTCCTTGAGTCTTTGAGTTTGTCGGTAGCTGGATTTGTACCTTTTGCAGGGCCCCGAGGTACTCACGCAGACGAAGAATCCATACAAGTTTGATCCGTATGGTTGTTTGAGGCACCGCACACAATAAACCCGGTGTTATTAGTAATATCGAAGCAATAGCTAGGTAGTCGTACTAAGAAAAACTATGTTTCATTTACGCATAGGAAATCTCGCCTGATTTTGAGTGTATCTCCATTGCGCTCCCTTACACTTCAGGGATCGCCGATCCCAAAGCCAGTTCAGATCCTTCAAGTAGTGCTTGTAAGCGTTAAATTTAAATGCACTATATTGTCAATGATATATGATATTCGACTCTAGTAATTGAATAAGGAGTTCATCGATCACTTACAATCTCAAGATTTTTTTTCAATTGTCGGTAGTCGAGTGCGGGTTTGATGAGCCTTGTAGTGAGTCAAAGACAACGGCCCTCCCGCCTGAGGAAAGATCATGAAATAGATCCAATGTCCTACGAGCCCCATTCCGTATTGGTAAGGCGCGTAATACATCGATACCCATTTTCCTTGACCTTTTTTCATCGCCGATATGACGTGCTCGCTACTTCCAACTTCTTAGCTCTTTCGTTTCGATCCCGGATCTTCTCGTCTTTCCTCGGCCCGTCAAGTTCACTCAGTCGGGATGGTCCGCTCTTAGCTTATAACCGATGACTTTGTCTCTCACGGATGTGCCATGGAGAGAGGTAAAGAATACCATTCTTTAACTTCGGCTGCAGACGGCGCTCAACCTACAAGGACATGTGGTCGTGGCATAGGTACCTTTGAAACAAAGAATCTATATACGGATGCAAGGGACATGTGCAAGTAAAATTGCGCTTACATCGTAAACAAGGTGACTTGGGCAACGTCAATGTCTGTCGATGAAGCAGCCTCGACATGTCGTCGAATGTAACCAAGAACCGGAGATCGGTGTGGTAGTGGAAGCACTCCTTAGGAAGAAGGACACCGAAGGTATGCAATCCACGCTGCGCACTCTATGTACCACGCATGGAACTTCCGAGAGTCCCGGCCCTCGTTATCGATGAGCCGGGCCTTTGGGATCATGAACTTCCCAAACTCGAGCGAGGCGGGGCATTTGTCCGAGACAAACCCGACATAAGGTGGGGATTTTGGCCTGCAAAAGCGGCGGTACAAATGTTAGCTAGGGTTGTGAAAAGAAGTAGCTAATAACATATTACAACTTGTGGTTTCAGCGGGGCATACCTTTCGGATCGAACATCTATTTTTGGGGGGCCTCTTGGGTGGTGGGTACTTGCCTGCTCACGACCTCCTCTTCATCGAATGTGGGCTTCTTCGGTCTTTGGAGGGCATTTGCTAGGTCTAGCTCCTTTTCGCTTCCCCGGCGCTTGAGGTGTTGTCCATTGGAGGCCTTGAGTGTAGATGGGTGTCTCGCTCCCTACTCTCCTCGGGACTGCACTTTGTTTTCGCCCGATTGCTTCCTCGTATATCGGTCGCCCCTCATGTGCCGACTCCGAGGTGTCGGCTCCTCGAGGTGTCGACTCTGAGGTGTCGGCTCCTTAGGCTCCTCACAGTGCCGGCTCCTCGGGTGCCGCCTCCTTAGGCTCCTCGGGTGTCGGCTCCTTCGGTGTCGGCTCCTTAGGCTCGTCTTGTGCCGGGTCCTTAGCCGGGGTACTGGAACCATGTGGAGGGTCGTTGCCTCCACCGTCCCCCACCATCTTCATCATCATCGGAAGAGTCACCATAGGGGTCCGGGTGGCGTACTCGGGTCCATTCGCTGTCTTCTTTGGTGTACCGGATAACACGGAGCAGTTCCTAGAGTCTTGACGCCGTTATGACCGGGATAGTCCAGCTCCCGTCTTCATGTTCGGCGCCCACGCACCCAATGTTGACTTCGGCAGACATTACGGAGGGATCTCGTGGCGCTTACTCTTTGCAAGATCCAGGGAGGAAATACCACCCCTCGGCCACTTGGCTTCCTCTTGCCCAACCTCGCCGGCCACGGTGTCAACATTACGCACAGGTGTCTCTTCGGTGATATCATCCACCGGGTCCTCGTCGGTCAACGCCAGAGGTGCTTCTTTGGGGTTCTTTGGGGTGGGCACCGGCATACCAGCGTTGCGGAACATCCGTTCGGACTTCGACCATCCGGGGTCGTTGCTCGTGAGGGCCTCTTTGATGGACCGCATGATCATTTGCGCAAAGGCCTCATCACGGCCCTTCTGTCTCAGACCCTCCTTGTACCTCTGCCTCGTGTGATGCGGCGACATCTGACCGCCACGAGCCACCGTCGTCCAACTCTTCCCGGAGCTCATGCCACTGAGGGCCGGCCGTGATGCTCGGGGTTTCCCAAGGCCGGCATCATCGTGTCCCCGATGAATCTCGAGGGTCCCATTTGTTCTTAACCCACGGTGGCCTCCTATGACCTTCTTCTCGACCTCCTTCATCCGGGCTTGGGCCTCCGGCTTCTTGGGCTTGTGGGCGAGGAAGTCGGGTCCTTTCATCACAGCCCTCATACCGGATCCGGCTCCCCGGCTTCTGTCTTCTCCTTTCTTCAGCCCGCCACGCCCGGCTTGTGTCCGGCGCACCCAATCTGCCCATGTAGTGGGGCGGTTTGTTCGCTTGGCTAGCTCTAAGAACTTCTCGCTCTTCGCCTTTGCTTGGGCGTGTTTAGCCTTTTTGAGAACTCTTCCCATACTTCTTACGAGATCATGGTGTACTTGGTGAAGGGTAGGCGTCCTTTCTTGAAAAGTCTACGTTGAGCCTATACTTCCCGTTCTAGAAGCTTCTTCTGCGAGGACGTATACATCTTTGCTCCACCTTTTTCATATCGGCTACCGGGCGGATCTGCGAACCGTTTGAAATCTCGACCCACACCCGAGAACTTGTCGTCGGGGACGGCTTTCCAGTCTTCGATTAGAATGGAGACCTTATCTTTCACGAAACATGACACTTGAGTGTCTTTGTGCCGCGACGACTTTGGGAGGCAAGTGGCTCGCCCTGCGGCCCCAACTCTTGAATGACAAGGACCTCATCGATCTTCTTGTGCCTCCCATGGTCTCCCCTTCTCCGTCGGGGCTTGTCTCCCTTTGCTTTGCCTCAAGAGGTGGCCGTGGGACGATGGGGGGGGGTTGTTGCTCGAGTCGCTTGTGGAGGAGAGGTGGCAGCTGCTCGTTCGGCTGTACTTCCTTAACCCCGACGCTTCTTGCTTCGTGCCGTCCCTCGGGTTGAAATTAGGATCTTCTCCCTCCAGATGCGTTTCCTTCTACCCTTACACGGGCTATACGATGCTCCGCTTGGGAACTGGGAAGTACTAGAGCATTTGCGGAGCTAAGCGACTCCCATTCGTTTGACCTTGAGGTCTGTTCTTGTTCATTCGCCATTTCAAGCTACAAATATATAGTGCTTTAGTACTATAGTATATAGGAGGAGTACACAAGCGTAATTCAAAATTGCGGAAAGAGAGAAATAAAAAGATTGGCTCGGATATAGCCCCCTTTTTTGATCACATTGCTTCTAAACCGTTGCTTTGTACAAGCCGCCCTAGTTTAGAAGCTTCCAAGTATAGGGGACATTCAATCATCATAGCCGCTGCCTCCCCCAATAATTAAGTTCATGTCATCGCATATATGCCACTTGCCCTCAAAGACTAATGGGTTCACATCATTGCATATATGTTCAAAACAACAGCCCCATGCCAAGCTTAAAAAATAGTAGTAGAGTTTAAGCATCTTAGGGCAATATTGACATGTGAGGAGGAGCAACAGCCCCATGCCAAGTTTCAAAACAGCAATAGTAATTTAATTAAGCATCACAATGGAGCTAAACTCTTAAATTCAAGTTAGAATATATGTCATGAGAAATCAAAGTCCACCGCATATAGGAATTCAAATTAGAAGATGTCCAAATTACACTAGCCAAGAAATATAGTGTCATCAGTTTAGAGGGAAATCAAAAACAAATATGCTCAGATTATCCAATTTTGCATATATAGGTAAATGATGATGAGCTGCTGTTTCCACAAAAGTGGATTGGAATCTAGTGGTTGTCATGTGTGATTGGTAGATCAACACCAACAGCTAAGTAATTAGGCCAACATCACCATATAATTAGGCCAAGTCAAGCACCATATAATCAGAGGGCATATATCCAACATATATCCAACATATATCCAAATTCAGCTAAGTATCAAAAATCAGCACTATCAGCAAATAGGTACCATTAATTGACATATATACAGAACTCAAGTGAGCTAAGGCATGTCCAAATTACGTAAAATTAAGGCATGTCCAAATTACGTAAAATCGTGAGTACTAGCTACTAGCCATAACCAAAAAATGAGTTCAAATTGAATTCAAAAATAGAGATGGACACTAGCTCAGTTTATCCAAATTGTACAGTGGCATCGGAGGGCATAAAAAAATATGCTCAATTTTGAGAAAACTAAAAATCAAATTTGCTCGCTTATCCAAGATCGTGATCACAAAAAGCAAAGGGCACATATGCTAATTTTCTCAATTAATTCGGATCATAGTGGGTGGCATCACAAAGTGTGCTCAAAAATCACAGAGACAATAAAAATTCATAGGCAACTACCGGGGGCACCACATGATAAGCATGTGCACAAAATTCATAGGTAATTGCAGAATTCAAACCCTCGCCTAGAGCTAGATGAGGAGTGTGGAAGAAGATGGGAGCAAAGACAAAGACGGAGGTCGGCCCAATAGTCACCAGGGTAAAGAAGATGGAGCAAAGACGCCACGACAGTGCATTACCACGGCGCTTGTCTCCGCACCCACAAGATGTCGGGATTCCTCAATAGTGGCTCCATACGGACGACAGCACACCACCACGGCGCAGGGGTTCCACCCACGTCGCGGGGATCACGTGTGCAGCCACATCGCTACGACAGCACACCACGGCGACGACGCTGCGGCGCAGGACGGCGGGCGCGACGAGGGCTGGGACGGCAATGAGGCGCGACGGAGTTAGGGTTCACACGGTGACGCGTGACGGCGGGACGGTGGCGCCGCGGGCGAAGCGCCAGCGCTGGACCCGAGGACCGGGCGAGGCGCACGGGACGGAAGTTAGGGGTTCGCGGGCGCGTGGCGTGATGGTGACGGGGCGACGGCGGCGGTGATTTGACGGTGGCTGCTGGGCGGAAGCAAAGCCGCTGGCGCGATTCCGAGGGACGCTGGGCGAGGTGGCGCTGGACGGAGGACGGCGAGAGGTCACCAGCCGGGAGCGGGCGGAGATGAGGAGAACGACGGTGGCACGGCGGCACGCTAGGGGAAAATTGGGCCCTTTCTGGTCATAGTGGAAACGGCCAAGGACTTAGAAATTTGAGGGGATGGGGGTACTATTTATAGTGCACGCATTTTTGCGCGGGCGGGCGAATAAGGATGCCCGCCACTGTTAACCTTACCGCGGGCGGGTAAGGATGCCCGCCAAGGTTAATATTAATGGGCGGGCGGTAAGGATGCCCGCCGCGTGTAATATTTTTTCTGAATAAATTGATAAGTATTCTTATAAATTGTTATAAATTGTTTTAAATTTTTATAAATAGTTAAAAAATTGTTATATATTCAGAGATCAATTTAGATAATATATCAAAAATATTCTGATGAAATTTGAAATTTTTACACATTCGTATATAAATTGTTAAAAATTGTTATAAATTGTTACCAAAAAACTCGTACACGTAGGTTACCGCCATAGTCAAGTTCCCATATTTCTTCGACTGCGCGAAGCATGTCATCTTCTCCCCTCACTGTTTTCTCGCCCTCATATCGAACAATCGCCGTTCCGTGATGCACTCTTCTTGTCCTTCTCTTTTTGTGTGGAACCTGCACCCGTTGACATCATACCCTTGCCACGTGGTGACCGCATGGATGGCCCCGACACAAGCTTCTTTCATCTGCGCATCATCTCCCCGGGGAATATTCTCGCTTTTGGAGCCACCGGAAGAAAGTGTTCTTGTGTTCCTTCTCGCCCAATCCTTCGCAGTTCTTGCGCTTCCTACTTGCACGGGCGGAGCTCTTTGAGGTGCTTTTCACGTACCGTCTACGATCACCAATTGATGAAGGATGTCGTAGTGAGCGCCTAGCACTTTTTCCCTATGTATGTCAAGGCGTGCTTTTTCGCCCGCGCACCCCATCCCCGAGGTTCTTCCTTCATGTTGATGCACCGGAAGCCCAATAGCCCTCCAATATTTTATGTACTGCGCACACACCGTTCACGCCTCCCCGGCTTTGTGTATGCCTAGATCATAGAGCCCTCCGGGTAAGCGGTTATGATTGAATCGATTGAGGGTAGACATTAGTCGCCGCTGGTCCACATCGCCTCGTAGGTACACGGGTCCCACCGTGTTCTATCCGATCAACCATGTGCATCATCGTGTGGCATAATGTCGAAGAACGACGGTGGGAAACACATCTCTATCCGGCACATTGTTTCCGCGATGAACTCTTTCGGGCCACAGTGACCGCTTTGGCAATTACCTTCCGGTTGATTTGGTTAAAGAAGTATGACAACCTTGTGACCACCATCTTCACGTATTTTGGACGAATAGCTTTGATCACAATTGAAGGAACACCGCCGCATGATGTGAGCATCGCGGCGCGCTGAAGTTTCATTGTGAGGTCTTTCATGGATACCAGACTCTTGATGTTGGAAGAGAAACCCGTCGGTACCTTGATACCCCCGCATCAACCGACACATAGCCAACTTCTCATCTCTCGTTAGGTTGTAGGTCGCACTGGGAGTTGGACTTTACCGTTCGAAGCCGCTCGCGGCGGAATTTCCGGCCGGATGCCCATGTCAACAAGATCCCGACGTGACTTCACACCATCCTTCGCCTTGGTCTTGATATCCATCAGAGACCGATCGTGCTTTTTCAAGACATTTTTCTCAAGGTGCATCCGATCGATCGCATGGGGTGTATGCAAGATCTTCCAAGACTTTAGATACTTGAAGAAGATTGACTTCTTCTTGAAAGGAATGGCCGGAGGCGCTTCGTCCTCCAATTTATCCCTCTTTCGCTTCTTTGTCTTGGAGGTGCCGTCTTCCCGATCATCGTCTTTCTTCTCCTTCTTCTTTCCAAACTCGCACTCCAAGTCCTTCACCATGTCAAACACCTTCGACCATAACTAGTCGGTCTACGAGGTTTCGACTCTCGCCTTGTTGTCAAAGTATATATTCATTTTTGCATCTCTATACCTATGCTTATCAGCAGAGGAAGCGCCTGCGGTTCCATGTACACGTTTTTGGTGGATCCCTTCGGGTAAGTGGAGCAGGTTTCTTCGATGCAAGCTACACAGCGGTCTTCCCTTTAATCTGCCCCGATAATGAAAAAACAGTAGGGGTAATCGTGATGGTGACAAAGATGATGGCACGAAGAGTGAACTCTCGCTTGTGGTACGCGATCAACCATCCCGACCCCATCATCAAACAAGACTCGCATCTCCTCCATGAACGGCTCCGTAAAACACATCTATATCGTTGTCGGGCCGCTTCGTCCGATATGAGCATGGTGAGCAAAACATACCGCGCTTTTGACAAAGATGTGGAGGTAGATTGTACATGGTGAGGATGACCGCCACTTTGCCGTGTGTGCTGCCGTGTCACCGAATGGGTTCATTCCGCCGGTACTCAATGCGAACCGAACGTCCCCGGGGCCTCCTCGCAAAGTCGGGGGGTAGGCGTCGGTCTTGCCAACGCTTAGCATCCGGGGTGCCGTGAGCTTCCGTCATCCTTTTTACACGATCGCCAGATGCATGCCGTGTCATGTGCTTAGCATCCTCGTGGTTCCCATAGAGAGCCCCCGCAGCGATCGCTGATTGGGAAGGTACCACATTGACATTGGACGTTTCCTCTGCGTGTAACCTTCCTCTTCCTCGCCCCGCGTTGACATGATCTTCTTTGTGGCCGTGACCGGTTTTCTTCGCCCCCCTTCTTTTTTTTTTTCGCCCGATCCCCGCTTCCTCATCGAGCTCATCGCCCACGCAACATCCGGCATTCCGCTTGTATCGACTAGCACCACAATGCGGACAACCGGTCAAATTCGACCGATCGCCCCGATATAGGATACAAAGTGGTTGGGGGGCATCAAACTTCTTCACTTTCATCGCCACGGGCTCGGATCAACTTCTTAGCACGATAACGCATTAGCAGTGAACCTTGTTAGGCGTTGGATACGCGGAGGCTGTGTAACTTACGAGCTCATTGAAGCTAGTGTCGACCAGCCATGACGAGACTTCAACATCGCAAATTCAGGTTAAAACTCAAAGACCCGCAACCCTTAGGACTGCCTTTTGTAAAGCGGATCAATTGTCGCCCGCTTCATCCGCTTGAAGTTCTCCAACCATCTGGGCACCCAAACGTATCGTCGCCCTCATCGAAGCCGGTTGACCAAATCTTCAAAAAACCCGGGACATACTGGAGGGCTGCGCCATAGGATTCTCCCCCGTCCCCTCCACCACCGCCATCGCCGCCATCGCCGATGTCACCGTGCTTTTGAACAAATCGATGGAATTGGACCCGCTAGTGGACTTTTTCGTACCGGATCGGGCCGGGACCGCTTCGCTATCGGATCGACCGGGTGGATCGAAGGGTGGAACTTCTTCGCCATGAAATGTCTGCACCAAATAGTCACCGACGAAGCCATGCATGATTAGGTGAGATCGCACCACAACGCCGAGAACGCTTTTCCATTCTTGCATTTTTGCGCAAGGACGTATAATCGCTCGTTGAATTATTCGCCGTGTCGCTTTCGCCGAAAGCAACAAACTTCTTCACCTCATCAAAGTATTCGTCATCAACCCTCTTCATCTCATACATCCAAAGGGCTCGCTCGGTGCCTCTCCATCCCGATCCCCGCTCTTCCAAAAGCTTAGTGCCGTTACATAGTACTCAAAACCAAAAAAAGAGAAGAAGTTCCACCATAGATCTAGATCTAGAGAAAGGTTTTTTCTCTCCTCCATGGATCTAGATCTAGAGAGGGGATGAAAAAGAGGGAAAGAAAGATGAAAAGAGGCATTTACCGACCAATTAGTGCCTTCTCCTCCCCAAATCAAAGCCAAAAGACCCAAATCAAAGTTTTTTGTCAAAATTTTGGTCAAAACCTCCCCCCACAAGTTGGAAGAGGAAGATCCGTGGAGAGGAAGAAGAAGGGGGCCGCCCGCATTTTATAGGCCTCGCCTTTTTTATGGGCGGCGCCCTAATTTGCCCGCCCTAAGAATGTTAGAAGGAGGACGCGCGCCGCAAACCCGCCCGCCACGCTTAATATATTTTACGCGGGCGGGCGCGCGCAGCGCCCGCCACGTTAAGATCATCTTTTTGCGCGTATGGCACGCTAAGGCGCCCGCCACGTAAAAGCGCGCGTTCGGCCGGTGAGCAGGGTTAGATCATTTCCGCGGGCGGGTGCAAATTGTGCCCGCCACGCGAAAAGATATGGCCCCCGCCGAAAATCAAATCGTACTAGTGGTACTGGCTGCTTTGCACGGTCGTTTCTCTCGCTCCCCCTCGTGGATTAGGTGGTGTTGTGTCCCGAATCCTCGAAGGGATGTAAAACTTATTTCACACGTATACAGTTCATGACCGGTGACGATGCTCTAGATGTTGTGGTCTCCACAAAATCAGAGATGGAGAACCAAATAAGTGTCTGTTTCTAGCCATTGTACTGGAATAAAGTCCGACACACATATAAATGCAACAAAATGACATTAAGTTAAACTAATTGTCCATGTATTTGTTATAGTAAAATAAGAAATAAAAAATGTTAGAAAAAATTACATACGATGACTCGGATAAGGGAATGGCCTTGTGTCCACACCAGGCGAATGGCTCATCGCCCAACGTGGAAACCTGGTTCTTGTGGTGGCGGCAAAGGCAGAGGACCGTTCATACCACCAAATGAAGCGATAAAAAGGAAAAAAAAGGACAAAGCTCATAAATATATATAGTATATATATATGTATTGTTTATATGCATATTATATAGGAATTCTAGACAAGAAAAAAATATCCTTACCAATGTAATATCCTAGAGCCATGAACAAATCTCCTAGAAAGAGAAAGAGAGAGTGAAAGAGCCGAGTGGATTTCATGCAGAGTGACCGGAGCTCGTGGGTGCGTGCTTGGGTATGTGTGTGGATGCGTCGCGCATTGATTTATAGATTGCTTGATCGCTGTCGCGTGTACATCATCGCGGGTATTAAGATATACCCGTAGTTATAAACAACATGACTACCGGTTATTTGAATGGAGCCGGCAGTTGAATACAATATCACTACCCGGTTGTTTGTATGTATCCGCAAAGTGAATTCACGCGTGTTGTCACTTCACTCGCAGTTTGCATGCATGCATTGTTGCAAATCTTGCCGCCGCATATGTACGAGTAGATGCTTCACTTAAAACCGGGGTTTTGGGTATCTGTTCTTAGGGGATATGGATGTGAATAAAATTCATTATCTCGTTCTTTTATTTTTGTTACATATATAACTTTATTTTATTCACATTAGATTTGGATATATCTCATTTGAATTTTCCTCACAATATACAAAGATATTTCATTGACGCGAACCGTCTTTATTATGTTCGATGAAGGGTAAAAAATGGGAACTCAAAGATATCGATGAGACAATCAACATTCATAACAAAACGTAAATACAATGTATAAAAAATTTGATTGCATATATATTTCCATAACAAAGACCTTATATTACATATATTTCCAAAGCAAAGACCTTACATAGAACTAAATATACGGTAACAAAGACCAATTCACGATAGGTCAATGCTACAATCAAAGTGTACAAACACATTAAAATTTAACCACCTCGGTAAATCTCTTGTAGCATCTCCTCGAATCGAAGAAGTGGCGAGGTCGCTACGCACTCATTGAGGAGGTTGGAGGATGAGATTCAGGGAGCTTCATCTTCAGCCCAAACTTGACCATTGGACCAAGGATGAAATCACACTAAAATGGTCCAATGAGGATTGTTTTTCCATGGATGCACCATATGATTCAGATACTATATGCCCATGTGCCCGGGATATTGGCTGAACACTAGCACCCCAAAGCACAAGGACTCCGGACTCTTAATATGAGTCCGAGTTCGATCTTGAATCATGGCACCCACGTAAGCCGCAAAGCCCGTGTCTCTCTTTCATCAAGAAGACTCTTTCTAGCACCTTTTCGTCAAAAACCATTTTCTTGACTAGGCATATTCAGTATGTGGAGGGCTTTCTCCCAAAGAAAGGCCATATGTATGTGGAACCGAAAAATGCTAGCAAAGAAGATCGAGGACTAAGAACAAGTAAAAATAAGGAGAAAAAAAGATTTCCTAGATCCAAAACCCATGACACTAAATATTCAAAACTAAGCCCCTCAGATTTTGAGGAGAGGGTTAGAAACTACCGGACGAACCAAGAATGCAAGAACGAGAGGAGAAACCGGGTGCAAAATACAAACCGTGCCCCTTGCCGTTTAAATAGGCGAGATGGCGTGGTTGAGTCGACCGCCGTTGTATGCGGAGGACATGGCAGAAGGCGCCAAAGATTGGTACATCGGGTCGCCCGGGCCGAAGTTGAGAACGCGCGGCGTCGTTGAATATTCTTGTAAATCACCGCCGGTCTAAGTTTTCACCCCGGCAGTTGATGTCGAATACCACCGGCGAAAAAGATCTGCACCTGGCAAAGTGATCTACACATCACTAGATCAATCGCCCGGTGATCTACACATCACGGGTGTAAAACTACACCGCGTGTTTTAACCGATATTGATTTAACCCGCCGACGCCAAAGAAATTTGGTGCCACGTGCTTTTCTCATCGATTCCAGACACTCTCGGTTTCCTAACCGGCAGTGAATACTATTGGCAACGCGGTTCTCCAAGCGAGCAAAGATGCATGCAAAGACAAAGCCACTATGAACACGCTAAGTGAACGTGATGTGCCTACAAGATTGTGGTAAAAAAAAGAAAAAAAAACAAAGTGATGGCTATCCGTTGGGCGGTACAAAGTTTGATTCTTTAAATAGCCCGGCAGTTGTTGTGGACGTGCTACAACTTAGTTGAGTGTGTCATTTTCGTGCTCCGGCCGAAGTCTCTCGTCTCCCTCCCTCCCTCCCTGCTCCCTCACCCGCCGGCATTGAAGGTACGCGGTGGTTGATCTTGTAGCAATGGTAAACAATGTGAAGCATGCATTCCTTGTTTCAAAATAACAATGCTAAACTCGATCATCGTTCTTGAAAAAATGGTCAAAATCGGCTTGTTGGGGATCGAACCGGGATTTGGGATTGGGTGTTGGGAAACGCCGTGCCGGCCGAGGAAGCGGCCATTGGAAACGCTACAAGAACGCCAGCCGGCCGCCCTTCGTGGGGGAGACGGACGGTCGCGACGGCCATTGATGAGCCGGCCGCGGCGCCGTTGGATCATTTTTCATGGCATCGCCTTGGGAATGACAATGGACCGCATGCATTCCATGGCTTGCTACTATATAAGAACACTCCGATTTGGTACCATCTCCATCGCTAATTAGCCTCTTTCTTTCCATAAACCCCGTGCAGCTAGCTTCTTCTTCATCGACGATGGCCGGCGCCTACACCAACGAGGAGCTTTTGTTCACCGTGGGCGCTCCACGGCGCCCTCCGTAAGCTCACCCACCGGGCCGAAGAAGTCGGTCCGCCGACGGTGCCTTGGCCGTTGGTGGAGAAGGCGAACTTCTACCTTCAAAGGTCGAGGCCATCGCCGACATCCTCGCTTAGGGGATACCGGCGAGGCCGGGCGGAGTCCGTGCAAATGGGCGTAGAACGCGGCCGGGCGGCGAGAACGAGGCGGGCGGAGGAGGAGGCGATGGCGGCATAAGGGGCGGGGCGTGAGGCGATGGCGGCCGCCGCTTTCTTTATTTTTGTTTTGTAAATATATTATCTAGTAATATATAATGACTCTCAAGTCGTTTTTAATTCATCTCCGTTCTCTGTTTCTATCGTTTGTTTTACTTGTTCCTTCTTCATTCAACCCCCGAGCTATCGGTTCCTTTTGCTTCCCTCCCAAATCGCTTATCGGTTCTAATTCAACCCGGTTGTGTCAATCTTCAAATCGCCGGTTCTAATTCAAACCCGAAAGTGATGCGGTCCATCAAGACCACGCCGGGAACGATTCAACCGGTGGCAGGACGAAGTCTTCACCGCCGGAATTGGTCAACCGTGGAGTTTCGAAGGTTTCCGCTACCAACGGTTCATCATCGCCGCGAGGTTCAACACGCGGGTGGATTAAATTCCGCAGTTGATGCCGGGGCGTGTAGTGATGAACGAATCTGTAGTAGTGAGTCTTCCCCGGATTATAAATACAAGGGATTTGTCATCGCTTGGATCAATCGTAAAAATTAAAGGGTAACACCCAACAACCGCTATCTTTACGCCTCTCTAACCTAAGCCGCCGCCTGCCCGCTACACGCACCGCCGCTGCCATCCCCGACGACGCTACGCGCCCTAGGGCACCGCTGAAACCACTACCGGGCGCTGCCCTCAACGCCGCCGCCCCCGCCCGCCATGGCGCCGCCGGTAAGTTCGTAAGCCGCCGCCCTCCTCGCCATACCGTGTGGATCGACATTTGTGAGAGTGAACATAATTAGGTTGAAGCTTATGTGACATAAAAATTCTAATATGTTAGAAATAGAGTGATCCTTTAGTTTAGAATCAAGAAGGATAAAATGGTAATTGTATTTATAATGCATCCATGCAAATTAGACCTAAGGTTGCCAAATGTATTGCAAATTAGTCCAGAGGTATAGGCGATTTGTCCCGTTGGACGGCGGCTTCTTTGTTCACTTAATACATCGATGGTGAGATTGTAGCTTAATGCATGTCATCTCAATATATACCAAAAGTTTGCCAATCCATATGAAGCGGAAGCACTTATGCTCTACTTATTTCTAAGCATGTCATAAACCGGTTAGATTGGGCGGCCGGACACGCGTCGGCCGATGAACTCCGAGGCGATGATGGCGGCGGGGGTGGTGGTGGCGGCGGGCGGCGGGCTTGGCGGCCGACCGGAGGCGGTGGCGGTAGGGGGGAGAGGGTGTGGCGGCAGCACCGGGTGTGGTGGCGGGCGCCGGGCGCCGCGGCGGGCGGGCGGGGGCGTCGGCGCGATGCGCGGCGGGCGGTGGCGCGCAATGAGGGCGGCGGCGGCGAGAAAGGGTGAGAGAGGCACAAACAATTTCTTTATTGCTTGTCCCTCCCTAAGAGATTACATACCCTTACTTATATAGCCCGGCTTGTGGGACTTGTAATCTAATCAATCTCTATAAGGTTTCCTTATACGATCGAATACCTTTTACAAGCAATATTTATTTATTTTCTAATAAAGGTCTTCCTTATATGATTGAATATCCCCTTTTAGACACCAAAAGTCCTAAGATAGTCCTAACTTGGTGACGGCGTAGACGGAGATGGGGAAGGTGGACGTGGCGGCGGGGCGTAGGGGCGCCGGCCTCCCTACCGCGCGCGCCGCCCCTCCTAGGCGGGCCGCGCCGGTTCGCCCTCCTAGCCCACCCATGGTCGGGCGCACTCGCAAATGACATCTCCCCACCGATTCGACGAGGCGGGCTGGCCCACGCGCCGCCCAACCCACCATGTAGGCGTGAAGGCGATGCCGATTGGGGACGCCGCGACGCCGGGTCCAGAGCCAAGAACGAGGGGACCCGACTTATCGTTGTCGCCGCTGCAGGCCGGGCGCCGGGCCGGGCTAAGGAGAAGTCGGGCGCGTGTTCTCGGCGAAGTTACTGAACTTATAGCTCATCTGGGGCCGCACAAAGGGGCTTATCCATCCATGCTTGCCACATGACGGAGGCGCTGAAAAATGCCGGAGAGCTCGAAGCGCCTAGCTTAGTAGTTGAGGTGCCTCGAACGTATGTCATTGAGACAGTACCTTAGCATGTATGTGCCTGTAGAGAACACATGTCGATTGACGAGGGCGTGATGAGGAGAGGCGTAGTAGACGCATCAGAGCGTGTCGCTGGCCATCTTGACGGGCGGCCCGACCGGGGCGCCGTGGAAGTCGGGCGCGGCCAATGACAACGCGCTGTCGATGCAGAGGAACGTGTTGCCATGGTCGCCGAAGACGCAGGACCGCGGACGCCCTCGAAGCCTCGATGTTTGGGCGTGCTCGTAGGGAGAAGCACGCCGCCGGGAATGCCCCGGGCTCGCACGCATGGTTCGGGAGGTGGAAGCCCGCGGTGACGCATGCGTGGGGGGCGCCACCCTCTAGGAGGAAGTCCGCGGTGAGCCTCAAGTCGCGGGGATGTAGTAACGGTGGAAGTATCTCACGATCCCTAGAAGAGGCTCCACCGTGCCGCCAAAGCTCGATGGCGCTAGCAATGATGTCGAAGCCCCCGGGTTTGACATAGTACCCGCGCAGCTCGCTGAGGAGGTCGCCCGATGTCGTCATGGATCGCCTCATAGTACGGCCAGCGCCGCCGCCCCGGCGCTGCCGCCCCGGGCGCCCTCGCCGCCGCTGCAGCCGCCGATGTCGCTTATCGATGTCGGGCGACATCGCGGAAGTGGCCGGTGTGGTGGTCGCCGCAGCTCGTCGTCAGAGTGGTGAGCAAGGTTGATGGCCTCCTCCATCGAACGGGCTCAACCACCCAAATACGCACGAAGATCGCCGCGCAGGCCACCGACGACGAAGAGGTCGATCCGTGACGCCGGCCCTCAAGATCCATGTGAATCATATAGCTCTCAAAGGCGGTGATGTAGTCATCCACCTTGCCCCTCGTGAGCAGAGGCGTGAACTCCCCATAGTGTCGATGATGATGGGGGTCCGGTCGCACCGAAGGTAGTGGGTGAACACATCCCACTCGACCAAGGGCCTCCTCCGGGAGAACCCGCTGAACCGCATCGCAGCAGGGTGAAATCTCAAGTTTGGTTTTGGAAATTGATGACACACTTGTTATGTTAATCCTTTGCTCTAAGTGTGACTTAAGAGATAGGATTGCATGGATGACAAGGAGCATGATGATCATGAACATGGACGATGATGATGGACATGATGGATCGTCAAGCTTGGATTGTCGATTAGAGAGGAACCCAGAGATCAAGGCAAAGTTATACTTGATAGGTTTTTCTTTTTCGGTGATCAAGACACGATAGAGCGTGTGATCACATTATAGGATAGATAGCCGACTATCAAGAGGGGATGCCGCGACTAATCCTTTGGTGAAGTGCTTCTAGGTCCAATTGACTTGCATATTGCATTTAGGATTGAGAGCACTAACTTCGTTCTTGCCTAATCGTTCGTGACATGTAAACATACATGATATCGAGATCATCTTCGACGTGTTGGCAACTTGTGGCAAGAAGTTTAAGCAAAGGTTGAAGCAAAGGCGACAACACAAGGCTGGTTTTTGCAGAAACGGCGATCGAAGCACCGACGGACTCCACGCTTTTGACCGACGGTCCGGTCGGTTAGTCCGATCGAAACTTCCGCAGAGCATGTTTTTGACATGGCTCGGGATCGACCGGACGCTGGTTTGACCTAAGCATCGACGGAACCACGGCGAGCCGTCATTTGTGGCCCAAGGGCGCCGCCCCGCCCGAGGGACGCTTTGATTTGGTGCGACCGGACACTTTGACCGGACTTGCTTTGGTGAGTCCGGTCGGTGCGTCCGGCCAACGCGCGAAAGCCCATTTCAAAGCACAACGGCTCTTTTTTGTGAGGGCTATATATACTTGGATGGCCGGGTACATGAGCTCTCTCTTGCACATTTGAACACTCTAACTCTATTGTGAGCTTGTGAGACTCCCCTCCACTCATCTCTTCATCCTAACTTCGATTCTTGGGTGAGATTGAGAGAGATAGAAGTGCATTTGCTTGATTGCTTGCATTTAGAGGCACTTCATCCTTGGAGGAGCTGCGGGATCTTGTTTCTCTTGGGAATTTGCTTGGTTCCCTAGCGGCTTGGAGCAAGAGGCGGTGTTGAGCTCGATTGGAGCTTGTTCGAGGCCACACCCGTGAACTTATGAGGGGTTGTTCCTTACTCCGCGGGAGATTCGCGAAAGGAGCACTAGTGGATTGCTCGTGGCTTGTTGATCCCCTCTTGTCATTGGTGTGCTTGAGCTCCCACCGGGGATTTGGCACCGGCCATTAAGCTTAGAAACCATCAAGTGGGTGTATCGCCACAACAGGGACTAGCGTGCCGGCAAGCACGTGAACCTCGGTGAAAAATTTCTTGTCAAGTGTGCTTGTTCGTTGGAGATTTCTCATTGACTTGGTGATTGGCATCAACCACGACACTACACCGGTGGTATTGTATTCTAGCACCTCTTTGCTTTACTTTGATAGTATATCTTGTGTAGGGTGCTTAGCTAGTTACCTTGATCACCTTGTGTAGCTCCTAGTGACATATTAGCTTGAGTACCTTGTCCACTTAGGAGTAAATTAGCGACCTAGATTTTGCTTGTGATTAGAGACAATAGAATTGACTTGTGGCTTGCATAGCTAGTTAAGTAGCATCGCTTATTTAGCTTCGCCATCTTATTGACTAATCGGTTTGTTTAGTGTTGTTGCAAGAATTTTTAATAGGCTATTAACCCCCCCTTCTAGCCATTAGGACCTTTCATAGGGCCTGTTAGATGGAAGGCAGCATACCGAGCGTGGATGTCGAGGTCGATGTCATCCTTCGCCCAACAGCAGCCTCCATCTCGTGATTCCGAGAGGTCGGGGCTGTCGCCGCCGTCGCACTCTGAACGCCTCAGCGCGCGGACGTAGAGAGGGGGTAGGTCCGCGACCTGGGGCGGGTGCCGCGGTGGCGCCACGCAGGGGCGTCGGGTTACGCCATCGCCGCCGAGAATCCCGCGCGCGGCCAGTGTGTCGATTACGGGAGGCGGAAGAACCGGGTGCCGGGTGTCGCCGATGACGAAGCGTCGGGTGACACCACGTGTGTCATCCCGACAGCGTTGTTACCTCGGGCCCTACCGGCATAGTAGGCCTGAGTCGCCGTTGGTGTCACGGGGCGGCGCCGCGCCGCTGGGGCGGCCTCGGCTGGCGCGGCGGCGGCCGCCGCGTCGCCTCGACGCGGGCCGCCGCGGGTCGCCGAGCGGCTGGGAGGTAGACGTACACCCAGCGGTGTAGACGTGATCTACGCGACGAAACGCCGGCCGATCTTGGCGCAGCTTGTCGCCGAGGAGCTCCTTCGCCGCCCTTGGTGAACGATTGCATCTCGGAAGCCATCGCTGGTGGAATCGCCCCGGTCTCCGGATACCACCCCGCCACAAACCGGTTAGATTGGGCCGGCCAGGACACGCCAAGAACAAACTCCGAGGCGATGATGGTGGCGATGGGGGCGGTGGGAGGCGGCGCACCGGGCCTCGGCGGCCGACCCTGGAGGCGGTGGCGGTAGGGGAAGAGGGCGTGGCGGCGGCGGGCGGCGGCGACGGCGGCGCCGCGGCGGCGGTGTGGCGGCGGGGCGGTGCGCCGGCGAGGGGCAGGGCGGGCGGGCGGCGGCGGTGAGGCAGAGAGAGACACTAACTATTTATTTATTTCTTGTCCCCAAAGATATTACATACCCTTACTTATATAGCCCGGTTGTGGGCCTTGTAATCTAAGCAATCTCTATAAGGTTTTCTTATACGATCGGAATACCTTTTACAAGCAATATTTATTCATTTTCTAATAAGGGTCTTCCTTATATGATTGAAATATCCCCTTTTACACACCAAAAGTCCTAAGATAGTACTAGCTTGATGACAAGCAGAGACGGGGAAGGTGGAGGTGGCGGCGACGCAGGGCGCCGGCCTCCTTGCCCTGCAGCGCCCGCCCCGTTCTGGACCCGTCCGGTGGGCCCTCCTAGCCCACCCATAGCTGGTCCAATTCTGGCACATGACAGAGCATCACCTTGAATATATGCCACCCAGGCAATGCAAGCAGCATCGATCTAGGCCTGCTTTGCCCTGCTCTGACCGCAAGCAAAGAATTTTATGTCTGCTCGGCACATGCATGATGCATGGAAAGCATATATTGATTAGTCTCTGGTATCCGAGGTATTGATAGAGTTGATAAAGTGTGTATGAAAAATAAACTCGGTAAAAGCTTAAACAAAGCATGCCATACTATATATGGATCTAGACGAGAAGTGGAGAAATGTTTAAGGACCCATAGCGCAATTCAAGTTAATGTCATTATATTTCTCTACTGTACATCATTGGTATGTAAATCATCGAGATTATTAAGTGGGGATTAACATTTTTTGACCAAAGTTAATAAGGAAACCCCAGCCCATTTTTTAATTTTTTTAGTAATGTAGATTTATTTAAATTCGCTGCTACAGGAGTCAAGTTTTGTTTGATGCTACTCAGGTACGTAACCACTAAGCTAGTCACAAATGGGGATTAACATAGCAGGGTCCACAAATTTAGATATCAATTCTACGTGTGAAGCTCACACAAGTCAGGCATTTTCTCTCTATCCAAGCAAGCATCTTAACAAAAGCACCGGCAATGCATATTAGCAAACTGCTTGTGAATCACTCATCATTTCCTGCTATTATTTATACCTACCACTCCAAGGCAACAATGCAACACCTATTCTGTGGTGCTTTCCTGTAACCTGAAATTGAAATTGAGGCCAATGGTAACCGGCGCAGGAGCTGGCGGTCTGATGGATAAACAAAGGTATTGCAGCATTGCAGCATGCAACCATATACTCTTTCACCTTTTTATTTGCAACTTGGTGCAAGTAGTTTGTTTTCAGTGGAAATTTCAAACAGCCGTTAATTGATTATATGTCATCTTCTTCCTCACAACAAATATTGAATGTGGGGAGCACATTTACGACTCTACTATATTATATGTGACTATTTTGACTTAAGAAATTCATTTGAAACCATTTGGTTTTGATCTGCTCCATGCCACGTATTATTGTTATATATATACATCCCTCCTCACAACACACCACTCAACCCTGCTTGATCATGGTGGAATCAACTGTTAAAAATCATTGTCGGCCCTTTAAAATTGATAGGAGTTCTATTTTCCCATCTGTCTTCTAGTAGTAATAACTCTCAAAGTCTCAATAGTACCATGTCCAAATTAACAATCAAAGCCACACCATTCTTGCTATTTCGCTTAAGCGGTTTCAGAATTGATAAATTTATAGATCATGGTGGAATCAACTGTTAAAAATCATTGTCGGCACTTTAATCACAAGAAGCCTAGTAACATCCAAAATCATTGTCGGCACTTGTGATGACCAAGAGCCGAACATCTGATTGCTCCACCTTGATGTTGTATTCGCCTCTTCCTCCGTCCTCCGCTGGAGTTGAGGTGGTAGGCATGCCTTGATTTCCAGTCTTCTTGTGAACTCTCCCACTTGCAGCCCTAGGTCCTGCTTGAACAACACTATCCATCTCCTCAACATCTCGACAAACCATAGCAGTATCTTCTTCATGCCTGTCCCCTCAAAAAGATATCATTTCTCATTTCCAAATAGACCAAAGCACACACAAGGAAACAATATTACTGAGTTTGCGTAAACTTATTCGCTACCCAAAACCTAGCTGTCGCTTCAAAAATATCTACCAACCTCTTGATTCACTAAATCTGAAATCACCAACCAAACATTGCTACTCAAGCAGTAATTGAAGAACAAATGTGTGATCGACTCCTCATTGCAGAAGGGTCACTAACTTCCCTTACTTTAGCTAAATTATCTCTAGCAAGAAAACGATTATTGATAAAAGCCATAGGAAAAACTGCACTCTCAGTGCAATAACAATCTTCCCAATTGAATTCACAAAGCTTGGGATAAGCCCTCTGTGATTAATCACAGCATACAAGGATTGATCAGATCTACGTACCTGTAGAAGTAAAATTCCATAGAATATTGATCTTACTCTTCAGAGAGGCAAATGTCATCGATCAGCTAGACTACTTAGCTCCTACCATATACCATAGTACTACTAGAGACATTCTTTCTGAAGGTTAACATTATGTTCTCACCATCCCAAACATCATATAAGACTTCATGTTCTAGGCCAATAGACAATGGCTAAGCTAGTACCAATCCAATGATCCTCCCAGAACCTATTTTTTTCTTCCATCTCCAACTACCAATCTAATGCCCATATGGGCTGCTTGCATAGCCCAAAGCAACTCTGTCCAAAAAGGAGAATTATCTAAAAAAAAATTGACAGCAACATAAATAACGTTGGCTGTGATGAACTCATTACTAATCCATGGATGCTCTGTCTCGGTCTCAGCTTGGTGCCTGTGGTCCAAGAGCTATGGAACGCATGGGAGATCCATTTCCTCATCCTCCTCAGCCTTTCCCTACAAATCTTCCTCTTCCTCTTCGCGGGGATTCGGAGGCGCAGCTCCAACTGGTTCCTGCGCACCGTCCTTTGGCTTGCCTACCTGTCGGCTGACTCGGTGGCCATCTTCGTGCTAGGCCACCTCGCGGTCCGTGCGCAAGAGCCTGGCCACCAGTTGGTGGCCTTTTGGGCGCCATTCCTGCTCGTCCACCTAGGCGGGCAGGACTCCATCACGGCCTTCTCCAAGCAGGACAACGAGCTGTGGGTGCGGCACCTACTGAACCTGGTTATCCAGGCAGGGGTCGCTGGGTACGTGGTGGCCAAAGCTTCTTGGCCGGATGCCCGCCTCAGGGCTGCCATGTTGATCATGTTCGTCTGTGGGTGCTTCAAGTATGCCGCGTGTGGTTTGCCTCTCCATTGCGGACCCAAAGATGCTCAGGTGGTTTTCGCGATATTGGTTTGTTGAGCAAACTATGGTGGGAGCCAGGCAAGCTGTTGACGTTTAAGAAAACTGAGGGGGCGAGGTACGAAGCCAAACAAGACATGAGGGCTAGACTTGATAGGATGGAGAAAGGTAGGTCTGCAGAGCCTCCACGGGCACTGTTCTATGACGCCGAAACAATCATACAAGAAGTCATCTCAGTGGATGCTCCTTAACAAGGTGCAGAATATCATTGTAGCTGCACAAGGCGATCTAGCAGGGCTGCTCAAGGGGTTTCTGTCGAACAAAAGCCACTACAGAGCCTACGAGCATTTGGCAGAACTTCTGCAATATTGCTACCGACGTTTGTACACTAAAGATCCTTTGCTACTTCTTCTCACCAAACCCATCATCATTTCACTTGACTACAACATGAATCCTATTCTGAAAACTTGCTGCACCATCTTATCCTTTGCATGCCTCCTTTCAACCACGATAGCTGCCTCAATATCCCTAGCACTCTTGGCAGCCATCGAAAAAGGGGACCAACTCGACGATAGCAGCAGAGTTGATATCACGGTAACCTACGCACTGCTTGTAGGAGCCATACTCCTAGATGTGTTCTCCGCTGCCATCTTCATTTTTCCCCACTTCAGCTTCTACCATCAATGCCTAGCCAAGCTTACTCAGTCCTCTGTGGTTGCATGCTGCATGAAGCAGTGGTCACAACAGATCGGACAATACAACATCATCAATAATGCAGCCATGAATCCCATACTGCAACGGCTTCACTTCGATGTAGAGAGGAAATCCATTACAAAGGATGAGACATCCATCGAAAAGTTCATCCTAGACACGTTGTTAGTATCCGGTACAAGAAAAGAATGGAGCATTGCCAGCACCCGTGGCCAGCTAGCACTTCACAACTGGATGGAACACCACCAACATGAAGGTCACTATGCAGCCGATCATCTCAAATCACTGGAGGAGACTCTGGAGGCTGACTTCCCGACAAGCGTGCTTGTCTTGCACATCGCAACAGACATATGCTACCACAATGGAGATTCTGATCATCAAGCAGTGAGGAAGCACAAGCAGACGAGCACACAACTATCAAACTACATCATGTACCTTGTCTTCAAGTGCGGCGTGATGCTTACTACCAACTCCAGTTTCGTACGTTCCAGAACCTGCCTGGAAATTAACGGAGTTTTATTATCCCATCCTCCAAAGGTCAATAACGATCCAAGAAACAAGGATGATGCTCCTGTCATGAAGATTTTTGAAGTAATTAAAGGGCAACAAGAAGAAGGCTCGATGCGTGAAAGCCAGTTCAGGCACGGAGAATCAGAAGAAGATTTAACAGTTGAAATTGAGAATGAAGAACCAACCGACATTGATGAGAATGCTGCTGATGAGCATTTGAAGAAACTCAAGAGGAGCTCTCAGACTCTAACATCTCTGGTGCTAGTGCCTCGTGCAGTTGCAGTGGCTCAAGAGCTCATCAACATCAAGAACAAAGCTGAGCGTTGGGAACTCATCGCCAAGGTGTGGGCGGAGATGCTCTACTACACAGCGCCTCGTTGTGGGTGTGATTTCCACTACGAGCATCTAAGCACCGGTGGTGAGTTTGTCACACATGTTCTCCTTCTCATGTATTATCTTGGTCCTTTCCTGCCACCACCCCCAGATGCTTGATAGAGAGCTCCTTGCCTTGTACTGGTTGTGCCATTGTAGTACAGCAAACGTAGCGTGTGATTTCGTCTCTATTCTGATTTTATCCTGGGTCCATCAGCACCTATATAGATGGACTCTCCATGTTCCTTCTCCCCTCTCTGAAGGAAACTTCAGATGGAATAGATACGAACTAACTGGCATGTTGTGTAATATCTTTTATGTGTAATAAGTTGTAAACTTTATTGTCTATTGTGATTAATTGATAATATAATAAGGTATTTGCAACACTAATCTTCTCGAACTTCCTTATGCAAACATTCGTCCAACCTCAAGCTAGCCATAGGTCTATCATCAACCAAATAATGTCATAAAATTCGTTTTCACGCAGCTGCGTGACAAAAATATTTTTGTACCAACCATGCAGCTGCCATATATATTCTTGTCGGTAGATTCGAACTTGTGTTTGGGTGTAACTAGGTCCCCGTCAACAACGAGGCGCCTATATGGTGACTTTTTGAATTTTAAAATCTGTTTAATGAGAAATGGCCATGTGCAGTCTGAAGCTCCATCATCCGACTCAGAAGATTGTGATGATGGTATTCTAATGCTGACTAATGATCTCTGATCCTCTCCTTCTCCCTGTCCCTATGTTTGAGTCTCTTGAGTGATGACTAGAAGAAATCGAGATTGCAATATTGCCTCATATTAG
Source organism: Hyparrhenia diplandra (assembly GCA_015847255.1). Lineage (NCBI taxonomy): Eukaryota > Viridiplantae > Streptophyta > Magnoliopsida > Poales > Poaceae > Hyparrhenia > Hyparrhenia diplandra. The sequence goes on from JADLZK010008719.1 coordinate 461,849, forward strand.
TAATTTAGTATCCACTATCCAGAACTCTTGATGACCTTTGTGTTGTACTATTGTCTTTATTCCAGAATCCAGAATGCTGAACTTTTGTGAAACTGATGTTTCAGTATTCTATTAGCCACATAGCCTGTGCTGTAATGTAATCCTAGGAACCTGTAATGTACATGTACGTGAAGCTTAGATGGAAAGATAAAATCATTGAAAGAAACTGATTTTTATTTCTGCTCCGCACATGCATAGAAAGAAGCTTAGATGTAATCCTAGGAACCTGTAATGTAATGTACATGTAAGACTCAAAAGAAACTGATTTTTGCCCTGCTCTGACCGCAAGCAAAGAATTTTATGTCTGCTCTGCACATGCATGGAAAGCATATATTGATTCACATCCACGCGTTCTCAATCATACCTGACTATGGATTAGCCTCTGGTATCCGAGGTATTGATTGAGTTGATAGTGTGTATGAAAAATAAACTCGGTAAAACCTTAAACTAAAGAATGTCATATTATATATAGATCTAGGTGAGAAGTGGAGAAAAGTTTAAGGACCCACAGCGCAATTCAAGTTAACAACATTATATTGCTCTACGGTGAGTCATTGGTATGTAAATCATTGGGATTATTAAGAGGGGTTAACATAGCGGGTCCACAAATTAAAGATATCAATTCTGCGTGAAGCTTAGATCAAAGATATTTTCTCTCTATCCAAGCAAGCATCTTACCAACCACCGGCAAAGCATCTTTGCAAATTGCTTGTGAATCACTCATCATTTCCAGGTATTATTTATACAGTGCCACTGCAAGCCAACAGAGCAGCACCTTCTGTAGTGCTTTCCTGTACCTGAGATTGAAATGAGGCCAATGGTAAATGGCGCAGGAACTGGCGGCGGCCATCTGATGGATAAACAAAGGTATTGTGGCATGCAACAACATGTTCCTTCTTTTTTTTTTCAAATTGGTGCAAGTAGTAGTTTCTAAGTGGAAATTTCAAACAGACGTCAATTAATTATATGCCATCTTCTTTTGTTATAACAAATATTGAATGTGGGGAGCACCTTTATTTCAACTCTACTATATGTGTGACTATTTTGACTGTAGTCATGCATTTGAAACCATTTGATATGCTTCATAGCACGTATTATTTATATATATACATCCCTCCTCACGACATAACACTCGCAACCCTTCAAAAATCTTTGTCGGCACTTTAAAATTGACATGACTTCTATTTGCCATGTGTCTTCTAGTAGTAATAACTCTCAAAGTCTCAAAGTATAGTACCAGGTCCAAATTAACTGTCAAAGCCACAACATTCTTGCTATTTTCCTTAAGTAGGTTCAGAATTGATAAGCTTATCACAAGAAGATAGATATTATGGAGCATATATCAACATCGGTTGAGATGGTTTGGACATGTTCAATGGAGGTCTCCTAAGGCGCTAGTGTGTAGTGGGGTTTTAGAGCGGGTAGATAATGTAAAGAGAGGTAGAGGTCGACCTAGACTGACTTGGGACGAGTCGGTTAAGAGAGACCTTGAGTGGAATATCTCCAAAGATTTAGCTATGGATAGAAGCGCATGGAGGTTAGCTATTAGTGTGCCTCAACCGGGACCTTTGTTTACTTTTTCTATCTACCATCTTTACCTTTTGTCTTATGCCTTTGTGCGTGTGTGGTCTTTTATACTTGTTTCATATGGGTTTCATCTCTAGCCTACCCCAACTAGCTTGGGACTAAAGGCTATGTTGTTGTTGTTGTTGTTATATATCTAATTATTAGAATAGGCACTGTATTAGGAATGAGCGGAACATCTGACGATTTTGTTCCACCTTGATGATGTACTCGCCTCTTCCTCCATCCTCCCCTGGAGTTGACGTGGTATGCATGCCTTGAATTTTCCACTTGCAACCCCAGGTCCTGCTTGAACAACACTATCCATCTCCTCAACATCCTGACAAACCATAGAAGTATCTTCTTCATCCCTGTCCCCTCAGAAAAGTTCTCATTTCTCAATTTCCTATGAGACCAGAGGACAGACGAGGAAAATACAATATTACTATATTAGTGAGTTTATGTCTCTTATTCGCTACCCAGAACCCGCACGCTGTCGATTCAAAATCTCTACCCAACTCTTAATTTATTAAATCTGAAATCACCAACCAAACATTGACTCAAACAGAAATCGAAGAACAAATGTGTGATCGTCTCCTTCTCATTGCAGAAGATACAAGAAGGGTCACTAAGCGCATCTCCAAGAGTACCCTATTGATTTTTAGCAAGATGAGAAAAAAACCTCTCTCCAACAACTCCTAATCCATGCTCCTAAAATTTAGGCACTTGGTAAATTCTCCCTTGTTGCACGTAACTTTACGCGTAGTAGTGGTTGCGTGGATCTCGATGTGTATCGGTCAATCTATTGGTGGTGTGGAAAAGAATAAGTAGAGGAAAGGTTTCCTGATGCAAATGTAAATTATCTTCAATGTTTTAGGAGTGGATTATTAGAAACTGTTGAGATGGCCTTCTTTTTTTTCCTATCAATACCTTTTAGGAGTTGCAAAACTACATGTTTTTAAGAGACAAAATAGGATACTCTTGGAGATGCTCTAACTTCCCTTATTTTAGCTAAATTATCTCAAGCAAGCAAACATTATTTAACAAAAGCCACATGAAAAACTGCACTCTCGGTGGAATAACAATGTGCCAAATTGAATTCACAAAGCATGGGATAAGCCCATACAAGGATGGGACAGAGTACACATACCTGTAGAAGTAAAATTCTCCATAGAATTTGATCTTCCTCTTCAGAGAGGGAAATGTCATCGATCAGACTATTTTGCTCCTACCATAAACCCATAGTACTACTAGAGACATTCCTTGTGAAGGTTAACATTATGTCCACACCATCCCAAATATCATAGATAGTTTTTCCCTATTGCTCACTAATCATATATAAAGGCCAATAGACAATTAATGGCCAAGCTAGCATTACCAATCCAATGATCCTCCCATAACCTAATTTTTCTTGCATCTCCCGTTACCCATCTAATTCCCATATGAGCAGCTTGCAATGCATAGCCCAAAGCACCCCTTTCCAAAAAGGAGAATTATCTAAAAACATTGACAGCAACGTATTACGGACACGTGTTCCCGTTATTAGTGACGCGTGTAGTGTATATGCGTCACTTAAAAAACATGTCACTTATGATAGCTATTAAGACGCTGGCGACCGGAGCGTTTGCCGCATAGTGATAAATAACGTAGACCATGGTAAATTAATACTAACTCATGGATTCCCTCTCTCTCTCTCGCTCTCTCTCTCTCTCTCTCTCTCTCACACACACACACACACACACAGCTTGGTGCCTGCCCTACAAGAGCTGTGGAATGCATGGGAGATCCACTTCATGATCCTCCTCAGCCTTTTCCTGCAAATCTTCCTCTTCCTCTTCCTCTTCGGGGGCATGCGGAGATACTGCTCGAACTGGTTCCTACGCACCGCCCTGTGGCTTCGCGCACCTGTCGGCCGACTCTGTGGCCATCTTCGTGCTTGGCCACCTCGCGGTTCGCGCAAGAGAGCCTGGCCACGAGCTCGTGGCCTTCTGGGCGCCGTTCGTGCTCGTCCACCTTGGTGGGCAGGATACCATCACTGCCTTCTCCAAGCAGGACAATGAGCTATGGTTGACTGGTTGAGGCACCTGCTGAACCTGGTCTTCCAGGTAGCAGTCGCTGGGTACGTGGTGGCTAAAGCTTCTTGGCCGGACAACCGGCTCAGAGCTGCCATGGTGATCATGTTCGCCCTGCGTGGGTGCATCTGGCACGCCGAGCGTGTTTATTGCCTTGTCTCTTCGGACACAAAGCGGCTTAAGTATGAGGAGGAAGCTACAGAAGACGCTCGTGTGGTAGGCAGAAGGAGCAGGGAGAGAACGATGATGGAGGAAGCTACAAAAGATATGAGAGACAGAATTGATATGATGTCAAAAGGTTGTTCATCAGGGCCTCCAAGTGTACTGTTCAGGGACATCCGTGCTACAATCCTAGATGACATCATCTCAGTGGATGCTCCCCTCAACAAGGCGCAAAGCATCACTGTAACCGCACATGGCGATCTACTACCAGGCATGCTCAATGGGTTTCTGTGTAGGGACAACCACTATAGTGCCTACGAGTATGTGGGAGCACTTCTAGAATATTGCTACCGACGACTCTACACCAAAGACACAGTTCGACTTAGAGTCTTTTCACCCCGCCGAGTTCCATCCTGCGTTGGCCTGTCTCGTCATAGTCGTATTTTGAAAACTTGCATATACATCCTGTCCATGACATGCTCTCTACACTTCATCCTTCTTTCAACCATAGCTGCCTCAGTAGCCTTGACACTGTTCATGGCTGTCCACAAGAGGGACCAACTCCACACTAGCAACACAGTTGATATCACTGTGACCTATGCACTGCTTATAGGAGCCATAGTCCTAGATGTGTCCTCTGCTCCAAGCTTCATTTTTCTCCACTTGAGCTTCTATCTTCCATGTCTAGCCAAGCATATTCAGTCTGTGCTGACATGCTGCTGCTGCACGAAACAGCAGTGGTCCCAGGAGCTCGGACAATACAACATCATCATTTGGCGTAATGCTGCTGCTTTACCAAGGCCAGTAACATGGTTTGGCCTTGATGCCCTCCTAAAAAGTAAACCCATCACCAAAGATCACACGTCCATCATCAAAGAGTTCATCCTCGACACTTTGATAGACTCCGTAAAAGAAAAGAATGGCATATCGCCAGCACCCGTGGCAAGTTAGCACTTAAGAAGTTTCGCCGCTGGGAGGACGATAATCAACAAACAGCTCATCATGATCTGGCCACCAGGACGCCACTCCATTCACTTGAGAAGATCATCACAAGCAGTGCTGACTTCCCGACGAGTGTGCTCATCTTGCACATTGCAACAGACATATGCTACCACTGTGGAGTTGGAGGCACTAATTCTGATCATCAAAAAAGTGGAGAAGCACAAGCAGACAAGCACTGAACTATCAAACTACATCATGTACCTGATCTTCAAGTGCGGTGTGATGCTTACCACCAACTCCCAGATCATGCATAACCTTGCCCGTTATGATATATTCGAGTTTTACCACGGGGACCACATTCCCAGTGGTTTATCCTTCTATTTGGTCCATCAGGAAACCACAAGGATGATACCTTGAAGCTTTTTGATGAAATTAAAAAGCAGCCACAAGAATCAGAGGAACAACAGGATGCATCGACTGAAACCAAGAAGGAAGAATCGGCTGACAATGATGATAGTGCTCCTCATCATATCAAGGAGCTGGACAACTCTCAAACTAAGTCTCCAGTGTTGCCCTGTGAAGTTGCAGTAGCCCAAGAGCTTATGAGCATCAGCGATGAAGCTGAGCGTTGGAAGCTCATCGCTGGGGTGTGGGCGGAGATGCTTTACTACACAGCGCCCTCGCTATGGGGGTGCTTTCCACTACGAGCATCTAAGCACCGTGGTGAGTTTGTCACACATGTTCTCGTTCTCATGTATCATCTTGGCCCTTTCCTGCCACCACGCTCCTGATGTTCCTGGTGCTTGTTGAGCTCCTTGCGTTCTGGTTGTGCCATATATATTCCAGCAGACGTAGCGAGTGATTTTACCATCTCTATTATGATTGTATCCGTCATATATCCATCAGCACCAATAACACTAGCAGACACATGTACCTACCTGGACTCTCCAAATTCCATCTCCCCTGATCATTCTGATGGAATAGACACCAACTACTGAATAGTTGTATGCTTGTCTGTTTAACTATTTCAACATTATTGTTGTATAAACAATTATTGTTATAGTGTGAGTTGTCTTCTTGTCAGTTTAATTATTTCAACATTGTTGTAACAACTATTACTCTTATAGTGCTATATATTATGTGAAAATGGAACTGCAAGGATAGATAAAAGAATAAGGTGCGGTTCATATGCTTGCATGGGTAGTTGTGTGTGGACGTATCGACAATAGTGCTGTTGCAGCAATTTGTGGCCGTAGACAGGAAATCGCTAACATGCCAATAACAGGAAATCAGCTTATCCAGATTCAGTAGGCCGGTTTGCATAGTTTGGGGCCAGCCAAGTGTACTCGGGTGTCAGCTTGGCATTTTAAAAACACTGCTGGCTTTGCCGGTATATATGAGATCGAAACTGTACTAGACACTAGTGGCAGATCGGAACAAGGGAGGGGAGAAAAACAGTGCTAGCCATAAACTATACGGCATATTAAAATATCTGATTTTCTGCCGCCTCCTTGCAGTTGGATATATATTGCAAATTGCAATGCGATTTACTAAGTGTATACATAACTAAATCGATGAATCAAAAAAGTCAAAACTTATAATTTAGGAATAGAGAGAGTATTACTTATTAGGAACTGAATATTTCTAAATCGCAATTGAACAATTGAATAGATGAGGTATATATTCTTGTGTATTCTGTTCTCACCTTGAAGCTTCAACTCTGACTCAGCTGTGGGTCGATCTGGACAATTAAGCTCAGACTGGCCTGCAACTGCAAAGGATTCACCATTAATTTTTGGTGGAAATTTAATTAAAAATAGGTCAGCACATGAGTATCTCTAAGTCGTCGCAGCAAGTAATTAAGCCTGAACAGAAAAGACTGCTGAACCTACCAGTTCCTAAGACAAGGGTGCCAAGGTCGAGCTGCCGGCAGCTGAAAAACAGCACGGCAAAATGGGGCAAAGGGGCCGCCGGCCGCGAAGTCACAACCCGGCCTCTTGCATGGAGATGGAGCCATCGATCGCAGCTGGGGCCGAGACCCGAGGGGAAGGAGGAGGAGGACAAGGGGCAAGCGCCTACCACGCGCTGACAGAGCAAGGTACGCGCGTCGGCGTCGCCAGTCCTGCCGCCGGCCGCCGTCGGGACCGGCTAGGTTTGGTTCCGGTCCTGACCAGTGGGCTTCCTGGGAGGATGTGGGCTGGGCTGTCGCGGGAGTTATTGGGCTGCGGCACAAGACCAAAAAATTGAGCCCATGGGCCATGGGGGCAGCCGGATCCGACCCTGGTCAGACAAATCAGAGTCCCCTAACAAAGCTTATTGAGTCCCTCTCAAAAAAAAACAAAGCTTATAGAGATTTAAAAAGCTTATTCAAGATTAGAATACGATCCAGTCCAGAATATTTCCAGCGAGCCATTCCCCATCAACCAAACGTGTCCTAGAAAAAGGACTAAGAAAAACAGAGAAACCAGCTCAGACCGGGGTTTTCCAGCTCCACTGCGATCTCCTCTATTTACCGTATGGTCTACAGTGACCTTCTAGCTCAACACCCGAGGGGTGTCACACCCGGTAAGAGCAAGTCACGATGTGGACACTAGGGGGCCTGTTCGATCCTTGGAATTAAATTCATTGTAAGTTAGGTACATATTTAAGCTACCTACTTGTAATGGAATGGAGCGGGAAGGAATTGAACCGAATGGAGTTGGAGAGCGTAAATATAGCATGATGATCTACTCCATTCAATTCTTATCTCCCACCCGGATGGGTTAATAAGTGCACTTTTGGAAATTGGTGGAATGTTAAATTCCATGCCAAAAAAGCTAATTTATTATAGTTTCCATAGCTTCAAAAACTATCCTCTTCAATGCATAGTTCCTCATAGCAGTTTATAGGAACAAAAAAAAATTAATAGGCAAGTAAAACAATAAGATCAATTGTGCACATGAACTATGCAGGCACCTTGTGCTTGACCTCTGAAACTTAAAAACAGATTTTTGAATGACTCATTCTAAATTTTAAAGCCAATGACATTTGAAAATGGTAAATTTGATTTTTGGAATCTTAAAATTTTAAGCTCTATAGTTGAAACTATTTAAGCCATAATCTTTTATGACTAAATAATTGAAAATAAAAAATGGTGAACTACAAAGTTGCAGATGTCGCAAAGCTCTATAATTTGATATAAATTAAAAGTTCATCATCTTCTAATTTGGTATGCAAGTATGAATTTTTTAGACAACTATCAAGGGGTTGGTATAGAATATCTAGGGGCATAATTGAACTCTTAACTTTCTATCTTCTCTATTCCTAGATATTATTATTTAAGAGGTATATAGAGAATTCCAACAATTGAAGAGTGTCGTTTACTAAAACAACATTAAGTAGTGTCAATTAACAAAATACCAACATCGAATATTGTTCTTCAACAAGTTTGCTCTAATGGTACGTGTGATTTGAGGATAAAGTTTGAATGCCCATTTAGTCAAACCTGCTGGTCCACAATTCCCATCACGTGCAATTTCCCCTAGACATGGTTATTGATGCTAGAACCAACTTCGATAATGCGATCTTTAGACAAATCTTCATTACAACCTGTTGAATCATCTGGACAATGAGAAATTCTATTGCCTTTGACAATGCCCATGCTAATATTAACATTTGGAAACGAAATTTCAAAGAAGAGCTCGGCCAAGTGTGCACTAAGGCTAAGCCAAATATATAGGAGATCTTTGGAGAGATAATTATCATGTATAGGACTCTTATTTTATTTTTTGGGCTTTTGGCCTTGTAACTCTTTGTATAGCTCATTCTATCATTTAATGGAAAATAAAAAAAGGTAGGGGGCCCCTCTTTGTCTTTTAAAAAAAAATATAATTACATTTTTCAAAAATTAATTTGAATTTATTATGGTTTTTTCCAAATACATAGTAAAAGCTATGTATCTAGACATAGTATATGTTTTGGTGCATAGCAAAAAGTATAGAAAAGTTAGAATAATAACTTATAATTTAGAATAAGGACATATTCGTTGATAAACAATACCGATATGGTTTTTGCATATGAAAACTTGTTCGGTATCTGTAAATGTATATAAATAGTTATTAATTATTATTTAGTAATAATATATGAAAGTTGTCAGTGAACTTTATAGACACCCCTTTTAAGTTCTAACCCAACATTTGGTAGGTGCATGAGGCGAATTGGCGATGGCAACATGAGACCTTCCCACAATGAACAATGGTCGGACGGACGTTCGTCGGCGCGTGTCCTACAACTAGTAGAAACAGACAACAACGGTACGACGCCGCATCGGTTGGCTCGTCGTCGACACTAGTCAAAGGGCAGATGGTGTCAAAAGGCCGCTGCAGACTTGAATGCAAAGCAAGGGCTGGAGAGGTGAGCTCGTTGGTAGTGGCGGTGGTGGAGCCCCCATTCTGCCACCTTTCTCCTCCTCCTCTCTCTCTGCTCTGTGTACGCACTGCAGCTTCTGCAGCGCAGTGAAGTGTCGTTGTGTTGCTCCACCACCAGCATTTACCAGCCGCTTGCTCGCCTTTTCCCTTTCTCGGTTAGCTCGCCATTTTTATTTTAATCAGCAATGAACAAAAGCTCCACACTCCACTAGCTGCAGCAGCGAGTGAGCTCCCACTTCCATTGCCTTCGTCCTTCTGCTCCCCTGCATCTGCGAGCATTCCAGCGGCCGCCGCCGGCCCGGTCGACTAGGCGGCGACGGCGACCATGAAGGGCGTCGACGAGGCGTTCCTCGGCGTCGGTGACAAGCCGTGCGTCCCCTCCTCTTCTCTTCTCATCCTTCCCCACCTCTCTCTTGTCCTTTCAGTTTTCTTCTTTTACTGTCCTGTTCCTGTCTGGTTGTATTGTTTGTTCTCTGCTAGGACAAGAATCTAGATTCGGGCCTGCATTTGAATATGCCTCACGCATCCTCCTATTCCTGCCTTTATTTATTCCCCTTTTTTGTTTCCTTTGTATGTAAGGCATGCTGACTTTTGCTTAGGAACCAATTAGTTTTTTTTCCCAATGAAACCAATTATTTACCTGCAACTGCAAAGTTACTATACATACCTACTCCAAGCATGATTTCACACTTTTTGTTATGGAAAAACTTGTGGTTCTGAAAGTGGATCTGGGATGCTAGCTACAAATGACTATTCATATATATGATGTTGAAACTGAAAGCTGAATGTACCATTTAATCTGGCCAATTTACTCCCTATTTCACCCCTGCTCTGTAAAAAACTGAATCTGGAAGGCTAGAAATGGCTATCATATATGATTCTGAAACTGAAAGCTGAATGTACCATTTAATCTAGCGAATTTACTTTCTCTGTTTCACCCCTTCTCTGTAAAAAGTGAATCTGGGAGACTAGAAATGGCTATCATATACTAGTAGTTATGGGCTACGCCCATGCGCGGGCTCTGGCCGGTTTCTTTTTCTATGATTGAAACAAAACACAAATCAAAAAAACGTGATCATGACGCTGGTGAAACCTATAAATACATCTAGCCAGATAAGCATCCAATCTAATTCATGCGTCTTCAGATAGAGGATATTGGAAACCACACAAGGAAAATAGTAAGACTTATAATGAAGCCACCCAAATTGTCGATCACACGTAAAAAGTTTAACCAAATAAAGATTTCATGGCCTGTCCTAGCTAGGTGGCGAGTACCGCAGTACATGCATAAGCCAATTCACCGATGATGTCTAGAAAACGGGCGTAGCCTGAATAAAATGGTCTTCAAAGTGTTCCAAAGATAAATAATCTAACCTAGCTATCGGTGTGGTATTGCCGCCGCGGCAAATAACAACATTGAGGTGGCTAGATGCATTGGCACCATTCATAGGCGTGCATGCAGGATCAATCAAGTTAAGGTGTTCTTGATGCCTAAAGACCAAGATCCGACCGAATACACAACACTTTGGCGCGAACTTCGACTACATGGGACGTGGTTCCTCCATCCAACCAAAAAGATCCGGACCGGCGTGGATATTTTGCAATTATTAAACGACATCGCCTAAAAACAGTTGTAGATAAAGCTTAATGTATCATCGATGCCATTAACACTCAATTTTACCCGGTTTACACTCTCATGAGGCAGAGCCCGCTCCACACGGGAGCTTCTTTTTAGGAGTAAGATTCTTGCGGTCCAAAGACACCGCAGAGATCCAAATAGGAAGCAAACATATTTATAGATAGTGCAGCTAAGATTTTGTGTAAGGATCTCTCGCAGGTTATCTTCCCGCATACCTTTTTTCTGAAGCATGTCTCAGTAGCATTCTTGGGAGTATAGCTCGCTGGCTGATCTTTTGTTTGAGAGTCCGGGTTGAGCAAACCTATGTTGGAGAATAGAAAAAGTGTCATCGAAAGTATGGTAGGGAATGCATGGATTAATGAAGAGCATTTTGCACCCAGAATAATGGTATGTACATGTACCTGATCACTAAGAAATTGAGCCTCTTTCTCACCGAAGAATCGACGCCTTTGCCGAGCCACCACCGATAGGGAAGGAAACAATGGATTGTCAAGATAGGAAAGTGGTGTTTATGCCGAAGTTGAGCACACAATAATAGAGCATCTTGACAAAGGTATCCGTGCCTAAAATACTATTGGACTCAAAGTAGAACAGGTTACACAAATGACATGCATAGTGGCTAACCTGAATCTATTTGAAATTCTACCATGTTCAATTCAAATTCTTAGCTGTATGAATGTGTACCAAGAAAGTATAAGATAACAATGCTAGCACAATCATCACTACGCTTTCAACAGCCATAGATCTCTAGAGTCATCATATGATTCATTAACTCGCTAAAATTCAATGACCATAGATCTCTAGAGTCATCATATGATTCATTAACTCGCTAAAAACCACATGCTATGAGCAGTCATCAGTTAGACAGATATAAAGCAAGGCCAGCCAAAACCATATTATCGACAACTCTGAATTATATCTCTAGCCTAGCACAACTATTAGCTCTGCATATTTACTGGACATATAAAAAAATCTTTTTTGAAGAAAATACATGTCAAGAATCTGCTAACTCTTAGTTGTGACTGTGAGATAAACAACTATACTCTCCATTGCACGTTTCGAACCTACTGCTGTCTCAACTCCCATCTAAGAATAAGTTTTTTAAGGCGGCACAAATATTTTCTTGATCGACCAATATGACAAAGGTACTACTATTGGTACAAGAGGACCTCATCAAGCACACACTCTAACTACTCTCTAATGACTGAGTAAAAAATGGAAAACATTAAAGTTTACATGGGCTAAATATTACCAAAGTTAATTGAATGTTAAAAAAATTATCAGAACCACCCCCAAGCTTCAACAATGAACACTTGCCTCCGTTTTGGCAAACACCAATGTTGTTGATCCTTTTTAACCAATCAATTTCTTCACCCATCGAAATCTATAGTGGGAAAAACAGGGGATGTCATAATAGCTAGAGAAAAAACCGCCCGATGAGGTGCTCATGATATGCATGGGCGTCAAGCATCCATAGAACATTCAGATCAAGATAATTCGACCACAGAAGACCAACCTTAATGTCGCATCACATGGCATATCTAAACACACAAGACACACGAGGCAATTGAAAGCAAAGGATGTACCAGTCATCTCTCGATTCTACCGGACTGCATTTAATCGATTTCATGATATCTTTTATTCATTTGTTTGCTTATTCACTCTTATAAACCTACAAAACTTTTAACACTACTAAGGAATATGGGAGTGGGAGAAGAAAGCTAAACACAGATCCAATCATCTCGTATGCCGTACTGAGCAAACCCCGACATAGACAAACGTGATGATGGATCCGACCACGCTACCTAGATGATGGATCCAATTAGTCTCCAACATGATGTCGAGGAAAGAATGAGTAAATAAGCAAGTATAGACAAGCACAAAAAACCAACCGCTATATCTAAAATTACCTTGAAGCCTCTCCTCTCTTCAAACCGCAAGGGCACAATAAATTATTTAAGGCAAAGTGCATACACCATGATTAACATTGCATATATATTTAGGAAGGATTATTCAAGGAAACATACGTATAGGCATAACCATTGACACATCTTTTGGCAACAAAATACTAATAAAACCTTCCTAGTTCTCCCATCGAATTAATCGTTCTTGATAAGCCGGTTTGTCCTCTTATTATACATTTTGGAAAAAAAAAAGTTCTAACTTCTTTATTGAAAGAAAGGTCTTCTCACATACATTAGGATGAAGAAATGTTGCATCTCGGCTCCGGGAGGGAGAAAAGCATCATCTTCACTATTGGTCCGGTAAGAAATAGGTAGAAATAAAAGCGAGAACAATCTAAAGTTCATATTAACGTACTCACCGCTAAGAATTAGTAAATCTCATGTAGATGGTGTAAGAAGCAATACGAAAATAACCTTCATAGCTATGTACCAAGCTATTGTGAAAGAAAGTAACACTAAAGACTCATGGATCAGGCTGGGTGTACTAATCGTGAGCTAAAGATACTTTGACACTATACGATTCGACTCACAAGGTTAACTTGAGACATGCTATGGAATTAGTTGTGCATAGTGTTAGGTGACAGAGGAACTGTGATGGAGAATGAAGTTAAGATCAATGTGTTAATCTAAACCGACCGATACTCCACTAAATAATCGTGCACACATGCATAGACAAGCAATTCGTCGAATACGTTGCTCGCGACCGAAGTTGTCGGTAATGCCTTCACAAACTAGCAAAAAATTAGGATGCAGACTCATGGTCACCATCTTGTCCAAGTGCAACTTCAACCTCATGCGTCTACACTTTTCGAATCTGCAATTGAAATAACCACGGAACACTAAGCCGCTGAGGCTTTGCTCGCCGTCGATCAAAAGCTAGCAAGTGCAGCGTCGGGGAGCAACTCGGCCACATACATGATGTTCAGCTAACACGGTCAAATAACAATAGAGAAAAAGGCAACCAAAAATAGCGTAGAAGAGAATGGGATAAAGTGCCACAACGGAGACCATATCCACGCTTCCATAGGCACGACACATAGGGGATGCATAGGCATGGGTCCCGACCTAGGTCCGCGCCTGTTGCCGGCTAGGGCTCCCTGCGTCGGGACCGACCACCGGAGCGGGCCGCCACCGCCACGCTTGGGCGCCGGCGGGGTCCGGGGCAGGCTTCTCCGAGGACCTCCCGCAGTCCACGTAGCTCCTCCGGGACCACAGATATGGCGCTTCCTTGAACCATAGGCAAGAAGATGCGGGGCGCCGAAGACGCGTGGCGCGGTGAATCTGGTCCGGCCGGAAGCTCCACCGTCGGTCCCGCTCGGCGCGGCGACGGTCCCGGCCCGCCAGCACGCGCCGCAAAGACGGTCGCCACGCCTACAATCCAAGAGGGGCGTCGGTCCCTCCTCAGGCACCTTACAAAGCACGCGCGGCAAGGCGACGGCGAGAGCCAGGATTCACCACGGCTCCATCAGTATTCGGGACCAAACCAAAAGGACGGCGAGAGGGAGGAAGGGCCTAGAAGGGCGACGTACCTTGAGCACTGTCGGGACGGAAGGGAAGAGGAAGGGAGTGCGCGACGCCGTTCTTTTATCCGGGGGCCGCCGCTGCGCCCCGCCGCCACGGGCGTGCCGGTCCAGGTGTTGCACCGGCCCGGCTATGCGCCGGGTGGGGCGCTCGCTGTGCTGCCGCCGGGGGCGCGCAGCAGCCCGCGAACCGCGCCCGCACCCACGCCTCCGTGCCACCGCCGCCGCCGGGAGCCACCGCCTGTGCCCTCTCTCGTGCCGCCGAGAGATTGGGGGGAGGAGAGGCGGAGACGAGAGAGAGGCGGAGCCGCCCCGAGAGATTGGGGAGGGAGGAGTTGCGATGTGGACGCCGGAGAGAAGCTAGGGTTTGGCCGGTATATATTGGTCATGGGAGGAGGCAGCAGGACCGCCGATCGCGAAATCCAACGGCCAGAACATTTTGGACTGACGTGGATGCCCCTCGGCGCCGGTTTTCTCCACACCCAATCTTCTCTTTAAATGACGCTGAAACTGAAAGCTGAATGTACCATTTAATCTGGCCAATTTGCTTTCTCTGTTTCACCCCTGCTCTGTAATAAAAATAACTTGCTCCCATTCCGGAGGACTGGACATTTGGTGCATTGTTGGGAGTAGTTTGGTACCAGTTGCAAAACCCCAGCATGGCAAGTTCTACACCGGCAACACCTACATCATACTAAACGTAAGTACCTTTCTCTCCACGAATTGTTCTCTCAAGCTGTGAAATTCTATAGCTTCTGCAAATTTAATTTACGCCCGCTGAGTTCACATGTTGTGTGATTTCTCGCACAACCGAGCTCAAATCCGGGGCTCGCAGACACGATGTGCATTACTGGGTTGGGGATGAGTCTAAAGAGGTGTGCTCTCTTGAATTCTTGATGCGGCCAACCTTGTCAAGACTTTTGCTTTGCTGTGCATCTTTTTCGCTTTTATGCTCTGCACTGCGTTGTGGTTCTGGTCGCCTAGGAAGATTGTCTCGTGGCCTCAGACAAGGCTGTTGAGTTGGACGCGGCGCTGGGCTCCAGCACGATCCAGTTCAGGGAGGCACAGGGTGAAGAATCTGACAAGTTCTTGTCGTACTTCAAACCGTGTGTTATCCCAGTACAAGGCTGCTTCTTTTCGCACTTGAAAGGATCAGGTGATAGATCCAATGTGACCACCATGTTTAGGTGCGAAGGAGAGCACATTGCTCGCGTCACACAAGTAAGAAGGGATACTATCTCAGGATTTTCATTCATTTCTCAGTATCTGCTGAATATTGATGCAAGACAACCTGCTGTCTTTCGAGTCCTGTCTCAGGTGCCGTTTTCGCGGTCCTCTCTGGATCACAAATCGGTCTTCATAGTGGACACGCCGTCAAAGATTTTCCTTTTCAGTGGATGTAATTCTAGTATGCAAACAAGGGCGAAAGCGTTGGATGTTGTTAAGCATCTGAAGGAGAACCGACACTTGGGCAGATGTGAGATTGCGGCAATAGGTACAGCTATAGACAGTTGATCTTGCAAAATAATGGCTGGAAAGATGCTAGCTCCAGTTTCATTTACATTTGTCACTGATTGTAGAGGATGGAAAGCTTGTTGGTGATTCTGATGCTGGAGAGTTCTGGAACCTGTTTGGAGGCTATGCGCCTATTCCTCGTGATTTACCTAACACAGCCAAGGAAGAGCCAGCAACTGCAGCACCCAAGAAACTTTTTTGGTAACTACTCCCCTGCTTAGTTCAAACCTAACTAGCCTGAAGTTGCACTTCACAAGATTTTTGGTATGCTTTCCTGCCTGCAGGATCAATAAGAGAAACATTGTTCCATTGGAGGCACACTTGTTGGATAGAGAAATGCTGAACTCAGACAGAAGTTACATGCTGGACTGCAGCACTGAAATATTCTTATGGATGGGGATGACGACACTGGTTTCAGAGAGGAAGTCATCTGTTTCTGTCCTAGAAGTAAGCAGATGAAACCTCATTATATTCTTTCCTTCTTCTATTACTACAGGTGTTCAATGTTTGAAACCAAAATCTTTTCATTTCTCTAGGATTATGTGCACTCCCAGGGCAGGTCATTCAACGTTCGCACATTTATAATGACAGAAGGCCATGAAACTATTGACTTTAAGCTGCACTTTCAGCATTGGCCCGGGAATGTTGAGCTAAAGTTATATGAGGCTGGCCGAGAGAAAGTGGCAGGTGTGAGGACCATGGTGACTTTCTCCATCAATTGTTTTCATCTAAAACATTGTAGAAGTCATGATAAGGTCTGATGCCAAATCATGATACAGCTATTTTCAAGCATCAGGGCTATGATGTCACAGAGATTCCAGAGGATAAACCTCAGCAGCTCATCAGTTCTAATGGCAGTCTGAAGGTAATATTCCCTACCTAGGTGTTGATATGTATGGAGCATTTTAAAAACGAATAAAAATCATTCAGGTTTGGTTGGTGGACCGTGGTTGTACGAATGTCCTTAGCACTGAGGACCAGGAGCAATTATACACTGGAGATTGTTATATCATACGGTACAGCTATGTTGAAGATGGAAAAGATTACCATCTGTTTTTTGCTTGGTCGGGTAAGAACAGCGTAAAGGTATGTTCCTTGTAATTCCGTGCATTGAACCTATTTATATATATCAGAGAAAAGGCTGTTAGAAACGTGGCCCACAACTATTAGGATCCAGATCTATTGCTTGGCTCTGTTCTCACATACATGTGTGCAATTGTTCAGTGTTTTGCATGTTACTGAACTTAGCCTGTGTATTTACCTGCAGGATGATAGCATGATGGCAACATCGTTAATGTCTAGTATGGCTGATTCAGTCAAAGGGCATCTAGTTGTGGTCAGCTAATTCAGCCTTTTACCCCTGAAAAGTTCCACACATATGTTCACTTTCTTTGTTATCACTTCATTTGCAAAATGTTTCTCAGGCACATGTTTTTGAGGGCAGAGAACCAGAATTGTTTTTCTCAGTGTTCAAGTCACTAATCATATTCAAGGTACGCAGTGCACATTCATAAGTGAAATTGTTCTGCAGTCAATGCACTTCAATATTAATTAGAATAATAGGAGTGGAGTGAATGCATAACATGGAAATTAATACTTCGAATCAGTGCAAAACTTGCATACTAATACTTGAATTTGTTGTCTTATTTTCTTTCCAGGGGGCAGGAGTGCTGCATATAAGAGTTCTGTTCTACAGAAAAGTCCTAGGAATGGATATCATCAGAAGGAAGGAGTCGCCCTGTTCGTGTTCAAGGCCTTAAACATGATTGTGTGCAAGCCATTCAAGTTGATCTGGTGAGTTTGATAAATAAGGACCATACACATAGTCAGCTTTATGGCCTGAATCATGCATACTTTACTTTGATGCTGCTCTAAAATATTTTCTTGTGCATGGATTACTTAACTAAATGCAGGCTGCGAGTTCACTTAATTCCTCACACTGTTATATTTTGCAAGACAACGGTTTGTTCCTTTAACCTGGTTAGGAGGCCTATCTTCACCAAACGATCATAATATACTGGACATGATGATGAACAAGTTGTGTGTAAGGAGAATACGACATGCACATCCTTCTTTTGTCTCAGTGATGAATATTGAATCTTTTGTAGCAATATATTCTCTTCTGAACTATTGTAGCACTGTTTTTGCAGCCAATGAAACAGTCTTTGCTAGTCAGAGAAGGGTCTGAACCGGATCACTTCTGGAAAACTTTGGGAGGACGATCGAGTACTCGAAAAGAAAAGGAGGTGAAGGGTTGGCCTGCAGATCCACATCTATATGCTTGTAGGTTTGAACAAGGTATGCAGATATATTTTACACTAAACTTCAGATAATATCATTGCATAGAATGTGTCTCTAAGGCTAAAGGATGATCTCTTTGCAGGTTTGCTCAAGGTGAGTGATACCTTATTACTCCTTCCAATGAATGACTAAGTAGCAACTTTCAGGATCTGAAGCAAATGCAAAATAAAACCCTGTTTGGTTCATATCTTTAAGGTCAAGGAGGTATTCAGCTTCTGTCAGGATGACCTGACAACTGAAGAGACATTGATTCTGGACTGCAATGAAGAAATCTACGTTTTGGGTTGGGCTACACTCGGATATTACATCCAAGGAGCATGCCCTCAATATTGGCAAGGTCACTGCTTGATTCAGAACTATGATTTGTTGTTGACTCAGAACATTGCCCTATCAAACCCAACTTTTCTGTTTGTTTCTACATTCCTGTAGATGTTCCTTCAGCATGGCATTCTTCACAACGGAAGATTGATCGAAACGACAGTGTTTGCAATCACAGAAGGGGATGAGCCTGTATTTTTCACCAACCTCTTCAACAACTGGGACAATTCAAGCAATCATCTGTAAGTTCAGAGCACAGAAATGGTGGACAATTCAAGATCTCACAAGTCATAAACTGCACCTGTCCAGTTCATCGATCAATGCATGCATAAACAAACTCACCTGACAAGTCTGGTTTCTATTGTTGTACTTGCAGATGGTTGGCAACTCATTTGAGAGGAAACTAGCCGTCCTGAAAGGGGTCTCTCCAAAACTAGAGGTTTTTTTTTTGGTCTTTTTCTGAATGCTGCTAATTCATTCAACACCACATGTAGCACAGAAACTGAACTATTCATCTGATCAAATTCCTACATCATAAACAGACAGCCTGCCTATCCTCAATACTATGTTTTGACTAGATTCCTATAAAATCCCCAGATTATTGTGATGACATTGAGAGCTGAGACTGACTATTTCGACTCCTTTGATGCAGACACCAGACAGAAGCATACGCGCAGGCCATTGTCGAGGAGGCCCGGGGTATCGTCGTTGCCGACCACGCCAGAGCACCAGCACCAGCAGCCGATGATGGTGAGGAGGGCTTTCGGCTCTGCGTCTGCCGGGAGGTTTGCCAGGGAGCGCTCACCAGCTTCCGCGCTGCTGCCAACGTCGCCGTCGTCGCCATCTACTAAAAGCCGCCGACGCCGTCGACGCCCACCACAGTGGCACGGCGGCTCTTCCCCGCCACGGTGCACTCATCGGAGGCCGTGCACGTGGTCTCCACGGGGACAGCTCGACGTCGGTGAGAGGAGAGCTGGCTGGAAGACGACGTTAGCCGTTGTGTATGCACGCGTAATCGTGCACGACTGAAACTGAAACCATGTAGTAGACTTGTACTAGAACAGAAATTACCTTGCAGGTTGTCACACCCCGAAAGTTTTCCTGTGTGTAGTGTAGTACTTGGAATGTGAATGGTCGCAAATTGCACGCTGGCTCACCTCGTCACCGCCCACCTCTCTATATGTGGGTGGGCCCCAGCTGTCAGCAGCTTGTTCATCCTGTACCCTCTGTACTGTTTCATGATCTTCTTCAAGCCTCAAACGAATAGGTTTCTCATATTTCTAATACTTTCCAACATGTATTTAATTTAATGGCCAACAGTTTTCTTCAAAATAAATTTTCCAAAGCAAAAGTCTAGTATCGGTTATACAATTTGTTTTTCGTATTCTTGCTCAATTAATAGCATCATTAGTGTTTTATTATTATCGTATATACAAAGTTGTATTTCAAATTCAGTAGGTTTCGAACGAGTCAGTAATAAAAACAAACAAAGTCTTGAACTCAAGTACAGTATATTCTAGCTGAGCCCCACTCATTTTATTTCTCTTGTATCCCAAACCGGCCTTTTCTCCACTTGGGCCGAACCCACCTGACTAACCGGGCTGGGGCCCATTTGTCTTCTCTCCAGTCGGGTGTTGTCTTAACGCCAGACGCCTCCTCCGCTTCCTTCATTCCGCCTCTTTCTCTCCGTCGTCTCTTCTCCCATCGCACTTCGCCCCACGCGCTCGCCGCGGCTAACCGAACCACCCAAATCCAAGCAAGCCAGCTGATCGTCGCCCGAACCAAGCAAGGCGGAGCGCAGCCGCACTCCCCGCCCGGCTCCGCTGCAGGTGAGAATGCCTTCTTCCTCCTCCTCCCCAATTCCGCTGCCAAAACCCTCGAATGCTAGCGTCGTTTTGGGGGTTTTCTCCCTCCTTTTTTTTTGTTTTCACCGGCGGGAATGTGGCATCTCCACCGGGCGGCGTTCCCTGCAGTGCGGTGGCGTGGAATCGCGGCTGCAGAAGAGAAAAAACACACATTTTGGGGGGGTTTCTTTTCACGGAGCTTGTTATTGAAATTTCGATTTTTTCTCTGTACCTCCGTTCTGATTCGTACTTCGATTCTGGGTCCAGTTGTCTCCCATTTCCTGGGATGAAAGGTCCACAGAATCGATTTTGGTTGCTGTTGGAAGTGGGTTTTACAGACCAATAACAGTAACACTTTGGGGTTTCTTGGAGCTTGCTATCAAAATTTCACTTTTTTGTCTTTTCCTCTCTACCTCTGCTTCGATTGTGGGATGTGTGCTCCTCGAAACCGATTTGGTGTTGGTGGAAAAAAGAGGGTTTTATAGGTGAACACCACAAATTTGGGGGTTTTTTGATCCTTGTTATTAAAAAAAACAACGGGTAATCTTTGCTGAGTTAGCTTAGCACGTCATTCCAAGGTGCTCTGGTTTTCTTGGTGCTCTTAAGAACGTGATTCCAAGGTGCTCTGGTTTTTCTCTTGGTGCTCTGTTCTTGAAGTTACTGCTTTTCTTCTAGGATATAAAACCCCAATCACGCAACTGTAGTGCTGTACCTTAACCATTTTCTTTCCATGTGTACTAGTATAACTTAATTGCACAGGTTAAACCTTGTTGGAACCAAGTACAGTGGCACGACTGCCAGACTGGATGCTATATATATTATCATGTATAAGTTGTTTATCAGATTGTAGTATTATTGTTACACCTGAAGTTTTGAGTTCTAGACTGGAACATCCTCTAGGAGGTAGAAATGTATGACATTGAGCTTCTTTTACTAATTCAACCTGTGCTCAGCTTATATGATTGAGCTCTAGTGACTGATTCAACATTTCTTCATCTGGTCCTTTATAAACTAATTATTATGCATCATTATAGTTTTTTCTGTTATGTGTGCTTCTTTAGCAGACTGTACTACTGACAAATGGTAACATCAGTTTTCATACTTTCTTTGCCATTTCCTTCCCTTCAGCAATGGACTACACATCGGATGGAGATCCTGAGGTTGAAGCTTATGGATCCGGCACTTTTGAGCTTCTGGAATCAGGGGATTTGAAAGTGATGACTGATGAAGGCTTGTACCGATGCCCCTTTTGTTCAGATGAAGACAAGGATCACAGTCTAGATGATCTGCTGCAGCATGCTTCTGGTGTTGGAGCTGCACATGATCGGCAAGCCAAAGAGAAGGCGGACCACCGTGCTCTTGCAAGGCATTTGAAGGGTAAGCCTGTTGAGCCATCTGGCGCACTTTTTGCAGCCAATGCTTACGGGATGTGCAGGATCCTGAGCATACCCAAGATGAGCAATTTGTCTGGCCCTGATGGCTATCCTAGTCAATATGCCAAACGAATTCTTTGGTAAAAGTGCGAACCGGCTGAAGGGGAGCATTACTCATCTTTCCATCCACTTAAGGTGCATCCTGTGTATAGCAAAGGTCGTCCCACGCGTGATGCTGTTATTGAGTTTGGGACTGACTGGAGTGGTTTTAGAATGCACGGGCCTTTGAGAGTCACTTTGCGATCAAAGGGTACAGTAAAAATTGCTGGAAGGAGATGAAGTGTGAAGGTACAGAGCCTGTTGGGTGGATGGCTAGGGCTGATGATTACAATTCTCTAGGGGCAATAGGTGAACTACTGAGGAAAATGGTGACCTGAAGACATTGAAAGATATTGGGAGTGAAGGGACAAAAACTGATAAACTTGTGTCCATTTTGGCCTGTACACTTAAAGAAAAGGATATTCACTTAGAGCAAGTTGAGTCCGAGTATAACAAGCGTTCTGCTGCACTTAAGATAATGATGGAGAAGAAGGAGCAACAACCCAATCATACAATCAAGGTACATGGCAATATTCTGTTGTCTATGCATGATACATTTAGGAGTGACTAAATACATGCAGTGGTTACTATCCATTTTCAATCTTGTGCTATCTATGACTATACTAACAGTTTTTTTTTTTTTTTTTCCACTTTTGCTAGAAATCCTGAAGATGAGACAAACTCAGTCAACAAAAACACACAAAGAATTGTTGAGGAGAACCGGCAGCCACGGTCCAATATCCAGGACATGGTGGCTGAGCTTGATGCAAGAAACAAAGAAATTGAGGAGTCGGAACATGACAAACAGAATCTTGAGCAGGAGAAGCTAAAGGTGGGCAATTTCTTTCATCTGATGCTAAATGCTTTATCTACAAGAATTATAATAGCTTGGAGATTAGTATATACAGTGTAGCTTTCTGCTCCTTACAGGAATTAGAATCCTCTGGTCAGGTATGACTTCTACAGATGTTGAGAATGATAAATAATTCTTATTGCTATTTCTTTTAAAATCTTTTGGTACTTGGTGATTTGTGGTATGTGAACATAGATCATTCTACAATTAATTGCCACTTGCCAAAATGGTTGAACAGTTCTATTAGGGTGAATTTACAAGAGGTGTATTTCTGTAGGTCCTTTTTATCATTTGTTCAAATATTTCCAAATTTTAAGAATTTGGATCTTAGTCGAAATAGTCCCCATACTGTTTTGTGTTATTATATAGAATGAATTAAATAATCATGTTCTTGTTCTTAATTGGCAAAATAATAGCAGAATAAGGCTGATTGAAAATTAGGCCACTTGTATGCCAAAAATATTTAATATCATGCCGACAAACCAGATCTTTCAAAAACAAATATGCAGAAATATTTGTACAACTTTGTATAACGTACTTTTGACTTCTGCTGTACAGAATGCCATGAGGACCAGTCATCTTAGGTTGGCTGCATTGGAGCAGGAGAAAGCTGATGAAAATGTCCAAAAGCTTGTGGATAAAACAAAGGGTTAGCCCCTGTTCCCCTTGATATGCTTGCATGTGTTTGTTTTTCTTTTGAATGACATTCGTCTTGAACGATTTTACTGTGGAAACTGCAGAGAGAAACAAAACTATTCTAGACAACTTTTTGAGGTTAAACACACAGTTGGAGAAGAAGCAGAATCTTGAATTGAAGTAAATCACTTGACTGGGAAACTGCAAGTGATGGAGCTCAAGCCAGGTGATGAAGATCCAGAATCTAGAGAGAAAATGGATAAACTAAAGGAGGAGCTTAAAGACAAGATCGAAGAACTGAACAATGCGAAAGCTACAAACCAAGATTTAATCAGTAGGGAAAGCAAGATCAGTGATGAGTTGCGAGAAGCTCGAGAAGTGATGATAAAGGTATGATAATTTTTATGCCATACCAGTGTACCACCAGTTTCAGCAAGTGTTTTTGTTTATGAGAACTTATGTTTCGTCGTCCAATTGCAGGTTCTGCAGAGTTTGCCTGGAACCAAAAGCTGCCAGACACAGATAGGCGTGAAGAAAGTTGGTGAGCTTGATCCAAGTGTGTTTCTAAGCCTGTGCAAGCGGAAATTTCCAGCAGCAGATGCTTAAAGCTGAAAGTGCTAGACTTTGTTCAAAGTGGCAGAATGAAATTGAAAATCCAGAATGGCAGGCTTTCAAGGTTATTATTATTGATGGAAAAGCACGGTAAGATGATGGATCTTTTGCCTTGTGTTGAATATGTATCTATTGGTATGAATTGTTTATAACGGAACATTGGTGCTGCACATGCCTGTGTAGGAAGCACTCAATGAGGGTGACAGGAAGCTCCAAGAACTAAAGGAGCTGGGTGAAGGACCCTATGCAGCGGTAACAAAGGCGCTGATGGAGCTGAAGGACGGCACTGGCGGCAGGAAGGGTCCGTTCCCTGAGCTGTGGAACTCTGACGAGGGTCGGAAAGCAAATATGGTGGAAGGAGCTCGGCATGCTCTGAACCTTTACAGAGCTCGCAAGAGAAGCCGCTGACTTCAACGCCATTGTTTCATGCTGAATGAATGGAGGTCCTAACTCCTATAACTAATAGTTGTTCTATTTTGGAGTAAGCTGGAAGTGCAGTTATAATCTGGTGCATTTTGCTTAGGACTTATTATTACCTCGTATGTTGCAACCTGAACCAATCATGTCCCTAACGCTATGTATGACACACGATGGCATGCTGCAACTGTCGTGTCCGATTAATGGACTAGTTAAATTCAGAAAATGTCTGGTGTGAAGTTTATGTGGTTTGAAGTAACTCCAGTTTGCATGATAATTGTGCTATACTCCATCCAACTGCAGTCACAAACAAATGTCACCTCTAGGCATTGGTTGTAATCCTAAGATTACAGAGCTGGCAAGAGAAGCTGCTGACTTCAACGCCATTGTTTCATGCTGAATGAATGGAGATCCTAACTCATATAAACTATTATTACCTTTACAGCATTGTTCTATTTTGGAGTAAGCTGGAAGTGCAGTTAACCTGGTGCATTTTGCTTAGGACTATTATTACCTTGTATGTTGCAACTCTTTTAGTCTGAACCAAGCATGTCCTAAGCTATATATATGTATGACAAACGATGGCATTCTGAGCTGCAACAGTGTTGTGCTCCGATTAATGGACTGATCAAATTCAGAAATGTCTCGTGTGAAGTTTGTGGTTTGAAGTAACTCCAGTTTGCATACTTACAGCTTGCATGACAATCAAATGTCACCTCTAGGTATTGGTTGTAATCCTCAAAGATCCAAAATTTGACCACAATTTCAAAATTTCAACACATTTGGAGAACTA